>JANCRA010000116.1:0-427500 GCA_024362935.1 Setophaga petechia | reverse complement strand
AGCCAGGCTGGCAGAGCTGGGAATGTTCCCCTGGAGAAGGGAAGGCTCCAGGCAGAGCTCAGAGCCCCTGGCAGGGCCTGCAGGGGCTCCAGGAGAGCTGCACAGGGACTGGGGACAAGGGACAGAGGGACAGCACCCAGGGAATGGCTCCCACTGGGAAAGGGGAGATTGGGCTGGGATCTGGGCAAGGAATTCCTGGCTGGGCTGGAATTCCCAGATTTGCTGTGGCTGCCCCTGGATCCCTGGCAGTGCCAAGGCCAGGTTGGACACTGGGGCTTGGATCCACCTGGGATCATGGAATCATCCTCCTGCCGTGGATGGGATGGGATGGGAATGGGATTTAAGCTCCCTTCCCACCCAACCCATTCCAGGATTCCATGACCACAGATGGGCAAAGAGCAAAGCAGTTCCTGAGGGGTCTGAAAGACTTCAGAATAAAAGTCTACACCAGGAGAGAGACATGAAGGTGGAAAATGGGAGTAACTTGAGTTGCAGAAACCCAGACATTATCCCAAATCCCTTTCCATGGATTGGCAGGAGGCTCCTTTGCATTCCCACAGGTGTTCCCTCACCAAACCCCCAGAGAAGAAACTCCAGAACCATCTCTGCATAAAGAGAAGCCTCAATCCCATCCTTTCCCCACTTGGAATTCCTGCCTGGGCTGGAATTCCCAGATTTGCTGTGGCTGCCCCTGGATCCCTGGCAGTGCCCAAGGCCAGGCTGGACATTGGGGTTGGATCCACCTGGGATCATGGAATCATCCTCCTGCCATGGATGGGGTGGGATGGGAATGGGATTTAGGGTCCCTTCCCAGCCCAACCCATCCCATGGATTCTCTCAGGTCCCTCTCTCCAGGGGTTTTTGCCCTTCCAGCATCTCCTGCTGTTCCCTGGCTGTGATCATTCCCTGCTCTGCCTCTCCTGGGCCCTGGCACAGCAGCAGCTCCCTGCTGGGTTCCCAGGAATGCAGGGATTGATCCCATTCCTGAGGCTGCTGGGGCTCCAGGGATGCTGGGAGGGCCGGGAGCTGCATCCCAGATCCTCTGGGGTCCTTCCATCCTGTGGATTCTGGGATTGATATTTGGAATATGGAATTCTTCTGATCAGCACCTTCTAGGATTGATATTTAGAATATGGAATTCTACCCATTGGGATATTCCAGGATTTTGATTTCTTCCCATCAGGACATTCCACGATTCCCTGTGGAATATGGAATTCTTCCCATTGGGATATTCCAGGATTCATATTTGGAATATGGAATTCTTCCCACTGGTATATTCCAGGATTCCTATTTGGAGCATGGAATTCTTCCCCTCAGGATATTCCAGGATTCCCTGTGGAATATGGAATTCTTCCCTTGGGATATTCTAGGATTCTTTTTTGGAACATGGAATTCTTCCCATTGGGATATTCCAGCATTAATATTTGGAATATGGAATTCTTCCCATTGGGATGTTCCAGGATTTCTGGGAAGAATATGGAATTCTTTCCACTGGGACATTCCTGGGTGGAATATGGAATTCTTCCCATAATCCAGGATTCACATTTGGAATATGGAATTCTTCCCATTGGGCCATTCCTGGGTGGAATATGGAATTCTTCTGATCAGGACACTTCAGGATTCCCTGTGAAATATAGAATTCTTCCCAGTGGGGACATTGCAGGATTCCTGGATGGAATATGGAATTCTTCCCATTGGGGCATTCCCGGATTCATATTTGGAATATGGAATTCTTTTCACTGGGACATTCCCCTGTGGAATATGGAATTCTTCCTATCAGAGCATTCCAGAATTCCATATTTGGAATATTGAATTCTTCCCACTGGGAAATTCCAGGGTGGAATATGGAATTCTTCTGATCAGGACATTCCAGGATTCCTGTGTGGAATATGGAATTCTTCCCACTGGGACATTCCTGGGTGGAATATGGAATTCTTCTCATAAGGAAATTCCAGGATTGATATTTGGAATATGGAATTCTTCCCATAAGGAAATTCCAGGATTGATATTTGGAATATGGAATTCTTCCCACTGGGACATTCCAGGATTAATATTTAGGATATGAAATTCTTCCCACTGGTATATTCCAGGATTCCCTGTGTAACATGGAATTCTTCCCATTGGGATATTCCAGGATTTCTGGGAAGAATATGGAATTCTTTCCATTGGGACATTTCTAGGTGGAATATGGAATTCTTCCCATAAGGAAATTCCAGGATTGACATTTGGAATATGGAATTCTTCCCATAAGGAAATTCCAGGATTGATATTTGGAATATGGAATTCTTCCCACTGGGCCATTCCTGAGTGGAATATGGGATTCAGTCCCTGGGAGCACAGACAGGCTCAGGGGTTTTGGGTGAGTTTTTATTTTTAGCAGCCCCTGATCCCGTGGAATTCCAGGCATTTCCCTGCTCCTGGGTTGTTTCCTTTTCCGGGAGGGATTTGGACACCACAGCTTGGGCCTGGCTTATTTTAATTTATACATCTGGTTTTTAATTTATTCTGCTGATTTTTAATTTATTCACTTGGTTTTTAATGTATTCTGTTGATTTTCTTAATTTACTCAACTGATTTTTAATTTATGCCACTGAGTTTTTTAATTGATGCCTTTGATTTTTTAATTTATGCCCCTGAGTTTTAGTTTATACAAATCGTTTTAGTCTCTGCAAATCCTTCATGTGGGAACTTTTCCTCCTCTTCTCTCTCCTGGTTTAGTTTTAATTTCTTAATTAGGTGATGATTATTTAGGGTAATCCTCAAATTTGGTGTGTTCCAGCTGTTGTATCTAATATATATTAAAAACATATATTTAAATAGAGAGAAACTGTATCTAATCCATATAAAAATATAAATATACACAATACACATAAAATTATAAAAATATAAGAAATGTAAAACAAAATTATTAATATATAACTTGTGTAAGATATAAATATATATACACATAGACTATAAAAATAAGTAGATAATATATATTAAAATAACATATATTAAAATAAATATGTAAAATGATGACTAGATCTATTTCACATAAAATTATAAAAAATAATTTTTATTCCTGGAGCCCCTTTAGGCCCTGGAATGTGCTGGAATTCCCCCCTGGATCCTTTTCCATTGGTGATAATTGAATCTCTGGGGTTAATTCCTCCTTGCCTGGTTTAATGCCAGAGTTAATCACCCCCTGTGCCCTTCCACAGCTTTGGCTCGGTCCCTAAATCCCATTTGCCCTTTTCCCTAAATCCCCATTTCCTTAAATGCCTTTTTGCCTTTCCCTTAAACCCCATTCTCCTTTTTCCCTAAATCCCCTTTCCCCCTTTTCCCAAAACCCCACTCTCCCTGTCCTTAAATCCCTTTTCCCTGTCCCTAAACACCACTCTCCCTTTCCTTTAACCCCACTCTCCCTTTCCCTAAATCTCTTCTTCCCTTTTCCCCTAAACCCCATTCTCCCTTTCCCTAAACCCCATTCTCCCTTTTCCCTAAACCCCATTCTCCCTTTCCCTAAACCCCATTCTCCCTTTTCCCTAAACCCCATTCTCCCTTTTCCCTAAACTTCATTCTCCCTTAAGAATGGGTTTCCTTTAACCCCATTCTCCCTTTTCTCAAAATCCCATTCTCCCTTTCCCTAAATCTCTTCTTCCCATTTTCCCTAAGCCCCCTTCTCCTTTTTCCTTGAACTCCATTCTCCCTGTCCCTAAACCCCACTCTCCCTTTTCCTAAATCCCATTCTCTCTTTTCCCTAAACCTCATTCTACCTTTTCTCAAAATCCCATTCTCCCTTTCCCTAAATCTCTTGTTCCCGTTTTCCCTAAACCCCACTCTCCCTTTTCCCTAAACCCCACTGTCCCTAAACCTCCTTCTCCCTTTTCCTTAAATCCCTTTCACTCTTTCCCCTTAAATCCCATTCTCCCTTTTCCCTTAAACCCCATTCTCCCTTTCCCTAAACCCCACTCTCCCTTTCCACACAATCCCATTCTCCCTTTCCCTTAAATCCTTTTCCTCCTTTTCCCTTAAACCCCATTCTCCCTTTCCCTAGGTCCCTTTTCCCCTAAACCCCAAAATCCCATTCTCTCTTTTCCTTAAACCCCTTTTCCCTTTTCCTTAAATCCCTTCTTCCCCTTTTCCCTAAAACCCACTCTCCCTTTCCTTAAACTTCATTCTTCCTTTCCCTAAATCCCTTTTTCCCCTTTCCCCTAAACCCCTTTCTCCCTTTCCCCTAAATTCCAAAATCCCATTCTCCCTTTTACTTAAATCCCTTTTTCCCTTTTCCCCTAAACCCCATTCTCCCTTTTCCTTAAACCTGTTCTCCTTTTTCCCTAAACCCCATTCTCCCTTTTCCCCTATATCCCACTCTCCCTTTTCCCTTAAACCCCATTCTCTCTTTTTCCTAAACCCCATTCTGCCTTTCCCTAAATCCCTTTTCCCCCAAATCCCACTCTCTCTTTTTCCTTAAACCCCTTTCTCCCTTTCCTCTAAATCCTTTTTTCCCTTTTCCCTGAAAGCCCATTTTCTCTTTTCCCTAAACCCCACTCTCCCTGTCCCTCAATCCCTTTTCCCCATCCGCAAACCCCTTTTCCCTGTCCCTCAATCCCTTTTCCCTGTCCCCAAATCCCTTTTCCTTGTCCCCAAATCCCTTTTCCTTGTCCCTCAATCCCTTTCCCCTGTCCCCAAATCCCTTTTCCCTGTCCCCAAATCCCTTTTCCTTGTCCCTCAATCCCTTTTCCCGTCCCTCAATCCCTTTTCCCCGTCCCTAAATCCCTTTTCCCTGTCCCCAAATCCCTTTTCCTTGTCCCTCAATCCCTTTTCCTTGTCCCTCAATCCCTTTTCCCCGTCCCCAAATCCCTTTTCCCTGTCCCCAAACCCCAAGGTGTGATCGAGGACTCTGTGTGTCCCGATCCTATCAGCAGCCCTATTTATTTTTGCACATCCTGTGCGGGGCCGGGGCCTTTTTTGGGATTTTCCCAGCGGGAGCAGCGTCCCGTGGTGGTTTTTTTTGGATTTTCCCAGCGTCCCGTGGTGTTTTTTTGGGATTTTCCCAGCGTCCCGTGGTGTTTTTTTGGGATTTCCCAGCGTCCCGTGGTGTTTTTTTGGGATTTTCCCAGCGTCCCGCGGTGTTTTTCCCTTTCCCACATCCCAAACAGGAAAGGTCCCGAGGTTATTTTTGGATCTGGAGGAAAACTCCGGAACTGCCCTGAAGGCAGCGGGCGGGACAGGCCAGGGCTGCACAGGGAGGGACTCGGGATGGGGATGGGTTTATGGGTTTGTGGGATTTCCTATATGTGGGATATGGGATTGGGATGGGTTTATGGGTTTGTGGGATTTCCTACATGTGGGACTCGGGATTGGGATGGGTTTATGGGTTTGTGGGATTTCCTATATGTGGGATATGGGATTGGGATGGGTTTATGGGTTTGTGGGATTTCCTATATGTGGGATATGGGATTGGGATGGGTTTATGGGTTTGTGGGATTTCCTACATGTGGGACTCGGGATTGGGATGGGTTTATGGGTTTGTGGGATTTCCTATATGTGGGATATGGGATTGGGATGGATTTACAGGGTATGGGATGGGGTTTGGGGTGGATCCACAGGGTATGGGATCCCCTACACGTGGGACACAGGGTTGGGATGGATTTACAGGTTTATGGGATTTCCTACATGTGGGATATGGGATTGGGATGGATCCACAGGTTATGGGATTTCCTACATGTGGGTTATGAGGTTTGGGATGGATTTACAGGTTTGTGGGATATCCTACATGTGGGATATGGGATTGAGATGGATTTACAGGGTATGGGATGTCTTACATGTGGGACACAGGATTGGGATGGATTTATAGGTTTGTGGGATTTCCTACATGTGGGATTGGGGATTGGGATGGGTTCACAGGTTATGGGATCCCCTACACATGGGACACAGGGTTTGGGATGGATCTACAGGGTGTGGGATTCCCTATACGTGGTATATGGGTTTGGGATGGATTTACAGGTTTGTGGGGTATCCTACATGTGGGATATGGGATTGAGATGGATTTACAGGGTATGGGATGGGGTTTGGGAAGGATCCACAGGGTATGGGATCTCCTATATGTAGGATACAGGGTTTGGAATGGATTTACAGGTTTATGGGATTTCCTACATGTGGGACATGGGATTGGGATGGATTTACAGGATATGGGATCCCCTAGATGTGGGACACAGGGTTTGGGATGGATTTACAGGTTTATGGGATTTCCTACATGTGGGATTGGGGTTTGGGATGGATCCACAGGGTATGGGATTTCCTACATGTGGGGTATGGGGTTTGGGATGGATTTACAGGTTTGTGGGATATCCTACATGTGGGATATGGGGATTGGGATGGATCCACAGGTTATGGGATCCCCTAAACGTGGGACATGGGTTTGAGATGGGTTTACAGGTTTGTGGGATTTCCTACATGTGGGATTGGGGTTTGGGATGGATCCACAGGATATGGGATCCTCTACATATGGGACACAGGGTTTGGGATGGATCCGCAGGGTATGGGATCCCTACATGTGGGACATGAGGTTTGGGGGTGGATTCACAAGTTTGTGGGATTTCCTACATGTGGGATGGGGCTTTGGGGCTGGATTCACAGGTTATGGGATTCCCTCCTCGTGGGATGGGATTTGGGGGATGGATTTACAGGTGATGGGATTCCCTACATGTGGGATGGGATTTGGGGGATGCATTCCCTTGTGGGATTCCCTCAGTGCTGCTCCTGTGGCTTTGGGAGCTGATTTTGGGAGAAAACCCCTGGATAAGAGGGGTCATTTCGGGTGCTGTGGTTGTGGCAGAATTCCCTTCTCCTGGATGCTGGGATATCCCAGGGAATCCCTGTGATCCTAAATCCTCCATGGGGCCGATCCCAGCTCTCAGCAGCCCTGGCTGAGTCCAGAATTCCAGAAGGTTCCAATCCCGTGGAAGGAGCGCCGTGGCCTTTGGGGCCGGGGCAGGAATTCCTGGATGGGCTCAGGGTGATGCTCCTGCCCTGGGGAGCTCCTGGAAACGCCTGGACCTGCTGATAACCCCACAATTCCGGGATTCTCTGATAAGGAGCAGCTGATAACCCCACAATTCCGGGATTCTGTGATAAGGAGCAGATAAGGAGCAGCTCCAGAGGATTGCAGGGCTGGGGAGCAGCTGCAGGGGCTGGGGGCTGCAGGACACAAATCCCGTGCACAATTCCTTTGTTTTCCACGTGTTGTTGGGGTTTTATTTTGGGTTTTTATTTTTTTTTCCCTTCTCCCTGATTTTCCCTGTGGGGACCCCGAGGGCTGTGACGGGAATTGGCTGCAGGCCTGAGGCAGGAGATGGGGAAGGCTTTGAAAATTCCTGGTGCGCAATCAGCTGGACACAGCAGCCTGAGCTTCCTGTGCTGGGACACGGCTGGGAGGGACAACTGTCCAGGAATCCTGGGCATTACATTTGGGGTTTTTATATATAATATATAAAATATATAATATATAATATAAAATACATAATATATAATATATAATATATAATATATAATATATAATATATAATATATAATATATAATATATAATATATAATATATATACAGGACACAGCATCCTGAGCTTCCTGTGCCTGGGACGGGGCTGGGAGGGACAGCTGTCCAGGAATCCTGGGCATTGCATTTGGGGTTTTTTATATATAATATACAAAATATATATAATATATAATATATAATATATAATATATAATACATAATATATACAGGACACAGCATCCTGAGCTTCCTGTGCCTGGGACGGGGCTGGGAGGGACAGCTGTCCAGGAATCGTGGGGATTGGATTTGGGCTTTTTATATATAATATATAATAATATATAATAATATATTATAATATATTATAATATATTATATAATATATAATATATAATATATAATATATAATATATAATATATAATATATAATATATAATATATAATATATAATATATAATATATATACAGGACACAGCATCCTGAGCTTCCTATGCCTGGGGTTGGAGCTGGGAGGAACAGCTGTCCAGGAATCCTGGAGATTATATTTGGGTTTTTTAAAAATATAAGATATAATATATAACATATAATATATAACACATAATATATAATATATAATATATAATATATAATATAATATATTATAATATAAAACATATAATATATAATATATAATATATACAGGACACAGCAGCCTGAGCTTCCTGTGCTGGGACACAGCTGGGAGGGACAGCTGTCCAGGAATCCTGGGGATTGGATTTGGGCTTTTTTATATATAATATACAAAATATATATAATATATAATATATAATATATAATATATAATATATAATATATAATATATAATATATAATATATAATATATAATATATAATGTATACAGGACACAGCAGCCTGAGCTTCCTGTGCTGGGACACAGCTGGGAGGGACAGCTGTCCAGGAATCCTGGGGATTGGATTTGGGCTTTTTATATATAATATATAATAATATATAATAATATATTATAATATATAATATATAATATATAATATATAATGTATAATATATAATATATAATATATACAGGACACAGCATCCTGAGCTTCCTGTGCCTGGGGTTGGAGCTGGGAGGGACAGCTGTCCAGGAATCCTGGGGATTGCATTTGGGGTTTTTATATATAATATATAATATATAAAATATAAAATATATAAAATATATAAAACATAATATATAATATATACAGGACACAGCATCCAGAGCTTCCTGTGCTGGGGACAGAGCTGGGAGGGACAGCTGTCCAGGAATTCTGGGGATTGTAGTTGGGGTTTTTTTACATATAATATATAATATATAAAATATATAAAATATATAATACATAATATATACAGGACACAGCATCCTGAGCTTCCTGTGCTGGGGATGGAGCTGGGAGGGACAGCTGTCCAGGAATCCTGGGGATTGGATTTGGGCTTTTTTATATATAAGATATAAAATATATAAAATATATAAAATATATAAAACATAATATATAATATATACAGGACACAGCATCCTGAGCTTCCTGTGCTGGGGACGGAGCTGGGAGGGACAGCTGTCAAGGAATTCTGGGGATTGTAGTTGGGTTTTTTTATATATAATATATAAAATATATAAAATATATAAAATATATAATATATAATATATAATATATAATATATACAGACACAGCATCCTGAGCTTCCTGTGCTGGGACACAGCTGGGAGGGACAGCTGTCCAGGAATCCTGGAGATTATATTTGGGTTTTTAAAATATATAATATATAATATATAATATATAATATATAATATATAATATATAATATATAATATATAATACATAATATATAATATATAATATATAATATATTATATATAATATATAATATATAATATATAATGAATAATGTATACAGGACACAGCATCCTGAGCTTCTTGTGCTGGGACAGAGCTGGGAGGGACAGCTGTCCAGGAATTCTGGAGATTGTATTTGGGGTTTTTTATTTATAATATATAATATGTAATATATAATATATAATATATAATATATAATATATAATATATAATATATAATATATATATATTTAGGATTGGCCAGGGAGAATTTGGGATCAGCCAGGGGCAGTTTGGGATGAGCCAGAGGGAATTTGGGGTCAGCTGGGGGGGATTTGGAATGAGCCAGGGCAAGGGATCCCTCCCCTCCCTGGAATTTCCTGCAGTGCCCTTTGGCAAACTCCCCTGGCACTGCCAGCCTGGATTTCCATCCCTCACCTGCTGCTCCACAGGAACCAGAGCAATTCCTGCTTTTCCTGGGCATCCCTGGCACAGGACAGAAATCCCCTGGCACCCCTGAGAATTCCCAAGGATTCCCTGAGGAGAATCCCTTGAGCCACATCCACGTTCACTCCTCTGAACTCTGAGCAATGAAATGCCTGGACTGGCCCCCAAATGGCCAAAATTAAATTGGAATAATTAAAAGCCAGGTCTGAGTGTCCTTAAACACAGCCTGGGGCAGGAAATGCTGGGATTTGCTCCAGCTGGGCCAAGGATCCAAGAAAAAAGGATTTCCTCGTTGGTTTGAAGGTCCCACGGGTGCCAAGAGGATTTAAACTCCAATTTATCCCTGTTGTTATTAGCCCAGACAGCCTGGCCACTCTAAATCTTCATTAAATTCTTAATTTTAAATCAAATTTATCCCTGCTGCTATTAGCCCAGACAGCCTGGGCACTGGAAATCTTCATTAAATTCTTAATTTTAGCTCCAATTTATCCCTGCTGCTATTAGCTCAGACAGCCTGGCCACTCTAAATCTCCGTTAAATTCTTAATTTTAGCTCCAATTTATCCCTGCTGTTGTTAGCCTGGACAGCCTGGCCACTGGAAATCTTTATTAAATTCTTAATTTTGCCTCAAATTTACCCCTGCTGCTATTAGCCCAGATATCCTGGCCACTGGAAATCTTTATTAAATTCTTAATTTTGCCTCAAATTTACCCCTGCTGTTATTAGCCCAGACAGCCTGGCCACTGGAAATCTTCATTAAAAATTTAAATTTTTAATGGTGAAAATTGCAAGCACAAATCCAAAGGGAGCCTGTCCTCAGCACAGGCTGGGAATGGCCACAGCCTCCATCTCCAGGGAATCCCAAATCCTCTGCAAACCCCAAAAAACAAATGAATTATCCCACAGGAGCTTGGGCTGGGGAGTGCAGCTCCAGGGATGGGGGCTGAGTTCATCCAGGGTATTTGGGGTATTTGTATTTGGGGTTTTTTATATATAATAAATATATAATATATAATATGTAATATGTAATATATAATATATAATATGTAATATGTAACATATAATATATAATATATAACATACAATATAATATATAATATATAATATATAATATATAATATATAATATATAATATATAATATATAATATATAATATATATTATGTAATATAGAATATGTAATATATATAATATATAATATATAATATATAATATATAGTATATAATATATAATATATACAGGACACAGCATCCTGAGCTTCCTGTGCCTGGGGTCGGGAATGCAGGGGCCGTGACTGCTCCGGAAGGATTTAGGGACAAAAAATTACAAATAAATGATATTAAGAATTACAAATAAATAATATTAAAGGTAATTTGGGGCAGTTTTAGAGGCTGAGATGGGCTGGGTTGGTTGGAGGGTTCAGTTCCAGGCTGAGTCATTTAACAGCAGGAATTGATCCCTGAGGTCCCTTCCAGCTCAGAATATCCCAGGATCTGGAAATAAATGGGAATAAATATCCCCCAGAGCCCACAGGCAGGGAATGGTGGGTTTGAACATGAAATTATTCATGAATTAAATCATTGATGGAACCCTGGGCTGGAATCATGGGATGGTTTGGGTGGGAAGGGACCTCAAATCCCATCCATGGCAGGGACACCTCCCCACTGTCCCAGGTGGATCCAGCCTGGCCTTGGGCACTGCCAGGGATCCAGGGGCAGCCACAGCAAATCTGGGAATTCCAGCCCAGCCAGGAATTCCTTGCCCAGATCCCAGCCCAATCTCCCCTTTCCCAGTCCTGTCCCTCTGTCCCTTGTCCCCAGTCCCTCTGCAGCTCTCCTGGAGTCCCTTTAGGGTCTCTGAGCATTCCCTGGGATTTCCCTTCTCCAGGGGAACATTCCCAGCTCTCCCAGAGCAGCTCTGGGATCTCCTCTGGACTCCTTCCACCAAATCCACATTTTCCTTCCCCAAACTTTCCTGTGGGTTCTTCCCTTTAGGGTTTGGATTTTGCATTCTGAATCCAGGCTGGAAGTTTTAGGATTTCCTTTGATGCCTTTAGGGTTTGGATTTTGCATTCTGAATCTGAGCTGGAAGTTTTAGGATTTCCTCTGATGCCTTTGGGGTTTGGGTTTTGCTTTCTGCATGCAGGCTGGAAGTTTTAGGATTTCCTCTGGTGCCTTTAGGGTTTGGATTTTGCTTTTTGCATCCGAGCTGGAAGTTTTAGGATTTTTCCTCTGGTGCTTTTAGGGTTTGGATTTTGGTTTCTGAATCCGGGCTGGAAATTTTATGATTTCCTCTGGTGCCTTTGGGGTTTGGATTTCACTTTCTGAATCCAGGCTGGAAGTTTTGGGATTTTTCCTCTGGTGCCTTTGGGGTTTGGATTTTGCTTTTCCTGAGTTCTGTATCCGGGCTGGAAATTTTAGGATTTTTCCTCTGGTGCCTTTAGGGTTTGGATTTTGCATTCTGAATCCAGGCTGGAAGTTTTAGGATTTCCTCTGGTGCCTTTGGGGTTTGGATTTTGCTTTTCCTGAGTTCTGTATCTGGGCTGGAAGTTTTAGGATTTTTCCTCTGGTGCTTTTAGGGTTTGGATTTCGGTTTCTGAATCCAAGCTGGAAGTTTTAGGATTTCCTCTGGTGCCTTTGGGGTTTGGATTTTGTGTTCTGAATCCAGGCTGGAAGTTTTAGAATTTCCTCTGATGCCATTAGGGTTTGGATTTTGCTTTCTGTATCCGGGATGGAAATTTTAGGATTTTTCCTCTGGTGCCTGTAGGATTTGGATTTTGCTTTCTGCATCCAGGCTGGAAGTTTTGGGATTTTTCCTCTGGTGCCTTTGGGGTTTGGATTTTGCTTTTCCTGAGTTCTGTATCTGGGCTGGAAGTTTTAGGATTTCCTCTGGTGCCTTTGGGGTTTGGATTTTGCTTTTCCTGAGTTCTGTATCCGGGCTGGAAGTTTTAGGATTTTTCCTCTGATGCCATTAGGGTTTGGATTTTGCATTCTGAATCTGGGCTGGAAGTTTTAGGATTTCCTCTGGTGCCTTTGGGGTTTGGATTTTGCATTCTGAATCCGAGCTGGAAGTTTTAGGATTTTCCCTGTGGTGCCTTTGGGGTTTGGGTTTTATGTTCTGAATCCAAGCTGGAAGTTTTAGGATTTTCTCTGATGCCTTTAGGGTTTGATTTTGCGTTCTGAATCTGGGCTGGAAGTTTTAGGATTTTCCCTGTGGTGCCTTTAGGGTTTGGATTTTGCATTCTGAATCCCGATCTGGGAGTTTTAGGATTTCCTCTGGTGCCTTTGGGGTTTGGATTTTGCTTTTCCTGAGTTCTGTATCCGGGCTGGAAGTTTTAGGATTTTTCCTCTGATGCCTTTGGGGTTTGAATTTTGCTTTCTGAACCCAGGCTGGAAGTTTTAGGATTTTTTCCTCTGGTGCCATCCAGTGGCAAAATCCGGGATTGGGGTTTGTCCACTCTCGGGCTGGGCAGAGGAATTTGGGAATAAAAGGATTTGGAAGGATGCAGGAGATCCCTTGGGATGTGCTGGGGTGGGAGGGAAGGATTTGGGAATATTTGGAATAACTTTGTAGGGTGTGATCCGGTCAATCTGCTCTTGCCCTGGTTAACCCCACACACTGATTTATTATTATTTATTATTGATTTAATTATATTTAAATCATTTATTACTGATTTATTTATATTTATTATTATTTATTTAAAATCTCCAATTTTATTGCCAGGGTTTTCAATTCATTGCCATGGTTTACAGTTAATGGCCATGATTTACAATTAATTTTATTGCCAGGCTTTTCAATTAATTGCCATGATTTACAATTAATTTTATTGCCATGGTTTTCAATTAATTGTCATGGTTTACAGTTAATTGCCATGATTTACAATTAATTGCCAGGGTTTTCAATTAATTGCCGTGGTCTGCAGGTAATTATCATGATCTGCAGTTAATTGCCATGATTTTGAATTAATTGCAATGATTTTCAATTTCTTTTCCCATGGTTTTCAATTAATTGCCAGGGTTTTCAGTTAATTGCCATGATTTACAGTTCATTGCCATGGTTTTCAATTCAGTGCCATGGTTTTCAATTAATTGCTATGATTTTAATTTTTTCATGGTTTTCAGTTAATTGCCATGATTTAATTTTTTTTAATGGTTTAAAATTTTTCATGGCTTTCAATTTTTTTTCCATGGCTTTCAATTAGTTGCCATGGTTTACAATGAATTCCCATGGTTTTCAAATTTTTTTCATGGTCGTAAATTAATTGCCATGGTTTTCAATTAATTGCCATGGTTTTCAATTAATTGCCATGATTTTCTGTGAGTATTTTTTAATTGGGATTTTCTGTGAGTATTTTTTAATTGGGATTTTCTGTGAGTATTTTCTGGCTGGGATTTTCTGACTGGGATTTTCTGTGAGTATTTTTTAATTAGGATTTTCTGTGAGTATTTTTTAATTGGGATTTTCTGTGAGTATTTTTAAACTGGGATTTTCTGTATTTTTTAATTGGGATTTTCTGTGAGTATTTTCTGGCTGGGATTTTCTGACTGGGATTTTCTGTATTTTTTAACTGGGATTTTCTGTGAGTATTTTCTTCCTGGGATTTTCTGGCTGGGATTTTCTGTGAGTATTTTTAACTGGGATTTTCTGTGAGTATTTTCTTCCTGGGATTTTCTGTGAGTATTTTTAACTGGGATTTTCTGTGAGTATTTTCTTCCTGGGATTTTCTGTGAGTATTTTTAACTGGGATTTTCTGTATTTTTTAACTGGGATTTTCTGTGAGTATTTTCTTCCTGGGATTTTCTGGCTGGGATTTTCTGTGAGTATTTTTAACTGGGATTTTCTGTGAGTATTTTCTTCCTGGGATTTTCTGTGAGTATTTTCTTCCTGGGATTTTCTGTGAGTATTTTTAACTGGGATTTTCTGTGAGTATTTCCTGGCTGGGATTTGCCTGCCCCCTGCTCTGGGTTTGGAATTCCCTTCCCATCCCAGTTCCCAGTGCAGGTGACCTCGCTGTGGGATCACACCCTGGAAAAGTCAGAGTTCAGTGCAGGTCAGGCTGGGAATCCCCCAGAGCAGGGCAGGGCAGCTGATCCCTGTCCCAAACCCCACAGCTGACCCCAATCCTGTGTGTCCTGTCCTTCATTCCAAACCCCACAGCTGATCCCCCTCCCCAAGCCCCACAGCTGACCCCAGTCCTGTGTCCTGCCCCAAACCCCACAGCTGACCCCCTGAGCTCTGTCCCCTGTCCTAAATCCCACACTGGCCCCAATCCTGTGTGTCCTGTCCCAAACCCCACAGCTGATCCCCCTCCCCAAACCCCACAGCTGATACCCTGAGCCCTGTCCCCTGTCCCAAACCCCACACTGACCCCACTCCTGTCCTGTCCCCAGCCGTGCAGGGACCCTCAGCAGAAGGTTTCTGGTGCTCCCCGTGCCCGTGTCCCGTTCCTGTGTCCCCAATCCCCACCCTTTTCCCAACAACTGTCCCCGTTCCAGCCATGGGGCCAGGCTCTGCTGTGGGGTCCTTGTGGGGTCTGAGTGTTGTTTGCAGGGCTCCTTGTGGGGTTTGTTGTTTACAGGGGTCCTTTTGGGGTTTGGGTGTTGTTTGCAGGGGTTCTTTTGGGGTTTGTGCCTTGTTTCCAGGGGTCCCAATTGTTTCCAGGGCTCCTTTTGGGGTTTGTGCCTTTTTTCCAGGGGTCCCAATTGTTTACAGGGGTCCTTTTGGGGTTTGTTGTTTACAGGGATCCTTTTGGGGTTGGAGTGTTGTTTACAGGGGTCCCAGTTGTTTACAGGGATTCTTTTGGGGTTTGAATGTTGTTTGCAGGGGTCCTTTAGGGTTTTCAGTGTTGTTTACAGGAATCCTTTTGTGGTTTGAGCCTTGTTTACAGGGGTCCCAATTGTTTCCAGGGGCCCTTTTGGGGTTTGAGTGTTGTTTACAGAGATCATTTTGGGGTTTGGGTGTTGTTTCCAGGGGTCCTTTTGGGGTTTGGGTGTTGTTTCCAGGGGTCCCAGTTATTTCCAGGGCCCCTTTTGGGGTTGTTGTTCCTTTTGGGATTGGAGTGTTGTTTCCAGGGGTCCCAGTTGTTTCCAGGGGTCCTTTTGGGATCTGAGTGTTGTTTCCAGGGGTACTTTTGGTGTTTGTTGTTTACAGGAATCCTTTTGGGGTTGGAGTGCTGTTCCTTTTGGAGTTAGAGTGTTGTTTCCAGGAGTCCTTTTGGGGTTGGAGTGTTGTTTCCAGTGATCCCAATTGATTACAGGGATCCTTTTGGGGTCTGAGTGTTCTTTCCAGGGCCCCTTTTGGGATTTGAGTGCTGTTTCCAGGAGTTCTTTTGGGGTTTATTGTTTACAGGAATCCTTTTGGGGTTGGAGTGTTGTTCCTTTTGAGGTCTGAGTGTTGTTAACAGGGTTCCTTTTGGGGTTTGTTGTTTCCAGGGGTCCTTTTGAGGTCTGAGTGTTGTTTCCAGGGGTCCTTTTGGGGTTTGTTGTTTCCAGGGCCCCTTTTGGGGTTGGAGTGTTGTTTCCAGGGGTTCTTTTGGGGTCTGAGTGCTGTTTCCAGTAGTCCCAGTTGATTACAGGGATCCTTTCGGGGTCTGAGTTTTGTTTCCAGAGATCCTTTTGGGATTTGAGTGGTGTTTCCAGGGGTTCTTTTGGGGTTTATTGTTTACAGGAATCCTTTTGGAGTTGGAGTGTTGTTTACAGGGTTCCTTTTGGGGTTTGTTGTTTCCAGGGCCCCTTTTGGGGTTTGAGTGCTGTTTCCAGAGCCCCTTTTGGGGTCTGAGTGCTGTTTCCAGGGGTTCTTTGGGGTCTGAGTGCTGTTTGCAGCCTTTGGGAAGATGATTCATCCCTGCCCTGATGTTCCCCAGCCTGGGCAGGCTGGGGTTTGTCTCCCCCGGCTCTGGGAGCGTTCCTGTCCCACACATGGCTCCAATCAAGTGTCCCTGCAGCTTTTGTTCCCGGGAATTGTTCCCATTGTCCTCCCCATTGGAAGCTCAGCTCGTGGCCACCTCTCCCTATCCTCTGTGCCCTCTGCTTTCCCTGGGTTGGGGTTGTTCCTCCATCCCTGCCTCTTTTGCAAGGTGGATTTGTTCAAGCTCTTCCTCGTGGCTTGGAGCATCAGAAATTCCTTCTTAATTTAACAGGGACATTCTGGGTTGTTCCATTTTATTGTTAATTAGGGCAATTATCCCTCATTTCCTCGGGACTGTTGTCTGGCAAGGAAGAGCTGGATCCCATCCCAGAGGTGGCTGTGGCTTTATGGGAACTCTGGTTTCCCACTGATTTATGGTCTGAAGGTGTTTTATGGTCATCCCTGAGCTCTTCAGGAGACTTTGGAATATTTATCCAGCAGCTGGAGCTGCCCCTGGATCCCTGGGGATGGCCATGGACATTGGGACAGTGGGAGATGTCCCTGCCCATGGAGTGAGGTGATCCTCCAGACCCCTTCCCACCCCACCCATTCCATGATTTTAATCCCTGATCTTGTGCCAGGGAGGGAAATGGGCTTTGTGTGGTGCCATCAGTGGAAGTTGAGTCCTCAGAAATCCTTGGAGAAGCTGGCAGGGTTTGATGCCTGGAGTCAGAACCTCTGTTCTTTCAGCTCCTGGTGAAACCAGGGGTGAGCTGTGAGGGTCAGGGGGTTCCCACAGAGCTCTTCTGGAGCTGAAACTGTGGGAAATGGGGTTTGTGTGGTGCCATCAGTGAAAGTTGAGTCCTCAGAAATCCTTGGGAAACCTGGCAGGGTTTGATGCCTGGAGTCAGAGCCATCCCTTCATCAGCTCCTGGTGAAACCAGGGGTGGTCAGGGAGGTCAGGGGGTTCCCACAGGGCTCTTCTGGAGTTGAAACACGGGGAGATGTCCCTGCCTGTGGAATGAGATGATCCTCCAGACCCCTTCCCACCCCACCCATTCCATGATTTTAATCCCTGATCTTGTGCCAGGGAGGGAAATGGGGATTTGTGGTGCCATCAGTGAAAGTTGAGTTGAGTCCTCAGAAATCCTTGGAGAAGCTGGCAGGGTTTGATGCCTGGAGTCAGAGCCATCCCTTCATCAGCTCCTGGTGAAACCAGAGGTGAGCTGTGAGGGTCAGGGGGTTCCCACAGGGCTCTTCTGGAGCTGAAACTGTGGAAATGGGATTTTTGGGACCTCCAGACTCCTGTCCCTGCCTGGGGAGGAGTTTGGTCTCTGGAGCAGCAAATGCACCGAGGCTGCTCCTCCTTGGGGCCTTCCTGACTTTTTCCTTGTGATGGTCAATTTAAAGGGATTCCAGAACATTCCCTGGTGAGCCCTTCTGGATTCCAGCCCCTCTCACAGTCAGGAAACTCCATCCAATGTTTATTCTATTTCTCCTGGGCAGTTTAATCCCATTTCTGTTCTTCTCTTGAGCAGACACAAACGTTCCCATGGGATGTGAGCCCTGGCCTCCTCTGGTCCTCACAAATCCCAAATCTTTGAGTCCAGCTTCCCTCTCTGAGGATGTGGCTGATCAAACACTCCTCTGATGAAGCTTTTGGGAAGTTTCATAGGAAATTCATCATCCCCTGGTCCTGTGCATCCCAAATTTTGACTGTGCAGCTCCTGGGGATGTGAGGGAATGTCAGCCTGGAGAAGTGAGGTGGAGGAGAGCCCAAGGGTTACCAGGAGGGGATTGAGGAGTTCCCAAGGTTTACCAAGAGGGGATCCAGGGTCTCCCAAGGTTTACCAAGAGGGGATCCACGGTCTCCTAAGGTTTACCAGGATCCCAAAGGGATCCCAAGGGTTACCAGGAGGGGATGGAGGGTCTCCCAAGGTTTACCAGGAAGGGATTGAGGAACTCCCAAGGTTTACTAGGAAGGGATTGAGGATCTCTCAAAGTTTATGAGGAAGGGATCCAGGTTCTCCCAAGGTTTACCAGGAAGGGATCCAGGGTCTGCCAAGATTTACCAGGAAGGGATTGAGGATCTCCCAAGTTTTACCAGGAAGGGATCCAGGATCTCCTAAGGTTTGCCAGGAAGGGATTGAGGGTCTCCCAGGGTTTATCAGGAAGGGATCCAGGGTCTGCCAAGGTTTACCAGGAAGGGATTGAGGAGCTCCCAAGGTTTACGAGGAAGGGATTGAAGTTCTCCCAAGGTTTATCAGGAAGGGATTGAGGTTCTCCCAAGATTTATAAGGAAGGGATCCAGGATCTCCCAAGGTTTATCAGGAAGGGATCCAGGGTCTCCCAAGGGTTACCAGGATCCCAAAAGGATCCCAAAGTTTACCAGGAGGGGATCCAGGGTCTCCCAAGGTTTAGTAGGAAGGGATGGAGGGTCTTCCATGGGTTACCAGGAGGGGATTGAGGATCTCCCAGGGTTTATCAGCAAGGGATCCAGGATCTCCCAAGGTTTATCAGGAAGGGATTGAGGTTCTCCCAGGGTTTACCAGGAAGGAATTGAGGAGCTCCCAAGGTTTATAAGGAAGGGATTGAGGGTCTCCCAAGGGTTACCAGGAAGGGATTGAGGGTCTCCCAAGGTTTACCAGGAAGGGATCCAGGATCTCCCAAGGGTTACCAGGAACCTTGCTCTCCTGCTCTCAGCCCAGGCTGGATGTGGCTCTGGAAGGTGCCCCATGGGGACTGGGCTGGTGTTTGGGGTCCCCTCCAGTCCCAGCCATCCTGGCAGAGGCTGTGAGGGGCTGGCAGGGAGGAGTTTCCCCTGGCACAGCTGAGTGCTGTGGATGGATCCATCTGCTGCAGGACCATGGGCTGGCACCAGGAGCTGGATGGGGCCATCCCAGCCAACTCCTGCCCCGAGGGGGACCTTGGGCTGACCTCCATCCCCAGGGAAGGAGGGGAGCTGCTGGGGCAGGGATGTGGTCCAGGCAGGGAGGCTGCAGATCCTTGGGTGAGCAAATCCCAGGGTGAGCAAATCCCAGGGTGAGCAATTCCTTGGCTGAGCAGATCCCTGGGTGGGCAGATCCTTGGGTGAACAATTCCCAGGGTGAGCAATTCTCAGGGTGAGGAAATCCCAGGGTGAGCAAATCCCCGGGTGAACAATTCCCGGAGTGAACAATTCCCAGGGTGAACAATTCCCAGGGTGAGCAATTCTCAGGGTGAGCAAATCCCCGGGTGAACAATTCCCCGGGTGAACAATTCCCTGGGTGAACAATTCCCTGGGTGAACAATTCCCCGGGTGAACAATTCCCCGGGTGAACAATTCCCTGGGTGAACAATTCCCTGGGTGAACAATTCCCCGGGTGAACAATTCCCCGGGTGAACAATTCCCTGGGTGAACAATTCCCTGAGTGAACAATTCCCCGAGTGAACAATTCCCTGAGTGAACAATTCCCTGAGTGAACAATTCCCTGAGTGAACAATTCCCTGAGTGAACAAATCTCTGGGTGAACAGATCTCTGGATGAATAATTCCCTGGACAAACAGATCCCTGTGTGGGCACGTCCCTGGGTGAGCAATTCCCTGAATGAATAAATCCCTGGGTGAGCAGATCCCTGGGTGAACAAATCCCTGGACAAACACATCCCTGGGTGGGCACATCCTTGGATGGACCAAATCCCTGGATGAACAAATCCCTGGGCGAGCAATTCCCTGTGTGGGCACATCCCTGTGTGAGCTAATCCCTGGACAAACAGATCCCTGCATGAACAAATCCTTGGGTGAGCAAATCCCTACACAAACAGATCCTTGGGTGAGCAATTCCTTGGGTTACCAAATCCCTGTGTGAGCAATTCCCTGGATGAACAAACCCCTGAGTGGGAAAATCCTTAAGTGAACAGATCCCTGGGTGAACAGATCCCTGTGTGGGCACATCCCTGGGTGAGCTAATCTCTGGACAAACAGATCCCTGGATGAGCAAATCCCATGGTGAACAGATCCCTGGATGAATAAATCCCTGGAAAAACAGATCCCTGGGTGGGCAGATCCCTGAACAAATAGATTGCTGGGTGAACAAATCCCTGGGTGAGCAGATCCTTGGTTGGGCAAATTCCTGGGTGTGCAGATCCCTGCACAAACAGATCCCTGGGTGAGCAGATCCCTGGACAAACAGATCCCTAGGTGGGCAAATCCCTTGGTGAACAGATCCCATGGTGAACAAATCCCTAGATGAATAAATCCCCGGACAAACAAATCCCTGACTGGGCAGATCCCTGGATGAATAAATCCCTGGGTGAGCAAATCCCTGGATGAATAAATCCCTGAGTGAGTAAATCCCTGGATGAATAAATCCCTGAGTGAGCAAATCCCTGCCCAAACAGATCCCTGAGTGAGCAAATCCCTGGATGAATAAATCCCTGGGTGAACAGATCCCTGCCCCAACAGATCCCTGGGTGAGCAGGTCCCTGGGTGCTGCTGGTGCTGTCCCACTGCTGGAGGTGCTCCACCAGCTGCTGTCCCTCAGGATGGGATTTTTCAGGGCTGTTTAATGTCAGGCACGTCCCCAGGATTTGCCTCTGCTGGGTGCTGGGACAACATTTCTTCCCAGCAGGGAGAGGAGGGGGCGAGGCCTGGAGCCAAGAATGCTCCAAAAAATCCAAATGCACTCGTGGAGACAATGCATGAGACAACAGAAGGAGCCTTTATTGGGCAATAACACAGCGAGAATCGACATGAAAATTGTTCTGTGGTAAAACAATCTGAGTGCAGAGCTGGGGAGGGCTGTGAGGGGACACAGGGATGTTCATGGCATGAGGATTCCTTCAGCTCCAGGGTGGAGCTGCTGGAGAGGGTCCAGAGGAGCTCTGGGAGTCTCCACCTGGAGGGGTCAGGGGTTGGGGCTGGAATTGTCTCCCTGGAGGTGTCAGTGTTCAAAATCACATCATCACAGAGTGGTTATGTGTGGAGCTTTTTATTAAGAGCTTTGGGAATTGGGGTGTTACAACCCAAATCTGATTCCCACCATACATTGGAGGTGAAGGTGTTTTATACTCTGTCCTTACATAACGAGGTAGACAGGAGACCTGCTCACCCTCTGATGATGGACAAGTCTCAGATTTATTGATGAACAGGCACACTTTTGTAATCACAGTAATAAGGCTCATCCATATTGCAAAAATAGAGCTCACCATTGGTCAGCTATAAAAAGTCAGTCCCACCTTTCTCAGGATGTTTGTGGCTTCTTTTTTCCCTCCTGTTATCACATATTTTCTTGAACAGCTTCTTGCTCAAGAAACCATGTCCTTGAATCAGGCAGCTGTTGCTTTCTCAGATGGATTTTCTCACATCTCTTTTCCCATCAATTATGTCTCAATAAAAAACTGTCCACACTTACATAACTTTCATGTTAATTATTAAACTTACATTGTTCTATTGTATACATAGATTTCAGCTAAACATAGCCCCCGTTAAATTTCCAACAAACTTTCCCATGATTCTTCTTATGGTTATATAATAATTATACTTAATTACTAAACAATCATCACATCTAACAATTATATCATTTATCACACTGCTCATGCAGGTGCAGTGATCTGAGCAAACACAAAGCCTGGCATTTTAGAGTTCTGTCTTTGACATTTTCAGGGCTCCACTGTCAGAGGGGACAGAAGGGCCTGGATGTGGCTCTTGGGAAGGGGTTTGCTGTCAGGATGGTGGTGCAGGGTTATGAGGATCTCTGAGGGCTTTTCCAGCCTTGCTCATTCCATGTTCTACAGCAGAGGACTTTCCCCAAGGCTCTGTGCTCCCCTTGTTCTCTTCACCCTTTTCCCCTCAAACCCAAGCCCATTTCCTTTGGTTTTTCATGGATCAGTGGATGAGGAGCTGTGCCTGGGGGGGACTTTGGGGTCTCTCCTTCCCCCCTGATCCCTTTGGGTTCCTGCTCCATTTCCATGGAGCCGTGCTGACCTTCATCCTCCTGGCAGGTCTGGGATCCTCTGCAATCACTCCCAGTTCTCCTTTGCTCCTTCCCAACCCTTGTGTCTCCTCAGCTTTGGTGGCACCACCACCTTCCCCAAGAGCTGCTGGCACCAAATTTCCCAATTTCCTCCCCAAACCACTGAGGGAAGCCAGGCCCAGCCCCAATCCATGGGGAAGCCTCTTGGGAGTGTCTGTGGTGTGGAGGTGACCCCGAGGTGTTGGAAAATCTCTTTTTGCCAGCCCTGAGACTGAAGAAGAGCACAGGATTCCTTGGCTCTGGGTCTCAGGGTTGTTTATTTGCTGTTATCTCTAACACTGTCTGTCTGTCCTGCTGAGGTCTGTCTGGCAGCTTGGTTCATGGCACACTCACACCCTCAGGGCAGTGTTGGATTTTTATACTAAAATACTTTATTTACAATAATTTCCAATACCTATCCCCTGTGTCAGACAGTCTGTCTCTACATTGTGGGATGTGAGGTGTGGGGTGTGGGATGTGAGATTTGGGATGTGAGGTGTGGGATGTGAGGTGTGGGATGTGGGATGTGGGATGTGAGGTGTGGGGTGTGAGGTGTGGCATGTGGGATGTGGGATGTGAGGTGTGGGGTGTGAGGTATGGGATGTGGGATGTGAGGTGTGAGGTGTGGGGTGTGGGGTGTGGGATGTGAGATTTGGGATGAGAGGTGTGGGATGTGGGGTGTGGGAGTGAGGTGTGGGGTGTGGGATGTGAGGTGTGGGATGTGAGATTTGGGATGTGGGATGTGAATTGTGGGATGTGGGGTGTGGGATGTGGGGTGTGGGATGTGGGGGGTTAGATGTTAGATGTGGGGATGTGGGATCTGAGGTGTGGAGTGTGGGATGTGGGGTGTCAAATGTGAGGTGTGGGGTGTGAGATGTGGGGTGTGGGATGAGAGATGTGGGATGTGAAGTGTGGGGTGTGGGGTGTGGGATGTGGGGTGTGAGGTGTGGGGTGTGAGGTGTGGGATGTGGGATGGGAGATGTGGGATGTGGGGTGTGGGATGTGAGATTTGGGATGTGAGGTGTGGGATGTTCATCTGCCACCCCTCACCTGCTGCCACCTGGAAAAGGGCAGAAGCAGTTGAGGGTCCATGGGGGCACAGATGGGAATGTGCAGCTGGAGCGGAGGAAATTGGGGATGGACCCTCCTGGAACAGGGACAGGAGCAGGAGCTGCTCCAGGGCAGGTTTAGGTTGGATTTTAGGGAAAGGTTCCTCATCCAGAGGGTGCTGGGCACTGCCCAGGGACTGAGAACATTCCCAAGGCTGCCAGAACGTTCGCAGAGCTCCAGGGGTGTTGGGACAGCGCTCCAGGGATGGCCAGGGTGGAATTTTGGGGGGTCTGGGCAGGGACAGGGCTGCATGGATGATCCCTGTGGGCCTTGGGTTATTCCATGGCTTCCTGACCCCTGGCACAGGGTGGATTCTGGATTTGGCAATGCCAGGGCTTGGATGGATGATCCCTGTGGATCTCAGGGTATTCCATGGCACAGGGTGGATTTTGGGGTGCCTGGCAATTCCAGGGATTTAATCCCTGATCCCTGTGGACATCCCATGGCTTCCTGACCGCTGGCACAGGCTGGGATTTTGGATTTGGCAATGCCAGGGCTTGGATGGATGATCTCTGTGGGTATTCCATGGTTTCCTGACCCCTGGCACAGGGTGGATTCTGGATTTGGCAATGCCAGGGCTTGGATGGGTGATCCCTGTGGGTCTCAGATTATTCCATGGCTTTCTGACCCCTAGCAGGGGTGGATTTTGGATTTGGCAATGCCAGAGCTTGGATGGGTGATCCCTGTGGATCTCAGGATATTTCATGGCAATACCAGAGGTTTATTCCCTGATCTCTGTGGGCATCCCATGGCTTCCTGACCCTGGCACAGGGTGGATTTTGGATTTGGCAGTGCCAGGGATGTGATCCCTGATCCCTGTGGGTATCCCATGGTCTCCTGACCCTGGCACAGGGTGGATTTTGGGGTGCCAGGGCTTGGATGGACATTCCCTGTGGATATTCTATGGTTTCCTGACCCCTGGCACAGGATGGATTTTGGATTTGGCAATGCCAGGGATTGGATGGGTGATCCCTGTGGATTTCAGGATATTTCATGGCAATACCAGAGGTTTATTCCCTGATCTCTGTGGGCATCCCATGGTTTCCTGCCCCCTGGCACAGGGTGGATTTTGGGGTGCCAGGGGTTGGATGGACATTCCCTGTGGACACCCCTGGTTTCCTGCCCCCTGGCACAGGGTGGATTTTGGATTTGGCAATTTCAGGGATGTGATCCCTGACCCCTGTGGGTATCCCCTGGTTTCCTGCCCCCTGGCACAGGGATTTTGGATTTGGCATTTCCAGGGATTTAACCCCTGATCCCTGTGGGTATCCCATGGATTCCTGACCCCTGGCACAGGGTGGATTTTGGATTTAGCAGTGCCAGGGGTTGGATGGACATTCCCTGTGGATATCCCCTGGTTTCCTGCCCCCTGGCACAGGATGGATTTTGGGTTTGGCAATTCCAGGGTTTTATTCCCTGACCCCTGTGGGTATCCCCTGGTTTCCTGCCCCTGGCACAGGCTGGATTTTGGGTTTGGCAATTCCAGGGGTTTGATCCCTGACCCCTGTGGGTATCCCATGATCTCCTGACCCTGGCCCAGGGTGGATTTTGGATTTGGCAATTCCAGGGGTTTGATCCCTGACCCCTGTGGGTATCCCCTGGTTTCCTGCCCCCTGGCCCAGGGTGGATTTTGGGTTTGGCAATTCCAGGGTTTTATTCCCTGATCCCTGTGGGTATCCCCTGGTTTCCTGCCCCCTGGCACAGTCAGATCTGTGTGTGGCACTGCCCCCTCAGCCTCCTGGCAGCTCCAGGTGTTTTCTCCCTGTTTTTGGGATAAACCTTGCAGGAGCTCCTGCTGCCCCTGGCAGCTCCCATCCGTTTCTGCCTGTCCTGGAAAGAGTTTTTTCCAGTTTGACCTTTAAGAAAAAACCCCAAAAAACAACAAGAAATCAAAACTGAAGTGGATTTTTAAGGGATGCTGAAATGGTGAAACCCATGTAATCACCATCAGAAGCTGATTATTTCTTAATTACATCCTAAGCATTTTTAACTTATCAACTTTTATTGCACTTTACTATAAATACTTAAAAATTAATAATCTAAATTATCTAAAATCTAATAATAATCTAAAATCCTCATAAATCTTAAGGGAAGAGCCAGGGCTGGATTTTCCTGGAAAAATGATCCTGGAGGGTCAGGAGAGCTCAGGAGGGAAGAGTTTCCCATCTGTGCTGGTGTTTCCTTCCTGTCTGACACCAAACTTGATTTTTCCACACTAAAGTTTGGCTAAAAAGGAATCAAATGATAGAATTTCTAACAACCAAAGGGTTTTAGTCATCAGGTATTTATTTCTTAGCTTTGCCACCTCCAAAGGGAATTTTTCCTGGACATTTTCAGTAATTTTGAAGTGTTTTTTCCCCTCATTTTCAGATGTAAATTCCAAATTTGCCTTTGAGCACAAACACATCGTGACTGCTGTGGGGTTTTTATTGTTTCAATTTATCCCTGAGTGCAAACACAACTTACCCACCTTGAATTTTTTATTGCAATTCTCATTTTTGAGCAGAGAATCCTTTGGAGTGGCTGGGTCCCTGCTAGGAGGCCGTGCAGCACTAGGTGGCACTCAGGCTCCAAATTTCACATTTCAGCAGCCAAAACTCCCCCAAAGTTTAATGAAAATCAGCAGCATTTCATTAAATTTCTTTTAATGAAAAGAGGCACCACTCCAGTGCTGCCTTCCTGGGCTCTGAGGAGCTTTTCTCTCTTTTTTTACACTTTTAGACCCAGCAGGAGAAGGAAATTCTCTCCCATCACCTGCTCTGGGTGTCTGGGTTCCCTCACACTGAATTTAAGGAGATTTTACAATTCTGGAATTTTTGTTTTGCCACTGAGAATCTTTTACTGATCCTGCAGAACTGAAATGGCCTGAAAGAATAATAACAAAATGGATTTTCTCCAGCTTTTAGCTGTGTCTTGGGATTTTTCCTGTTTCTTGGGGGCTGCAGGGCTGGGATTGTCCCCAGGGAGAGCAGAGACCCCAGGGCAGGAGGAAGATTCCCTGTGCCCACCTGCATTCCTGGGCTCTGCTTCCCTCTGGAATGCTGCTCCTCACTGCTTAATGACTTTTTAATGATCACTGATTAATGATTTTTGATATTTTATTGTCACAGCTTGGTCAGCTCTGTCATTCCCATCTTTTTTCTCTCATTCCCATATTTTCTTCATTCTCATTTTTTCTCTCTCATTCCCATCTTTTCTCTCTCATTCCCATCTTTTCTCTCTCATTCCCATCTTTCCTCTGGTCATTCCCATCTTTTCTCTATGTCATTCCCATATTTTCTCTCTCTCATTCCCATCTTTTCTCTCTGGTCATTCCCATCTTTTCTCTCATTTCCATCTTTTTTTCTCTGGTCATTCCCATCTTTTCTGTCATTCCCACCTTTTCTCTCTCATTCCCATCTTTTTTCTCTCAGTCCCATCTTTTCTTTCTGGTCATTCCCATCTTTTCTCTCTCATTCCCATCTTTCCTCTCTCTCATTCCCATCTTTTCTCTCTGGTCATTCCCATCTTTTCTTTCATTTCCATCTTTCCTCTGGTCATTCCCATCTTTTCTCTTTGGTCATTCCCATCTTTTCTCTCATTCCCATCTTTTCTCTCTGTCATTCCCATCTTTTCTCTCATTTCCATCTTTTTTTCTCTGGTCATTCCCATCTTTTCTCTCTCTCATTCCCATCTCTTTTCTCTCATTCCCTTATTTTCTCTCTCATTCCATCTTTTCTCTTTGGTCATTCCCATCTTTTTTCTCTCATTCCCATCCTTTCTCTCTGATCATTCCCATTTTTCTTTCTGGTCATTCCCATCTTTTCTCTCTGTCATTCCAATATTTTCTCTCATTCCCATCTTTTCTCTCATTCCCATCTTTCCTCTCTCTCATTCTCATTTTTTCTCTCTCATTTCCATCTTTTCTCTCTGGTCATTTCCATCTTTTCTCTTTGGTCATTCCCATCTTTTCTCTCTCATTCCCATCTTTTCTTTCACTCCCATTTTTCTCTCTGTCATTTCCCTCTTTTCTCTCTCTCATTCCCTTCTCTTTTCTCTCATTCCCTTATTTTCTCTCTCATTCCCATCTTTTGTCTCTCTCATTCCCACCTTTTCTCTCTGTCATTCCAATATTTTCTCTCATTGCCATATTTTCTCTCATTCCCATCTTTTCTCTTTGGTCATTCCCATATTTTCTCTCTCATTCCCCTCTTTCCTCTCTGGTCATTCCCGTCTTTTTTTTTTTCTCATTCCCATCTTTTCTCTCTCTCATTCCAATATTTTCTCTCATTCCTATCTTTTTTCTGGTCATTCCCATTTTTTCTCTCTCTCATTCCCATCTTTTCTCTTTGGTCATTCCCATTTTTCTTTCTGGTCATTCCCATCTTTTTTTCTCTGGTCATTCCCATCTTTCCTCTCTGGCCATTCCCATGTTTTCTCTCATTTCCATCTTTTTTTCTCTGGTCATTCCCATCTTTTGTCTCTGTCATTCCCATCTTTTCTCTCATTCCCATCTTTTCTCTCTCTCATTCCAATATTTTCTCTCATCCCCATCTTTCCTCTGGTCATTCCCATCTTTTCTCTATGTCATTCCCATATTTTATTCATTCCCATTTTTGTTCCTTTTGGGGTGAGGTTTTGGATGTTCCTGGTGGATCCTGGCAGCAGAGCTGGGGATGCTGAGCTGGGATGTCCAGAGGGCATTTTTGGGGGTCAGGTTTTAGATGTTCCTCGACGAGGAACATTCATTTTTGTTCCTTTTGAGGTTGGCCTTTGGATGTTCCTGGCAGCAGAGCTGGGGGTGCTGAGCTGGTGTGTCTGGAGGACATTTTTGGGTCAGATTTTGGATGTTCCTGGTGGATCCTGGCAGCAGAACAGGGATGCTGAGCTGGCATCTCTGGAGGGCATTTTTGGGGTGAAGTTTTGGATTTTCCTGGTAAATCCTGGCAGCAGAGCTGGGGATGCTGAGCTGGTGTGTCTGGAGGACATTTTTGGGGTCAGGTTTTGGATGTTCCTGGGTGAGGAACATTCCTTTTTGTTCCTTTTGGGGTGAGGTTTTGGATGTTCCTGGTGGATCCTGGCAGCAGAGCTGGGAATGCTGAGCTGGGATGTCCAGAGGGCATTTCTGGGGTCAGATTTTGGATGCTCCTGGTGGATCCTTGCAGCAGAACTGAGGGTGCTGAGCTGGTGTGTCCAGAGGGCATTTTTGAGGTCAGATTTTGGATGTTCCTGGTAGATCCTGGCAGCAGAGCTGGGATGCTGAGCTGGTGTGTCTGGAGGGTGTTTTGGGGTCAGATTTTGGATGCTCCTGGTAAATCCTGGCAGCAGAGCTGGGAGTGCTGGGCTGGGATGTCCAGAGGGCATTTTTGGGGTCAGGTTTTGGATGTTCCTGGGTGAGGAACATTCCTTTTTGTTCCTTTTGGGGTGAGGTTCTGGATGTTCCTGGTGGATCCTGGCAGCAGAGCTGGGGGTGCTGATCTGGGGGTGCTGGGCTGGGATGTCCAGAGGACATTTTTGGGGTCAGGTTTTGGATGTTCTGGCAGCAGAGCTGAGGATGCTGATGTGAGGGTGCTGATCTGAGGGTGCTGATGTGAGGGTGCTGACCTGGGTATGCTGATCTGGGGATGCTGATCTGGGGGGGTGCTGATCTGGGGGTGCTGATCTGAAGGTGCTGATGTGGGGGTGCTCATCTGGGGTGCTGACCTGGGAATGCTGATGTGAAGGTGCTGATGTGGGGGTGCTGATGTGAAGGTGCTGATCTGGGGGTGCTGATCTGAAGGTGCTGATGTGGGGGTGCTGATGTGAAGGTGCTGGGTTGAAGGTGCTGATCTGAAGGTGCTGATCTGGGGGTGCTGCTCTGGGGTGCTGATCTGAAGGTTGTGATGTAGGGGTGCTGATCTGGGGTGCTGGGTTGAAGGTGCTGATCTGGCGTGCTGACCTGGGAATGCTGATGTGGGGTCCTGATCTGGGGTGCTGATCTGAAGGTTCTGATCTGGGGGTGCTGCTCTGGGGTGCTGGGCTGAAAGTGCTGATGTGGGGGTGCTGGGTTGAAGGTGCTGATCTGGGGGTGCTGATGTGGGGGTGCTGACCTGGGAATGCTGATCTGGGGGGTGCTGATGTGGGGATGCTGATCTGGGGGGTGCTGATCTGAAGGTGCAGATCTGGGGTGCTGAGCTAGGAATGCTAATCTGGGGTGCTGATCTGGGGGTGCTGTTCTGAAGGTTCTGATGTGGGGGTGCTGATCTGGGGTGCTGCTCTGGGAATGCTCATCTGGGGGGGTGCTGATGTGGGGGTGCTGATCTGAAGGTTCTGCTCTGGGTGCTGCTCTGGGTGCTGCTCTGGGTGCTGATCTGAAGGTTCTGCTCTGGGTGCTGCTCTGGGTGCTGCTCTGGGTGCTGCTCTGGGTTCTGCTCTGGGTGCTGCTCTGGGTGCTGCTCTGGGTGCTGCTCTGGGTTCTGCTCTGGGTTCTGCTCTGGGTGCTGCTCTGGGTGGTGCTCTGGGTGCTGCTCTGGGTTCTGCTCTGGGTTCTGCTCTGGGTGCTGCTCTGGGTGCTGCTCTGGGTGCTGCTCTGGGTGCTGAGGTGCTGTCCCTGCAGGTCGGTGTACGATGGGGAGGAGCACGGGCGCTTCATGGAGAAGCTGGAGGCGCGGATCCGCAACCACGACCGCGAGATCGAGAAGATGTGCAACTTCCACTACCAGGGCTTCGTGGACTCCATCACTGAGCTGCTCAAGGTCCGGGGAGAGGCCCAGAAACTCAAGGTGAGGTGTTGGGAAGGGTGAGAGTTTGACAAGGAAGTCTCACAGATGCTTGGCAGAAGGATTTTTAAATGTGGAGCCTAATGAAGGAATTGAAATTAAAGCAAGTTTTGATATAGAAAAGAATTGCTGAGCCAGTCTCACTGATAACCAAGGAGGCAAAGGGTGTGTTAGTTAGAGGGGGTTTTATGGCTCAGAGCAAAGGATAAACCCAGCCCAAACAAGAAGATGTTTGTACCAAGCAGGAAGAGAGCACAGGCAAACAAGGCAGGAAAGCTGCAAGTAGAAAAAAGATCTCAGAATTTTCCACTGCAAGAAAACTGAGAAACAACTTCTAGCTTAAACTGTGATGTACTGACTGTAGTGATTGGAGAACAGTGACATGAATATGGGAATTATAGGAGTTATGATAGGCTAGAGATAAAAGTTCAGGTGTAGATTGGTTCTACTGTATGAAGATGCTCAGCAAAGAAAAGCATATAATGCATTGTAACAAAAAAAAGTATATAATATATTGTGACCAAAAGAAAAGTCTGTAATGCATTTGTAACCTAAACCAAAGGGTCTCCAGGCCTGCCTGCAGCTGGAGCTGCCAGCTGTGGGCACAGCTCTGTCACCCACCACCCTGCACTGCTGTAAGGCCTTGGATACAATAATCTGCATTTTGGATACAATAAACTGCATTTTGGATACAATAAACTGCATTTTGGAGAGCCCCTGGAGTCCCACATCCCTCATTCAGGCTCTTACAGTGAGGGAAAATGGAAAATACAGGCTGGATATCAGGGAAAAGGGTTTTACAGAAAGGGTTGATGCCTTGGGAGGGCTGAGCTGAAACAGAAGCAGGACAGAGTTAAGGAATAAAGCAGAATAAAGATCTCCTCCATGGATCCACCTGGGGCAGCACAAGAGCCCAGCCAGGGCTGCACCCAAGGTGAACCAAAATGAACCCAAGATGGGCCAAAATGGCCCCAAAATGAACCCAAGATGGACCAAAATGGTCCCAAAATGAACCCAAGATGGACCAAAATGGCCCCAAAATGCACGACTGGGCACAGGGTGGGTCTCTCAGTTTGATCAGTTCTGCTCCATTTGCATCTTGCAGTTCATTGTCCCATCCCAGCTTTAGCCCAGGCAGTCCCACCCTGCTTGTTTTTCTCTCTTCAACCCACATTTATACTCCTGGGCTGAGATTTGGATCATTTGTCCTTGGTGCCCAGCTGGAGCAGGAATTGTTTTGTGTCCCTGCTCTGTGCACAGAGCTCACCATGCCCTGATGTGAAGCCCAGACCCACTAAAGCAGCACAGAATGTGAAAAATAGAAAATCCAAACCTGAGGCATGAGGGTGATAAAGTTCTGGGGTGCTGGGGCTGGGTTGGATTTGTTATCTTTAAGGTCTCTCCCAACCCAGTGAGTTCTGTGAAAATCCTGCCCTGGGCAGCTCTTTTTAGGTGGCCCCATCTCAGGCACTCTGGGATTCTCAGAACCACATCAATCTTCTCTCCTTTTATCCAGGACATTTCTATTTAAAAAAAAATAAAAAATTCAAATATAAATATTTATTTTAATTGTTCCTGGAGCGATGGGTTGGTCATTGAAAGTTTAGCAATTATTTGGCCAAACTGGACCAGTGTGGTGCATTAAAAGCACTGAGAAATTTCAAGCCAAGCCTGTTTTCATTAGGAAAAGTGCTTTTCCTCATGGATTTATTCCCAGTTTCTTGAGCTAAAATAAGTCTTGTGGCCTTTAAAACTGTGCAGAAAGATGAGGGGAAGGTGGGATTTACCCAGTTCTTGGAAAAGTGCTCAGTAATGTGTGGAAAAAGCCATTTGTGGATGAGAATTTGGAAGAAGGGCAGGAAGGAAACTGGAGAGGCTTCAGGAGGAGGGAGCAGGAGGTTGGAGGTGCTTGGTGCTCCAGTTTGGTTCCTGTGCCTTAAAATACAAATATTCCACATTTGGGGAGCACAGGAGTTTCAAAACCTTCCTGATTTTCCTCCACAAACCCAAGAAGGGCAGGGAGAGGCTGGGCTGACCCTTCCTGCAGGAACCAGGTGGGACCTGGGCTGGAAACCCAAAATCCCTCCCAGGAGAGTCACTGGGGAATGGGGCAGAGTCGAGGGGCTCCCAAAAAGGGGTGGTTTGTCCTCAGGAGCAGCTCAGGGAGGTTTTCTGCCTGAGTGGAGCCTGTCCTGGTGAAAATAACCTTTCTGGGAATTGGGAACAACATTCCTGGTGTTCAGGAGTGTGGGAGCCTGGAAAAGCTGAAGTTGTAAATCACAAAATCTGTCAGAAAAATCAGATTTTCTGGAGAAAAGGGAAGAACTGGAAGTCAGGGTGCTGAGTGCTGCTTTTAACACATTTATTCATCAATTTAAAGCTACCTGTGGCATTTCCCAGCAGGGTTCTTACTCGGCACATCCAAATCTCCATCCCAAAAAGGAGTTTCCTCTCAGGAACACCTTCCTGAGGGATGTCCTGAGGAGAATTCATTGCAGGATGAATCCATTGGAATTACCACGAAATAAGTCCTTTTTTTTTCCCTTTTTTTTTATTTTTTCAAGGCATTGTTTCCAGCCAAGCCTTGCACATTGTTTGTTTGCTTGGAGCTGGTTCCCATTCTGCCACCAGCCCCTTTGTTGGTGGCTCACTGTGAAGTCCATCCCTGTCCCCTCAGGATCTCCCTTGATTTCCAGGCCTGTGTGATCCATAAAACAGCACATGGTGAAAACATCCCCAGAAAGGCCTTTCTGAAATGCTGGGCCCTCCTTTGTGAGCCTTTCCCTGGGGAATCATCTGAGGATCGAGTGCTGAGAGTGGGTTTGGTTCCAGCCATTCATCCTCCATTTGATCTGGGCCTTTGAACCCGTGAGGAGCCAGCAGGGCCCTCCTTCCTCCTCCTCCTCCTCCTCCTCCTCCTCCTCCTCCTCCTCCTCCTCCTCCTCCTCCTCCTCCTCCTCCTCCTCCTCCTCCTCCTCCTCCTCCTCCTCCTCCATTTTTTGCACAAATGTCATTTTTTGCTGTTGTTTTAGCTCACTCTGGATGTGTCACCTTCTGTGGCTGAGGCTCTCAGAGCGGCCACAAATGAGCTAAACCTGGCTGAGTTTTCTGTCCTGTTTGTCCCTGAGCAATGCTTTGGTGATTTTATCTGCTGGAGCATCAGCTGGCTGGACATGAGGTGCCCAGGTGGGCAAGAGACCCCTGGGCTGTGCCAGCTCTGGGGTGGTGGCAGTGCCAGGGCAGTGTCCTTGTCCCCTGTGCTGGCACTGCCGGGGCACCTCCAGTGCTGGGGAGAGCCCTGGAGGGGCTGGAGCGTGGCCAGGGCAGGGACAGAGCTGGGAAGGGGCTGGAGAATCCCTGAGGAGCTGGGAAGGGGCTGCAGAATCCCTGAGGAGCTGGGAAGGGGCTGCAGAATCCCTGAGGAGCTGGGCAGGGGCTGCAGAATCCCTGAGGGAGCTGGGCAGGGGCTCAGCCTGGAGCAAAGGAGGCTCAGGGGGCCCTTGTGGCTCTGCACAGCTCCTGCCAGGAGGGGAACAGGGACAGGAGCAGAGGGAACGGCCTCAGGGGAGCTCAGGGTGCATTATTTGGAATATTCCCCATGGAAAGGGGGGTCAGGCCTTGGAAGTTCCCAGGGAGGTTTGGAATCCCCATCCCTGCAGGGATTTCCAGCCCTGTGGATGTGGCACTTGGGGACAGGGGCAGTGCTGGCCCTGGTGCTGCTGGGCATGGTTGGACTGGATGATCTTTTCCATCCATGATGATTTTGGGATTTGTGATTCCCAGCTGCCCTGCTGTGGCTCAGCAAAGAGCTGCCCTCATGTTCATGCCATGGACAGAATGGTGGGATCCTGGCAAGGGATTCCTGGCTGGGCTGGAATTCCCAGATTTGCTGGGGCTGCCCCTGGATCCCTGGCAGTGCCCAAGGCCAGGTTGGACACTGGGGACACCCTGGGACAGTGGGAGGTGTCCTTGCCATGGAACTGATGGGATTTAAGGTTGCCTCCAACCCAACCCATTCCCTGATTCCCTCACTCATCTGGACCATTCCTGGGGGGTTTTTATCCCACCTCCCCCAGTGTTGTCCCAGCTGGGGCTGTCCCAGGTGGGGCTGTCCTTCCTTCCTGCTCCAGGAATCCCAGCTCACATGGCTGCCAAGCCCTTTTTAATTCCACAGCTTTTTTCCCTGCCAATCACAAACCAGAGGTGATTCCTTCTTAATTTCCTGGAATCCCAGAATTGTTCAGGTTGGAAAATCCCTCGGAGTCCAACCATGGCCAGCACTGCCCAGGCCGTGTCCCCAGGTGCCACATCCATGGATTAAATCCCTCAGGGATGGGCACTCCACCCCTGCCAGGGCTGGGCAACACTTTTGGAGCAGGAATTTCCCCTCATGTGTAGGGAAGAGTGCTGGGAGCAGTTTTTGGGATTGCAGCATGGAGGATGGCTCTGGTTGCTGTCCCTTCCCTCATGTCACCAGCAGGGACAGGGATGGATCCAGAGGTGGCTCTGTGGTGGTGTTTGAGGGTCTCAGGATGAGGGAAGAGATGAGAATCTTGACTCCATGTTTCAGAATGATTTATGATTATTATTTTATTATTCAGGCTGATTTATTATTTTACCATATATCATTTACAATATATATATTATATTAAAAGAAAATGATATATTAAAACTATACTAAAGAATAGAAGAAAGGATTTCATCAGAAAGCTTGAAAGGAAAGGAAAAAATGATAATAAAATCTTGTGACTGCTCACAACCTCGACACAGGTGGCTGTCATTGGCCATCAAGTAAAACCAATTCACATGCTGGGTAAACAATTCTCCAAACCACATTCCAAAGCAGCAAAACATGGAGAAGCTGAAGCTCCTGATCTTCTCAGGAGGAAAGATCCCAATGAAAGGATTTTTCAGAAAACGTGTCTGTGTCAAGGCTCCAATCCCAGGGCTCCTCTCCAGCTGCCCTTGCTCCTCTCTCCCATCGTTCTGCCCCTCTGGGATCATCCCAGGGGCTCTCTGAGCTCTTTTCTGGGGGTCAGGGACCAGCTCACCCCACAAAGCCCTGGGGAGCTCCCATCCCTCCTGTGCCACCTGCCTGTCCCCCTCCCCTCGTCTGGCCTGGCTTAGCAAAGCCCAGCTCTGCCAAGCCCGGCTTAGCAGCACGGGGTGTGTGTAAACAACCCTCCCTGTTTTCATCCAGGCCTGGAGACTCCAGGAACAATCCCAAACACGACCCCCTGCCCCCCAAACCCGGGAGCGTGCAGGGCCCTGCTCCAGCCCTGCTCCTCCCTGGAGCTGGGATTGCTGGGGGATTTTAGCAGCAAACCCCTCCAGCCCCAGCCTCAGCTCAGGAGTGGTTTTCAATTCCCTGACACGGATTCCTTTTTCCTGGTGGGATTTTCGGGATCTGAGCAAATCAAATAATCTTTGGAGGAGATGCTGAGCTCCTGCTCGTAAAAGCTCCAAACACCATAAAGGAAATGAGCAGGTTTTGGGGAGGGCAGGCAGCCAAGCAGGGCTGCAGCTACTGCAGCAGGGCCAGAGATGGGATGCAGATGCTGCAGGGGAAATCATGGAGAACTCCTTTCTTCCACCCTGGGAAGCTTGGGAAGCACCATGGCTGCTGTGGGAGTGGAGGGGAGCTCTGAGGTTGGGGGGTTCTGCTGCTGGGAGCACCACAAACCTTCCTGGGGGAGCTGGAACAGGGGGGACATCCTGGGGGCTCAGGATCTATTTTAAAAAACAGGATCCTGAATCAATTTGAAGTGGATGAATCCAAAGTTTTCCTTCTGTCTGACCCGGTGTGATGAGGTAGATGGGAGACATTGCTCATCCAATGATGATGGACAAGTCTCAGATTTATTGATTACCAGACACACTTTTATAATCACAGTAATAAGGCTCATCCATATTGCAAAACTAGAGCTCACCATTGGTCAGCTATAAAAAGTCAGTCCCACCTTTCTCAGGATGTTTGTGGCTTCTTTTTTACCTCCTGTTATCACATAATTTACAAAACAACTTCTTGCTCAAAGAAACCATGTCCTTGAATTAGCCAGCTGCTGTTTTCTTAGATGCTCTTTCTCACGTTACTTTTCCCATGGACGGTGTCTCAGTAAAAAACTGCCCACAGTTCTGCTGCTGGGAGCACCACAAACCTTCCTGGGGCAGCTGGAGCAGGGGGGAAATCCTGGGGCTCAGGATCTGTTTCCAAAAAATGGATCCTGAATCAGTTTGATGTGGATGAATCCAAAGTTTTCCTTCTGTCTGACCTGGTGTGACGAGGTAGACGGGAGACATTGCTCACCCACTGATGATCAACAAGTCTCAGATTTATTGATTAACAGACACACTTTTATAATCACAGTAATAAGGCTCACACATATTGCAAAACTAGAGCTCACCATTGGTCAGCTATAAAAAGTCAGTCCCACCTTTCTCAGGATGTTTGTGGCTTCTTTTTTCCCTCCTGTTATCACAGATTTTCTTGAACAGCTTCTTGCTCAAAGGAACCATGTCCTTGAATTAGGCAGCTGTTGCTTTCTCAGATGGATTTTCTCACGTCTCTTTTCCCATCAATTATGTCTCAATAAAAAACTGTCCACACTGGTGAGCTCAGAAAGGACAGAGATTGTGGGATCATGGATCTGGTGAGGTTGGAAAAGTTGCTCAAGATCTTGAAGTGCAGCCACCACCAAAGCCATTCCCAGGTGCCACATCCACAGGGTTTTGAACCCTTCCAGGGATGGAGACTCCACTGCAGCTCCTTCCAGTGCTGGGCAGCTCCTTCCATGTAGGAAAATTCCAAATAATCCACCCTGAGCCTCCCCTCTGCTCCAGTCCCTGTTCCCCTCCTGGCAGGAGCTGTGCAGAGCCACAAGGGCCCCCTGAGCCTCCTTTGCTCCAGGCTGAGCCCCTGCCCAGCTCCTCAGGGATTCTGCAGCCCCTGCCCAGCTCCTCAGGGATTCTGCAGCCCCTGCCCAGCTCCTCAGGGATTCTCCAGCCCCTTCCCAGCTCCCTCAGCTGTTCCCTGCTGGATTTCTGCTCCAGGATGTTTTTTTGCCTTCCCAATCCCCCTTGGAGCTCCTCCTGCTCCTCCATCCCCATCCTGCTGCAGAATAGCAGAGCCCCATGTGCTGTTCCTTCCCTGGGCTGAAATTTGTCAAAAATTCCTCATTTCCATGATTGTTCCAAAGGAAACAAAGCTCTGGGGTGGATTTGTGAGATCTCCCATTCCTGGGAGCCCTCTGAGGGCTCTGTCTCCCAGCTCTTGGTGTTTTCCAAGCTCTAGGAAAGGTTTTGCTTCCAGAAGGAGCAGAACTCTGGAAATCATGCAGGAATTTATTCCTGAAATGGGGCAGGAATGCAGCAGCAGCTCCCACTGTGGGGAGAACCTGGATCACAAAAAACCTTTTACAGGAACAAGCTTGGAAATGAACATTTCCAGCTTTAGGAGCTGCAGAAGGAGATTTTGGGGGAATAAAAGGGGTTTTATGGCATGGAAATCTCAGAGTGATGTGACATCTCAGAACCCTGAGCAGCCCTGCTGGAATTCCCTCAGGAATTGGCTGTGGTGCAGAGATCTGGAGCTGGGAGTGTTGGCTTGGAGGTTTGGGTTGGTTCTCCCAGCTGTCCCAGCCTGAATTCAGGAGAATTCTGAAATTCTCTTCCCACTCCTTGGCTGGATAATGGGAGAACTCCTGATCCCCCACCCTGATGAGCCCCAAAATCCCCTTTGTGCCCCTGTGGGTCCTGCTGGGGCTGGGCTCTTCCCACTGCAGGGAATCCTCAGCTTTGCCAGGTGGAAATTTTCCACCTCTGAGCCCCAGCTTGGAGGGATAATCCAGAAAAAATAGGGATTTTTTTATCCCAGGTATATAAAAATATCTTACAGCAGGCAGGAGCAAGGATCCATCCAGAGGGAGATGAAGATCCCAAAGGAAATTTTATAAGAATTTCTATAAATATAAATAATTTTTTTTCTAGGGAAAGCTCCTGGTAAAAAATCCTTTTTTTTAGGATATGAAGCTGCTGGGATATGAAGGAGTTAAACTTAAACGGAATTGATTTGCTGATGGAGAAGGGAATTAATCTTTCATACACTCAGGTGAAAACTGGAATTTTCCAGACTGGATCCATGAAAACTCCAGCATTTTGAGGCTTCCATGCCTCTGAATTAATTCTCTTTGCCTTTCCCTTTTCTCCAGTGGCAGAGAGGGAAATCCCTGGATTTGTGTCGTTGTTTTTCCCTTTTCCATATTCCCAGGATTTCCTCTGGAGCCTGAGCCCTGAGAAATCCCTGTTAGCTTGAAATGAGGAAAATTCCCTGCCCAACCAGGTCTTGTGTCCTTTTCCAAACTGGATCCATGAAAACTCCAGAGCTTTGAGGCTTCCATGCCTCAGAATGAATTCCCTTTTCTGCAGTGGCAGAGAGGGAAACCCCTGGATTTGTGTCCTTGTTTTTCCCTTTTCCACATCCTCAGGATTTCCTCTGGAGCCTGAGCCCTGAGAAATCCCTGTTAACTTTGGAATGAGGAAAATTCCCTGCCCAACCTGGCTTTGTGTCCTTGTTTTTTATTTTTCCACCTTCCAGGATTTTCTCCTGGAGCTTGAGCCCTGAGAAATCCCTGTTAGCTTGAAATGAGGAAAACTCCCTGTCCAACCTAGCCTTGTGTCCTTTTCCAAACTGGATCCTTGGAAACTCCAGAGCTTTGAGGCTTCCATGCCTCTGAATGAATTCCCTTTGCCTTTCCCTTTTCTCCAGTGGCAGAGAGGCAAATCCCTGGATTTGTGTCCTTGTTTTTCCCTGTTCCACATCCTCAGGATTTTCTCTGGAGCCTGAGAAATCCCTGTTAACTTTGGAATGATGAAATTTCCCTGTCCAACCTGGCCTTGTGTCCTTGTTTTTCATTTTTCCAGATCTTCAGTATTTCCTCTGGAGCCTGAGCCCTGAGAAATCCCTGTTAACTTTGGAATGATGAAAATTCCCTGTCCAACCAGGCCTTGTGTCTTTTTCCAAACTGGATCCTTGAAAACTCCAGCACTTTGAGGCTTCCATGCCTAGAATTAATTCCCTTTTCTCCAGTGGCAGGGAGGGAAATCCCTGGATTTGTGTCCTTGTTTTTCCCTTTTCCACATCCTCAGGATTTCCTCTGGAGCCTGAGAAATCCCTGTTAGCTAGAAATGAGGAAAATTCCCTGCCCAACCTGGCCTTGTGTCCTTGTTTTTCCCTTTTCCACATCTTCACTATTTTCTCTGGAGCCTGAACCCTGAGAAATCCCTGTTAGCTTGAAATGATGAAAATTCCCTGTCCAACCTGGCCTTGTGTCCTTTTCCAAACTGGATCCATGAAAACTCCAGAGCTTTGAGGCTTCCATGCCTCTGAATGAATTCCCTTTTCTCCAGTGGCAAAGAGGCAAATCCCTGGATTTGTGTCCTTGTTTTTCCCTCTTCCACATCCTCAGGATTTCCTCTGGAGCCTGAGAAATCCCTGTTAGCTAGAAATGAGGAAAATTCCCTGCCCAACCTGGCCTTGTGTCCTTGTTTTTCCCTTTTCCACATCCTCAGGATTTTCTCTGGAGTCTGAGCCCTGAGAAGTCCCTGTTAACTTTGGAATGAGGAAAATTCCCTGCCCAACCTGGCCTTGTGTCCTTTTCCAAACTGGATCCATGAAAACTCCAGAGCTTTGAGGCTTCCATGCCTCAGAATGAATTCCCTTTTCTCCAGTGGCAGGGAGGGAAATCCCTGGTTTGTGGCAGTGGCTGTTAACTCACCATAAACAGCTTTGCCATGGGGTGGGAGCCGTGGGGAGGGAGGGAGGGATGAGGGATGAGGGATGGTGTTTATGGGCAGTTTGTTTTGGTGGGAAGAGCACTGTCCTGATTTATGGGATGTGCTCTGTGCTTTTCCCCATGTCCCACAGAACCAAGTGACAGACACCAACCGGAAGCTGCAGAACGAAGGGAAGGAGGTAAGTGATGGATGCAGAGCTGGGATTGCAGCCTGGGCTGCTGTGGGAGGGACAATTCCCTGTCCAGCCTGGCCTTGTGCCCTTGTTTTTCCCTTTTCCACATCCCAGAATTTTCTCTGGAGCCTCAGCCTTGAGAAATCCCTGATAATTTTGGGATGTGAGAATTCCCTCCTTGTATCCTTGGTTTTCTCTTTTCCACATCCCCTGGATTTCTCTTGGAGTCTGAACACTGAATAATCCCTTTTAGCTTTGGGATGTGAGAATTCCCTGTCCAGCCTGGCCTTGTATCCCTGTTTTCCCTTTGTCCCCCTCCCAGGATTTCTCTTGGAGTCTGAGCACTGAGAAATCCCTGATAATTTTGGGATGTGAGCATTCCCTCCTTGTATTTTCCCTCTTACACATCCCCAGGATTTTCTCTGGAGCCTGAGCACTGAAAATCATTTCAAGTTAGCTTGGAATGAGGAAAATTCCCTGTTCAGCCTGGCCTTGTGTCCTTTCCCCTTGTCCCCATTCCAGGTTTTTCTCTTGGAGTCTGAACACTGAATAATCCCTTTTAGCTTTGGGATGAGGAGAATTCCCTGTCCAGCCTGGCCTTGTGTCCTTGTTTTTCCCTTTTCCACATCCCAGAATTTTCTCTGGAGCCTGAGCACAGAGAAATCCCTGATAATTTTGAGGTGTGAGAATTCCCTCCTTGTATCCTTGGTTTTCTCTTTTCCACATCCCCAGGATTTTCTCCTGGAGCCTCATGAAATCCCTGTTCACTCTGGGATGTGAGAATTCCCTTTCCAGCCTGGCCTTGTGTCCTTGTTTTTTCCTTTTCCACATCCCAGTTTTTTTTTTTTTTTTGGAGCCTCAGCCCTGAGAAATCCCTGTTAATTTTGGGATGTGAGAATTCCCTCCTTGTATCCTTGGTTTTCTCTTTTACATGTCCCCAGGATTTCCTCTGGAGCCTCAGCCCTGAGAAATCCCTGTTAACTTTGGGATGTGAGAATTCCCTGTCCAACCTGGCCTTGTATCCCTGTTTTCCTTTTTCCACATCCTCAGGATTTTCTCCTGGAGCCTCAACCCTGAGAAATCCCTGTTAACTGTGGGATGTGAGAATTCCCTGTCCAACCTGGCCTTGTGTCCTTTCCCCTTGTCCCCATTCCAGGTTTTTCTCTTGGAGTCTGAACAGTGAATAATCCCTTTTAGCTTTGGGGTGATGAAAATTCCCTGTCCAGCCTGGCCTTGTATCTTTGGTTTTCCCTTTTCCACATCCCCAGGATTTTCTCCTGGAGCCTCAGCCTTGAGAAATCCCTGTTCATTTTGGGATGGGATAATTCCCTCCCTGTGTCCCTGTTTTCCCCATGTCCCCATCCCAGTTTTTTTCCTGGAGCCTCATGAAATCCCTGTTAACTTTGGGATGTTAGAATTCCCTCCTTGTATCCTTATTTTTCTCTTTTCCACATCCCAGATTATCTTTGGAACTTGAGCACTGAGAAATCCCTGTTACTTTTGGGATGTGAGAATTCCCTCCCTGTGTCCCTGTTTTCCCCTTTTCCCCTTTTCCTGGGATTTTCTCTGGAGCCTCATGAAATCCCTGTTAGCTTTGGGATGTGAGAATTCCCTCCCTGTGTCCCTGTTTTCCCCATTCCCAGCTTTTTTTCCTGGAGCCTCATGAAATCCCTGTTCCCTTTGGGATGTGAGAATTTCCTTTCCAACCTGGCCTTGTGTCCGTTTTCCCCATCCCAAGATTTTTCATGTTTTTTCCTCATGAAATCCCTGTTACCTTTGGGATGTCAGAATTCCCTCCTTGTGTCCCTGTTTTCCCCTTTTATTCCCATTTTTTTCCTGGAGCCTCATGAAATCCCTGTTAACTTTGGGATGTGAGAATTCCCTCCTTGTATCCTTATTTTTCCCTTTTCCACATCCCAGATTTTCTCTGGAACTTGAGCACTGAGAAATCCCTGTTAATTTTGGGATGTCAGAATTCCCTCCCTGTGTCCCTGTTTTCCCCTTTTATTCCCATTTTTTTCCTGGAGCCTCATGAAATCCCTGTTCCGTTTGGGATGTGAGAATTCCCTCTTTGTATCCCTGTTTTCCCCATCCCAAGATTTTCTCTGGAGCCTCATGAAATCCCTGTTACCTTTGGGATGTCAGAATTCCCTCCCTGTGTCCCTGTTTTCCCCTTTTATTCCCATTTTTTCCTGGAGCCTCATGAAATCCCTGTTCCCTTTGGGATGAGGAGAATCCCCCAGGAGCGAGCAGCCACATCCTTCCTTTGAGAACCAAAAATCTTGGAAGAGATGCTTAAACTGGGAAGGGGAAATAACATTTTGGAATGCACAGGATGTGCTCCAAGGCCACTTCCATGGTTTGGGTTTGCTGCTCCTTGTTTGAAATCCAGGGAATCCAGGGAACTTCCCTCATTGGAGCTGCCCTGATCCTGAGCTCCCCCCTTATCAGAGCAGGGTTTGGGTTCTGCTGCCCCCTTATCAGAGCAGGGTTTGGGCTCCTGAGCTTCCCCCTTCTCAGAGCAGGGTTTGGGCTCCTGAGCTCGCCCCTTATCAGGGCAGGGTTTGGGCTCTGCTGCCCCCGGGATGGAGCCCAGGGGTGGTTGCAGATCCTGAGGGAACTTTTCCCTTTTTCCCAGCTGATCCTGGCCATGGAGGAGCTGAGGCAAAATCACCCAACTGCACAACTTCCACACCCCAGGGTGCTCCAGCCTGGCATGGGACATTCCCAGGGATCCAGGGGCAGCCACAGAAATCTGGGAATTCCAGCCCAGGCAGGAATTCCTTGCCCAGATCCCAGCCCAATCTCCCCTTTCCCAGTGGGAGCCATTCCCTGGGTGCTGTCCCTCTGTCCCTTGTCCCCAGTCCCTCTCCAGGTTTCTTGCAGACCTGGATGCTCCCTGAGAATGCTCAGGAATTCTCTGGGAATGTTCATCCTGCTGGGAGCTGAGAAATCCCAAACAAGAACAGGAAAATAATCCCAAAAAGGCCCCCCTGGCTCTGGATTTTATCCAAATTCTGCTTTTCCCCCTCAGCTCTGGGGACACGGGGCTGGGACAGAGCTCAGCTCCCCTCTGGGAGCTGCTCCCAAAAGAAACTTCCAAAATTAACCAATAGAACTAAAATGAGCTCCCCCCTTATCAGAGCAGGGTTTGGGCTCTGCTGCCCCTGGGATGGAGCCCAGGGGTGGTTGCAGATCCTGAGGGAACTTTTCCCCTTTTTCCCAGCTGATCCTGGCCATGGAGGAGCTGAGGCAGTGCCGGCTGCAGCAGAGGAACATCTCAGCCACGGTGGATAAACTCACCCTGTGTCTCCCTGGTGAGGAACCTCCTCCTTTTTGGAGCTCTTTGGTGGAATTCCCAATTTTTTGTTGCCTTTTTGGATTCCCAGCTGCGTGCTCCTGTCTCAGAGCTGTGTTTTCCTTCTCTTCCCAGTGCTGGAGATGTACAGCAAGCTGCGGGAGCAGATGAAATCCAAGAGGTAAATCTGGGCTGGGGGTTCAGGGGAAGAGTCCAGGGGATTCTTTGGTGCTGGGTAATTTAAGGAGAATCTCAGCAGCTCAAAATCAGCTTTTCCAGGTTACATTTCCTGGTTTTGGCTGCTTTTCCTCACAGTCCTGCTCAGCTTCCTGTGGTGCAGCTGAGAATCGGGATGGCAGCAGGTTCAGATTTTAGGAATTAAGGTGAATTAAGGTTTTCTTGGTTTTTTTATGGCAGCTCAATATTGAGGATGGCAGCACGTTCAGATTTGGGGAATTAAGGTGAATTAAGGTTTTCTTGGTTTTTTATGGAATCTCAGTATTGGGGATGGCAGCAGGTTCAGATTTGGGAATTAAGGTGAATTAAGGTTTTCTTGGTTTTTTATGGCAGCTCAATATTGTACATACAACCAAGGTGTTTTACCAACTAAATTTTATTCCATGAATGCCATAAAACAAATCTTAATCTTAACAAAACTTCGGTTCAGATTTTGGGAATTAACTGGATGCTCCTTGGATTTTTATGGAAGCTCAATATTGGGGATGGCAGCAGGTTCAGATTTGGGGAATTAAGGTGAATTAAGGTTTTCTTGCTTTTCTTTATGGAAACTCAGTATTGGGGATGGCAGCAGGTTCAGATTTTGGGAATTAACTGGATAGTCCCAGGTTTTTTATGGAAGCTCAATATTGAGGATGGCAGCACGTTCAGATTTTGGTAATTAAGGTGAATTAAGGTTTCTTGGTTTTTATGGAATCTCAGTATTGGGGATGGCAGCACATTCAGTTTTGGGAATTAAGGTGAATTAAGGTTTTCTTGGTTTTTTATGGAAGCTCAGTATTGTGCATACAACCAAGGTGTTTTACCAACTCAATTTTATTCCATGAATGCCATAAAACAAATCTTAATCCAACCTGAGAGATCCCAGGGAATGTGGTGAGGGAAGAGTCCAAGGGATTCTTTGGTGCTGGGTAATTTAAGGAGAATCTCAGGAGCTCAAAATCAGCTTTTCCAGGGTGAATTTCCTGTTTTTTGGCTGCTTTTCCTCACAGTCCTGCTCATCCTCCTGTGGTACAGCTGAGGATGGGGATGGCAGCACGTTCAGATTTTAGGAATTAAGGTGAATTAAGGTTTTCTTGGTTTTCTTTATGGAAGCTCAGTATTGGGGATGGCAGCACGTTCAGATTTGGGGAATTAAGGTGAATTAAGGTTTTCTTGGTTTTTTATGGAAGCTCAGTATTGGGGATGGCAGCAGGTTCAGATTTGTAGAATTAAGGTGAATTAAGGTTTTCTTGGTTTTTATGGCAGCTCAATATTGGGGATGGCAGCAGGTTCAGATTTTGGGAATTAAGGTGAATTGAGTTTTTCTTGGTTTTTTTTTGTGGAAGCTCAGTATTGGGGACAGCAGCAAATTCAGATTTGGGGAATTAAGGTGAATTAAGGTTTTCTTGGTTTTTTATGGCAGCTCAATCTTGTACATGCAACCAAGGTGTTTTACCAACTAAATTTTATTCCATGAATGCCATAAAACAAATCTTAATCTTAACAAATCTTAGGTTCAGATTTTGGGAATTAAGGTGGATGCTCCTTGGTTTTTTATGGAAGCTCAGTATTGTGCATACAACCAAGGTGTTTTACCAACTCAATTTTATTCCTTGAATGCCATAAAACAAATCTTAATCCAGCCTGAGAGATCCCAGGGAATGTGGGGGGAATGCAAAGAGCTGGAAACATCAGGATGGTGGGAATTGGGGAGAAAACTTCTTCTGCTGTAGAAATAATTCCTCAAGACTTGGTGCCTTGGGAATGCTGGGCTGTAAATCCAGGGGTTTCCCCACCCTACATCTGCTGAGGGATGAAAATCTGGGATTTTGGCAGGAATCCTGGTTAGTGTGAGCTGCAAAAAGCAATTTTGGATCCCTGAGGGTGGCAGATGTGGGGTGGGAGCTGGAGCTGATCCCTGGGAATTCCTGCAGGGAATCCTGCAGCTGCTCCATGCCCTCCCTCTGGGCAGCATTTCCAGGGGCTGCAGCTGAGATTTGCAGCCCTTTTCTCCCTCCATTATTTGGATTGGTTCATTTGGAAACAAACCCACACTGAAATCCACATTTCAGGAATATTGGGAGCCCTGGCTGGGTTTTTTTCCCTGTTTTTTTTTGTGGATTTGATGGCTGCATTCACCAGACACAGCACAGATATTCCATTTTTTTATCTCCTCCAGGGCTCACTTGGGGCATTTCAGGAGGGGCAGCCATGGGGGGTTCCTGCCATCAGGGTTTGGGATTAATTTACTTTGTGTTTGGGGGAATAAACTCCACAGACAGGAGGAATTTGGGGATTTTTCTAAACCAGCTCAGGCTGTTCCCAAATGGAGAATCCATGGCCAGGAGCTGGAGGTGGAGCTGATCCCAGAGCAATGCTCAGGGTGAAGAGAGGGAATTTTTGTCTGAATTGGCCAAAATTTAAGGAAGGGGCAGAAAATATTTTTTTTTTGCCATGGTTGTGTGGAAAATGGTGGAAAACCCCAAAATTTCTGGAGGGATCTGGATGCTCTGGAGGGATCAGACCTTTTTATTTACCCCTGGCTCTGTGTGGTCTCCAAACAGTGAGAAATGGAATCATAAAACCCTGGAAGGGTTTGGGATGGAGGAGACCCCAAAAATCACCTAAATGCACAACTCCACACCCCAGGGTGCTCCAGCCTGGACATTCCCAGGGATCCAGGGGCAGCCACAGCAAATCTGGGAATTCCAGCCCAGGCAGGAATTCCTTGCCCAGATCCCAGCCCAATCTCCCCTTTCCCAGTGGGAGCCATTCCCTGGGTGCTGTCCCTCTGTCCCTTGTCCCCAGTCCCTCTCCAGGTTTCTTGCAGACCTGGATGCTCCCTGAGAATGCTCAGGAATTCTCTGGGAATGTTCATCCTGCTGGGAGCTGAGAAATCCCCAGCAGGAACAGGAAAATCACCCCAAAAAGGCTCCCCTGGCTCTGGATTTTATCCAAATTCTGCTTTTTCCCCTCAGCCCTGGGGACATGGGGCTGGGACAGAGCTCAGCTCCCCTCTGGGAGCTGCTCCCAAAAAAAGCTTCCAAAATTAAACAATAGAACTAAAATTGGTGCTGGATTGGCCAGCACCAAACCCTCCACACTCCTTGGTGCATTGGGCTGGGAAATCTCAAAATTGGCAAAATCACAAATTGGTGAACCAAAACTGTGACAACTTCCTCTGTCATTACCCTGATGGGGAGACTTTTAAAAAGTTCTGTGCTAGAATTGAGAGATGAATTGGACTTTTGGATTTTTTTTTTATTTTTTTGGTCCCAGCTGAGCTGGGACACAGCTCAGCCCCCCTCTGGGAGCTGCTCCCAAAAAAAGCTTCCAAAATTAAACAATGGAACTAAAATTATGGGGTTTATGGGAGGAATGGGAGCTGAGAATTCCCTGGAATATCAGCCCCCAGTTGGGGTTTGTCCCTCTGGGTCAGTCCCTGCCTCCCTGGGCATTCCCAAGGTTCTCTCCTGAATTCTGTTAGCACAGAAAGTCTGAAATCCTCAGTGACCTGGTGTCATGGCTCTGCACAGGAGACATTTGGGGAAGTGATGCAAAACTGATAATAAAATTACTGATAATAATTTTTCCTTTATGCCTTTTTAAGGTTTTGAGCCTGTTCTGCCTTTCTCCTGCTCCTCACTCCTGCAGGGTGTGAGTGCCCTGGGGATTGGCCAGCACTGAACCCACCTCTTGGTGATGCAAAGCTGATAATAAAATTACTGATAATAATTTTTCCTTTATGCCTTTTCAAGGTTTTGAGCCTGTTTTGCCTTTCTCCTGCTCCTGTCTCAGGGCAGGGAGTGAGTGCCCTGGGGAGCACCAAACCCTCCACACTCCTTGGTGCACTGGGCTGGGAAATCTCAAAATTGGCAAAATCACAAATTGGTGAACCAAAACTGTGACAACTCCCCCTGACATTCCCCTGATGAGGAGGCTTTTTAAAAATTCTGTTCTAGAATTGAGAGATGAATGGGACTTCTGATTTTTTTGGTTTTTATGTTGTTTATTTTTTCTTTTACAACAGTTCAGCACTCCATCTACATTCTAGACTTGGTGTACAAACAGAAAGGTGCTAAAAGAGTTACAAGACACACAGGTTTAAGGTTTTTAAAAACTATTTTGTCCAATTAACTATTGGACAAAACTAAACTATCCACTAAACTATAGTTTTTTAAGACTATTTTGTCCAATTAACTCTTAGAATATATTTTATTTCTACCTTTCTACCAATAACTAATTCTTTGTTTGTTCACACAACATCTGCATTGTGGTTTTTTGTGCCCAATCACTCTGTGCCACCAACACTGCAGAAAATGGTTGGAGAAGATTCCTTGAGTCCAGCCTAGGACTGGAGACTGGACCATGCCAGCTGGACCATGGTCCTCAGGCCATGTCCAGTCTTTCCCTGAGCCCCTCCAGGGATGGGCTCCAGCTCCTCCCTGGGCAGCCATTGCAGTTCTCATCACCCTTTTCCTGAATAAATTCCTGCTAATGACAGCCTGAACCTCCCCTGGTGCACCTTGGGACTGTGTCCTCTTGTCCTCTTGTCCTCTTGTCTTCTCCAAGTGTGTTCTTGTCTTCTCCAAGTGTGTTCTTGTCTTCTCCAAGTGTGTTCTTGTCTTCTCCAAGTGTGTTCTTGTCTTCTCCAAGTGTCTTCTTGTCTTCTCATGATTGCTTGGGAGAAGAGACCGACCCCCAGGAGATGAAGAACAAGGAGGAGAGCAGACAATGCCCCAAATCCTCATCTTTTATCCACCCCTGTGGCCATGTTCATGGGGTCTGAGGATGAGGGAAGAGATGAGGATCTGACTCCATGGTTCAGAAGGCTGATTTATTATTTTATCATATATATTACATTAAAACTATGCTAAAAGAATAGAAGAAAGGATTTCATCAGAAGAATAGAGTAGGAAAGAATGATAACAAAGGTTTGTGGCTTGGCTCTCTGTCCAAGCCAGCTGACTGTGACTGGCCATTAATTAGAAACAACCAACATGAGACCAATCAAAGATTTACCTGTTGCATTCCACAGCAGCAGATAATCAATGTTTACATTTGATTCCTGAGGCCTCTCAGCTTCTCAGGAGGAAAAATCCTAAGGGAAGGCTTTTCCATACTAAAAATCCAAAAATATAGCTTTTCAACCATACTAAAAATCCAAAAATACAGTTTTTTCCATACACCTCCATACTAAAAATCCAAAAATATCATTTTTCAGCCTATGATAAACTACATTGCTGTATTTCACACACTCGTAGATTCCAATTCATCCCAAAATTTTGGAAGCTTTCTCCATGGAAGGTCAGAGCAGTGTTCTCCTGAAGGTGAGGACATCTCAGGACAGGCAGAGAAACATTCCCTGTGCCCTGGGCTCCACCAGAGCAGGGTTCCAGCAGCTTCCTGTGTCCCTATAGGACAGGAAAGAACACAAGCTCACACTGCTGCTCTCGAGATTAAGAAAAAAGGGAAGTTTAATTTCTGACTCCAACATTTATAGATTTCCAAAAGTGACAGCAGATTGGAGTGTGACAGTGCCACCTCTCCAGTGACACTGGACAAACCAACAATGTCCATCAACGTTCTCCTCAGGAGAATCTCTGCCTGTCCTGGGATATCCTCACCTTCAGGAGACCACTGCTCTGACCTTCCATGGAGAAAGCTTCCAAGATTTTGGGATGAATTGGAATCTACGAGTGTGTGAAATACAGTAATGTAGTTTATCATAGGCTGAAAAACTGTATTTTTGGATTTTTAGTATGGAGGTGTATGGAAAAAACTATATTTTTGGATTTTTAGTATGGCTGAAAAGCTGTATTTTTGGATTTTTAGTATGGAAAATCCTTTCCTCAGGAGAACGTTGAGAATACAGGAATGCAAACAATGAGTTATTTACAGAAAGTGTGTGAGAAAGTTCACTACAAAAATGCCAACATCAGAAAATCTTAAAAAACCAGAGTGACATTGCTGACCTTGCCCTGCTCCCCCCAGGCACTACCCGGCCCTGAAGACCCTGGAGCACCTGGAGCACACCTTCCTGCCCCAGGTGAGCCACTACCGCTTCTGCAAGGTGATGGTGGACAACATCCCGCGCCTGCGCCAGGAGATCAAGGAGCTCTCCATGTCCGACCTCAAGGACTTCCTGGAGAGCATCCGCAAGCACTCGGACAAGATCGGAGAGACCGCCATGAAACAGGTGGGGCTGGGATCAGACTGCCATGAACAGGGGGGATTTGGGATCAGAGTGCCATGAAACAGGTGGGGTTGGGGGATCTGGGGTCACAGTGCCATGGAACAGGTGGGGCTGGGGGATCTGGGGTCACAGTGCCATGAAACAGGTGGGGTTTGGGGATTTGGGGTCACAGTGCCATGGAACAGGTGGGGCTGGGATCAGACTGCCATGAACAGGGGGGATTTGGGATCAGACTGCCATGAAACAGGTGGGGTTGGGGGATCTGGGGTCAGAGAGCCATGAAACAGGTGGGGTTGGGGATTTGGGGTCAGAGAGCCATGGAACAGGTGGGGTTGGGGATTTGGGGTCAGAGAGCCATGGAACAGGTGGGGTTTGGGGTCAGAGAGCCATGGAACAGGTGGGGCTGGGGATCTGGGGTCACAGTGCCATGAAACAGGTGGGGCTGGGGTCAGACTGCCATGAAACAGGGGGGATTTGGGGTCACAGTGCCATGGAACAGGTGGGGCTGGGGATTTGGGATCAGAGTGCCATGAAACAGGTGGGGCTGGGGGATCTGGGGTCACAGTGCCATGGAACAGGTGGGGCTGGGGGATCTGGGGTCAGAGAGCCATGGAACAGGTGGGGTTGGGGGATCTGGGGTCACAGTGCCATGGAACAGGGGGGATTTGGGGGATTTGGGATCAGAGTACCATGAAACAGGTGGGGCTGGGGATTTGGGATCACAGTGCCATGGAACAGGTGGGATTTGGGGGATTTGGGGTCACAGTGCCATGGAACAGGTGGGGTTTGGGATCAGAGTGCAATGGAACAGGTGGGGTTGGGGATTTGGGGTCACAGTGCCATGAAACAGGTGGGCTTGGGATCAGACTACCATGAACAGGTGGGGTTGGGGATTTGGGGTCAGAGAGCCATGGAACAGGTGGGATTTGGGGTCACAGTGCCATGGAACAGGGGGGATTTGGGGGATTTGGGATCAGAGTACCATGAAACAGGTGGGGCTGGGGATTTGGGGTCACAGTGCCATGGAACAGGGGGGATTTGGGGGATTTGGGATCAGAGTACCATGAAACAGGTGGGGCTGGGGATTTGGGGTCACAGTGCCATGGAACAGGTGGGATTTGGGGGAATTGAGATCAGACTGCCATGGAACAGGTGGGATTTGGGGGAATTGAGATCAGACTGCCATGGAACAGGTGGGATTTGGGGGTGTTTGGGAACATCTGGGGGAATTTGGGGGAATTGAGATCAGACTGCCATGGAACAGGTGGGATTTGGGAGTGTTTGGGGGGGTTTGGGAATGTCTGGGGGGGTTTGGGATCAGAGCGCCATGAAACAGGTGGAATTTGGGGGAATTGAGATCAGACTGCCATGGAACAGGTGGGATTTGGGGGATTTGGGGTCAGAGAGCCATGGAACAGGTGGGGTTGGGGGATCTGTGGTCAGAGAGCCATGGAACAGGTGGAGTTGGGGATTTGGGGTCACAGTGCCATGGAACAGGTGGGGTTTGGGGATTTGGGGTCACAGTGCCATGGAACAGGTAGGGCTGGGGGATCTGGGGTCAGAGTGCCATGAAATAGGTGGGGCTGGGGATTTGGGGTCAGAGTGCCATGAAACAGGTGGGGCTGGGGGATTTGGGGTCACAGTGCCATGAAACAGGTGGGGTTTGGGGGGTTTGGGAACATCTGGGGGATTTGGGAACATCTGGGGAGATTTGGGATCAGAGCGCCATGGAGCAGGTGGGGTTGGGGGATTTGGGATCAGAGAGCCATGGAACAGGTGGGATTGGGATCAGGCTGCCATAAAACAGGTGGGATTTGGGGGATTTGGGGGGATTTGGGAATTTCTGGGGGATTTGGGATCAGAGCGCCATGGAACAGGTGGGATTTGGGAGAATTGAGATCAGAGAGCCATGGAACAGGTGGGATTTGGGGTAATTTGGTGGGAAAAAAGGATGGTGAGGCTGCCATGAAGCAGGTGGGATTTGGGGGCGTTTCATGGGAATAATGATCATTGAGACTGCCATGGGACAGGTGGGATTTGGGGGTGTTTGGGGGGATTTGGGATCAGAGTGCCATAAAACAGGGGATTTGGGGGATTTGGAGTCAGAGTGCCATGAAACAGGTGGGATTTGGGGGTGTTTGGGGGGATTTGTGATCATCTGGGGGATTTGGGATCAGAGCACCATGGAACAGGTGGGATTTGGGATCAGAGTGCCATGGACAGGGGGGATTTGGGAACGTCTGGGGGGATTTGGGATGAGAACGCCATGAAACAGGTGGGATTTGGGGGAATTGAAATCAGACTGCCATGAAACAGGTGGGATTTGGGGGAATTTGGGGGAATTGGGATCAGGGTGCCATGGAACAGGTGGGATTTGGTGGGAATTGAGATCAGACTGCCATGAAATAGGTGGGGTTTAGGGGGAATTTGGTGGAAAACAAGGTCTGCAAGACCACCATGAAACAGGTGGGATTTGGGGGCGTTTGGTGAGAATCAAGATCTGCAAGACTGCCATGAAACAGGTGGGATTTGGGGGGGAATTGGGATCTCCTCCATGGATGCACCTTGGGCAGCACAAGAGCCCAGCCAGGGCTGCACCCAGGATGAGTCCTTGGAGTCAGACATGGATCCTCATGGAGATAATGATCAGTGCTCAATTAATTGCAATCTGAGGGTGCATTTCTATGGTAATGCCAGGTTCAGGGTGTGAGAACACATTTGGCTGCTTACAAAGCACTTGGTACAAGACAAAGAGCTCACACATCTTTGGTCACCCAGCATAGCTTGGCAAGAGTGTCAGCAGAACACCTCACCCCATTTCTTCTCATCCTCAGAACATCCTGCTTCACATCCCTTTTCCTGGGGCACATCTTGGCAAACTTCTTTACCCCCAAGGGCAGCGTGTCCCTGCTATTATCAGGCACGCATGCAGGGCTGTGCAGATTGATTTATCCATGTCTGCTCCAGATGCTGTGTACAAGGGTGTCCCTCCCAGTATCCCCAGTATGGCTGGATGGGTGTTTTCCCTGCCTGGATGTGCTCAGAGCTCTGGAAAGGAGCGGAGCTGGCGGGAGGCCCGCGGAGCCGCGATTGGCAGCTCCGTCCATTCGGTTTAAATTAGGATCATATAAATTCCTTTAAAATTGTTTGATTTCACCAGCGGGAACGGAGGAGGCCTGGCTACAATGGGAGAGGAAATGGGGTTTTTGTAACATCACAAACGCGAGGCTGCCGCTGACAAGGGCTGAACATTTCATTTTGTGATAATCACGAGGATCTGGCGGCAGCGCTCCGCGCTCCCGGCGGCGGGGGAGCTCCCGGCCCTCCTGGGATGGACCCAGGGAGGCATTCCCGGGGTCTCACACCGAGGGGCTCTCCCTGCCCTCCTTCCCTCCTGGGTTTTAGCCCAGTCTGAGGTTTATTACCTGAATTCCGGGGGAATTCGCCGCCTTCCAGATCCCGTTGTTAACGGCGGGGCCTGGAGCGGATGAAAGGAGCTGCGCACACTTGAACTCCGCTTGGACTTTGGCCCTGTGAACCTGCGTGTGTGTTTGGGTTTTGGTGGGGTTTTTTTTACAGGGCTCTGAGCTCCAGGCCTGAATTACATCCCATTAACACGTGCTGATATCCGGGCCGGCCTTTATTATCCCGCTCCAGGCTGGAATGTGCCGGGCATGTGGAGGAGGCCACTGGGGATGGAGCTGCTGTGAGTGAGGGGCCAAAAACAACCCAGCCCAAAGGCAGCCATGGATCAGTGCTGGGGACAGCCAGAAGTGTCAGTGCTGCCTTTCCAGAGGGCAGGAAAAGCAGGAGTTTATTCATGGGAATCACTGGGATGCAGAGGCAGAGCTGGGCTTGGGTAGGTGGGGATCTGGGTTTGGACAGGGGGAGTTGGGACAGGGTGATCCAGGATTAACTGGGATAGGTTGGATCTAGGGAGAGTTTGGACCATTGATCCAGGATGAATTGGGACAGGTTGATCCAGGATGAATTGGGACAGGATGAATTGGGACAGGTTATCCAGGATTAATTGGGACAGGCTGGATCCAGGAGGGTTTGGACCATTGATCCAGGATGAATTGGGACAGGTTGATCCAGGATGAATTGGGACAGGATGAATTGGGACAGGTTATCCAGGATTAATTGGGACAGGCTGGATCCAGGAGGGTTTGGACCATTGATCCAGGATGAATTGGGACAGGTTGATCCAGGATGAATTGGGACAGGTTGATCCAGGATGAATTGGGACAGGTTATCCAGGATTAATTGGGACAGGCTGGATCCAGGATTAGCTGGGACAGGCTGGATCCAGGGGGAGTTTGGACCATTGATCCAGGATGAATTGGGACAGGCTGATCGAGGAGGAATTGGAACAGGTTGATCCAGGATGGATTGGGACAGGTTGATCCAGGAGACACAGGGACATTTCCCAGTCTCCAGACACTGCTTGGTGGCCTTTTGCTGGCCTGGAACAACATTCCAAAAAGGCACTTTGGGTCATGTTCCCAATTGTCCTGATAACCCAAATTATCTTGATAATCCCAGTTATCCTCATAATCCAGTTATCTTGATAATCCCAACTATCCTGATAGCCCCAGTTATCCTGATAACCCCAATTATCCTGATATTCCCTGTTATCCTGATAATCCCTGGCATTTCTGGGCTCTGGGTGCCACTGGGCAGCACAGCTGGAATCCTTCTGGGCTCAGCTGGGTCCTGGTGCCTTTTCCAGGCAGGGAATGTCCCTGCTGTGTCACTGCTCTGGTGGCACTCCGTGTTTTCCAGAGGGCACAGAGCCCTGGCTGGGGCTCAGCCAGAGCCTCTGGAAGCTCCTGCTCAGGGAGGGTTGGGTTTATCCTGCCCCAGGACTTCCAGAGGCACCCCCAGAGCTGAACTTCCCGCTCCCATTCCGGGGGTTTGCCTTAACAAGGCAAAATGAGGCTGCTTATTAAAAACTGGGAGTTTTCCAGGCTTGGATGCAGCAGGAGAGCCTTGGAAAGGTCGTTCTGGTGGCTGGGAGGATTTCCACAGCGGGCTGGGGATAATGGGGTGGGGGTTTCTGCTCCTGGGCAGGTTTGGGAAGCAGGAATTTGATTTTCCAGTCGAATTTAGGAACGAGACCTTCTTAATCTTGGCTCCTGCCGCTCGTCTGCTGGGGATATTAAAGTCTTAGGAGAGGAAATGCATCCTTGGGGCTGGAGAGATGGGAAGGGACATGGGCAGCCACGGGCTGGGCTTGCAGGATTTTGGGAAGAGGCTCCCACAGCGCAGGGGATGCTGTGTCCCACTGGAGAACCGACGGATGGAGGGGAGGCTCTGCCTAGGTTTAAATTAAACCCTGCCAGAATTTAGGGGGTGTTCACAGCCATCCCCTTCCTCCTGGCAACGAGGAGCTGGATGAACAGTGGGGCTTCTGCCGGGCTGTGCCCTCAGCATCCTCTGGTTAACCTCCTGCAGAACCTCCTCGAGGAAAACGGGGAGGAGATTTTCGTTGTTTTGCGCCGGATGGAAACCTCAGCTGGCTCTGGGAGCCCCTGCTATTTTATTTTCATTAAGCCTTGGCCCCAAAATGTGTTATTTTAAGAGTGTTGAGCAGGGGAGCCATCCCTTGCCACTGGTGTTTGATCTGGAAGCTTTTTGAGACAAAACCTCCCCGAGCGTCTGCCCCGAGCCGGAGCCTCCGCTCCCGTCAGCGCCGCCCCGATCCCGCCAGGCCCACAAAGGCCTCCAAGAACATCAAGCCCAACCTTTGAAGTTTGGGACTTCTGGGTTTTCTTCACTCCCTGGGCTCTGGAGATGAGGTGTGAGAAGCCCCAGAGGCAGGAGGTGGCATCTCGTGGGCTCTGTCACCGCGTGCCACCCCCTGGTCGCGCTCTGGGACGTCCAGTGGTGCCAGGGATGGGGTGGGAGCTGCAGGAGAAAGGAACAGGAGGAGATGGGGTGGTGTGAGAAATGGGGAGGGGTTTTTGAAGTGGCTCCTGAGGGAGGTGTCAGGCCAGGAGCTGGAGGTTCAATGTGACCCCTGGGCACCGTGGATGGGGAATGGGAGCGTCTGGAAGTGCAGGGCACATCTGGGGAGGTGCTGAGGGCTTTGTGCAGGTCTCAGCAGGTTCTGCCCTTCCTCGTGCTTCCCCTCTGCTCCCTCCCACATCACAGAGCTGCAGTGCAAATGTGCTGGTTGTCATAAAAGGGCTTTTTATTCCCCGTTTCCTGGCGTTCTGGGAAGGTTTCGCTGTTTATTTAACAGGAATTCTGTGCCTTTAAGTCTGCCTTGAAAATTTATACTCCATAGGAAGTTTATTAATAAATGGGCATCCCTCTCAATTCCTTTTATGACCTCAGAAATGAAACTGCTAAATCATGGCCTTTTTTATTTCAGCATCTGGGTGAGGAAGGGCCGTGGGGCCTGGGGGATCCCAGCAGTGGATCCATGTTCCCTGGGCATGGCTGCACCAGAAAATCCAAATTTAACTACAGGGCAAGCATGTGCTGGCCCAGCTTTTTGTGTGGTTGCCTTTTAGACCTTTTAAAAGTCTTGAAATCCAGAGATGTTGGAAATAAATCCTTTATCTTCCAATTGTGGAATGGTTTGGGTAGGGAGGAGCCTTAAAGATCATCCAGTTCCAGACTTTTTCTGTGAGCAGGGACAATTTCCACATCCCAGGGTGCTCCAGAGCAAATCCAGCCTGGCTTTGGACCTCTTCTAGCCTCTGAGATAGAATTAATAATTAATTATTAATAATTAGGCAAAGTGCCAAGTGGAGGCAGGGGCATTCCTTGCTCCTTCCTGGAGCCATCAGGAATGGCTGTTGTGTTTTTGGGATTTCAGCTGGGAAAGTGGAGCCCTGAACCTCCTTTCGCTCATCCTGGACTGTGATTTTTGGGTTGGGCACTGTGATTTTTCCTGCTCTCCTTCTCCTGGTTTCTATTTCCAGGCTGGGAAGTTGCTCCAGGAGCACCAGGATGCCGTGGGGCTGAGGCAGCTCAGAGTGACCCCACAATAAACTCAGTTTGTGCCTGGTTTGGTGTGGAGGAGCTCAGGGCTCTGGGCAGCACAGCCCTGCCAGGAGAGGTGATGGAATCACCTCAAAAATCTCAGGGAATGGCTCCCACCAGGATGCTGCTGCCCAGGATGATAAATTCAATAAAAAGAATAAAAATGTGGCTGCTCATAAACCTTTTAAATGGACTGGGTTTCCCCAGATTTCTCCTCTTAAAAGTTCCAGGGGTGGTTTTGGTGATGGGGAGGGGTTTGGTCTCTCTGTGCTCTCCAGCTGGGCACTGCTCTGCCCTGGGACTCTGGAGATGGGGAGGGGTCTCAGGAGGTTTTGGGAGCATTCCTGGTGTCCCACAGATGTGGAATCAGGGAATGATTTGGGTGGGAATGGACCTTAAATCCCACCCCGTTCCCATGCCAAGGACTGTGCCAGGGTGCTCAGGGTCTCCAGATCTTCACCTGGAGCTGCCAAACATTTGGTGGATGTGGCAAAATCCCAGTGCTGTGCCAAGGTCACAGCTGGGCACCAAACTCTGAGTGCCACACCTGCCCCAAACTGCCCCTGACCCCAGATTTTGGCTTTTGGTCCAGGTGAGCAAAACCTGATCCTTCCTGCAAATGAGGGAGCTGGAACCTCAAGCACAGGGTGCCAGCTGGACCAAAATCCCCTTTTGGGAATGTCACTGCCATGGAATTCCTGGGAGCTTTGTCCAACCCTTCCTTCCCTGGGCTGGGAGTGACCCCAGGGAAGGGAAGGGCTCCAATCCAATCCCCAGGAATTCACCCTGGGGCTGGAGTGAGATGGAGATGGGTCCATGCTGAGGGCTGGGCTTGTGCCAGCTGAGGTGCAGTGGTTCCAATGTCAGGGAATGGTGGCTCCATTGTCAGGGAATGGTGGTTCTGTTTTTGGGGAGTGGTGATTCAGTTCTCAGGGAATGGTGGTTTGTTTTTCAGGGAGCAGTGATTCGATTTTCTGGGAACAGTGGTTTGGTTTTCAGGTAATGGTGGCTCCATTTTTCAGGGAATGCTGGTTCCATTTTCAGAGAATTTCAGTTCTGTTTTCAGGGCATGTCAGGTTTGGTTGTCAGGGAATGGTGGCTCTATTTTCAGGGAATGGTGGTTTGGTTGTCAGAAAATTGTGGCTGAGTTCTCAGGGAATGCTGGTTCAGTTTTCAGGGAATAGCAGTTCTGTTTTCCAATGCTGGTTTCCATGTTTTCCACACTGGAGAATGGTGGCTCCATTTTCAGGGAATGCTAATTCATTTGTCAGGGAATGGTGGGTTCCTTTTCAGGGAATGATGGTTCTGTTTTTGGGGAATGGTGATTCAGTTCTCAGGGAATGGTGGTTTGGATCTCAGGGAGCAGTGATATGATTTTCTGGGAACAGTGGTTTGGTTTTCAGGTAATGGTTCCCCTCAATTTTCAGGGAGTGGTGGTTCCATTATCAGTGAATGCTGGTTCTGTTTTCAAGGAATGGCAGTTCTGTTTTCTGGGAATGGTGGTTTGGCTTTCAGGGAATGGTGGCTCTATTTTCAGGGAATGATGGTTTGGTTGTCAAAAAATGGTGGCTGAGTTCTCAGGGAGTGCTGGTTCTGTTTTCAGGAAATGGCAGTTCTGTTTTCCCCATGTTTTCCAATGCTGTTTTCCATGTTTTCCACACCAGAGAATGGTGGCTCTGTTTTTAAGGAATGGTGGCTCCATTTTCAGGGAATGCTAATTCAGTTGTCAGGGAATGGTGGCTCCATTTTCAGGTTATGGTGGCTCAGTTTTCAGGAAATGCTGGTTCTGTTCTCAGGGAATGGTGGTTCTGTTTTTGGGGAATGGTGATTCAGTTCTCAGGGAATGCTGGTTTGCTTTTCAGGGAGCAGTGATTTGATTTTCAGGGAGTGGTGGTTTGGTTTTCAGGTAATGGTGGCTCAGTTTTGAGGGAGTGGTAGTTCCATTGTCAGGGAATGCTGGTTCCATTTTCAGGGAATGTCAGTTCTGTTTTCAGGGAATGGTGGCTCTATTTTCAGGGAATGATGGTTTGGTTGTCAAAAAATGGTGGCTGAGTTCTCAGGGAGTGCTGGTTCTGTTTTCAGGGAAGGGCAGTTCTGTTTTCCCCATGTTTTCCAATGCTGTTTTCCACACCAGAGAATGGTGGCTCCATTTTCAGGGAATGCTAATTCAGTTGTCAGGGAATGGTGGCTCCATTTTCAGGTTATTGTGGCTCAGTTTTCAGGAAATGCTGGTTCTGTTCTCAGGGAATGGTTCTGTTTTTGGGGAATGGTGATTCAGTTCTCAGGGAATGCTGGTTTGCTTTTCAGGGAGCATTGATTTGGTTTTCAGGGAGCAGTGGGTTGGTTTTCAGGTAATGGTGGCTCAGTTTTCAGGGAGGGGTGGTTCCATGGTCAGGGAATGGTGGCTGAGTGTTCAGGAAATACTGGTTCTGTTTTCAGGGAATGGTGACTCAGTTTTCAGGGAATGGTGGTTTGGTTGTCAAAAAATGGTGGCTGAGTTCTCAGGGAATGCTGGTTCTGTTTGCAGGGAATGGCGACTCAGTTTTCAGGGAATGGTGGCTCCATTTTTAGGAAATGGTGGCTCCATTTTCAGGGAATGCTAATTCAATTGTCAGGGAATGGTGGCTCCATTTTCAGGTTATGGTGGGTCAGTTTTCAGGGAATGGTGGTTTGGTTTTCAGGGAATGGTGGTTTTTAGGCACACAGTTTGTGGTGATGGACTGGGGCTGTGGCCCCTGATCATCCCTAATTGGGCACAGCTGTGGGAAGCAGGTGAGCAGCACTGACTGCAAGGAACCAGGGAGTGCCCAGGTGTGCTGAGCACCCACAGAGGGCACACAGGTGTGATGTGTGATGTGTGAGCATGAGAGGATAAAAGGCTGGAGGACAAGAAGGGCAGATCCTTTTAGCCCTCTGCAGTGGAATGGTGTTACTGTGTGTGGGCAGAGCCCTGAAGCCTTCTGTGGAGGTGAGATGTTACTGTGTGTGGGGTGAAGCCTTCTGAAATTGTGTGGGGACACTGTGTGTGCTGTGGCCATCTCAGCTGGGACAGTGGCTCCATTGTCAGGGAATGGTAGTTCATTTTTCAGGGAATACTCATTCATTTTCCAGGGAATGGCGGCTCCCTTTTCAGGGAATGGTGGCTCCCTTTTTCAGGGAATACTCATTCATTTTTCAGGGAATGGTGGCTCCATTTTTCAGGGAATACTCATTCATTTTTCAGGGAATGGAGGCTCCATTTTCAGTGAATACTCATTCATTTTTCAGGGAATGTTGGTTCATTTTTCAGGGAATGGTGGCTCCATTTTCAGGAAATACTCATTCATTTTTCAGGGAATGGTGGCTCCATTTTTAGGGAATGCTGGTTTATTTTTCAGTGAATGGTGGCTCCATTTTTAGGGCATGTTGCCCAGCTGCCTGCCCTTCCTGTGACACTCTGGGCCAAATTGCAGCCAGGTGCTGCAGCAGCCACTGAGGGGATCCTGCAGCAGCCCAAGGCTTCCCTTCCCTTCCCTTCTGAGGTTTTTTGCAAACCCCCAAGTTCTGCTGTCAGGCTCAGGTTGTTTAAACCTCTCCACATATTCTTCCAATTCCCATCTCTGGCAAATTTAGAGCAGCTTTCATTTTGGGGAAAATGTCCTTCAGTTCCTCCAGGCCAGGAGGAGCTGCTTTGTTCCCCTTTCCTGGTTTTTGGGAGTGGGGCAGGAGGAGATGGCTGGGACCCCCTGGTGGCTTGGATTTGGGGTCTCCATCTGCTGTTCCTCACTTTTGGCTGCTCAGGGAGGCTGGGAAAAGCTGGGATCCAGCAGGGTGAAGGAGCTCCAGCAGCACCAGGGATGTTCTCTGGTCCTGTGTTTTCAGGGAAGGTGGGATTTGGGGTTTTCCTTTAAAATCTCTGCATTTTGGTGGTTTGGGCCAAGCTCACCTGTGCCTTAGGATTGTTTAGGTTGGAAAACCCTGTGAGATGTGAGCCCAGCACTGCCTTGTGTCCCCAAGTGCCACATCCTCAGGGATTTTGAATCCCTCAGGAATGGGGATTCCCCCATTTCCTTGGGAGGTTTGAGAGGGAAATGTGAGTCCTGCTGTGTTCCCATTCCTGCTGTACCAAACACCCTCCACAGAAACATCCTCTGGGCTTCTCAGGCCTTTCAAAACTGAGGAATTAGGGAAAAAAACATTGAGAAAAGGATGGGGATGGTGGGAACAGCCTGTTGGAGATGATCCTGCTGGACTGGAGGGATTTTCCCTGGAGGGATTCCAGGTGTGCTGCAGCAGGAGCAGAGGGCACGGAGCCTTCCCGTGCCTCGGGAAGAACTTAAGAAGAATTTGTAGGGAAAATTCAAGCCAGATCTTGGGAAAAGGAAGAGGAAAAGCTGTGGGATGGGTGTTGGCTGTGTCTGATGCTGGGATGGGCAAGGGGGGAAGGTTTGGGGCAGAAACTGCTCCTGTGTGTGGGGAGGGAGGAGCAGGAGGTCCCTGCAGGTGTTGGTGCTTCAAACCCCTGAGGCTGAGGGAGTTGTGCTGCTTCCCTGGGCAGGTAAAATCCCATTTCTGCTGCTTCCCCACAGATCCCCATCCCCTGTGCCAGCTTTCCCTTGGTGTGCCCCTTACAAACAAGCAGAGCTTTCCTCTGGGAGCAGCTCCTGCTCCAGGGCTGGGATTTTCCATGTTTTCAGCTTCCCAGGGGAGTTGGGGAGCCCTTGGGAAGCTGCTCCTGCCTGGCACTGGGATCAGAGTTCCCAGTGCTGAGAGTTTGGGGTTTCCTGGGATTGGCACATTCCCAGCACCTTGTCCTGGAGATCCTGCTGGGGACCCAGCTCTGGGTTTCTCAGTTGTGGCTTCTCCTTCAGGAGAACAGCTCCAAAGGCTGAGGAAAGTCCTGGATTAGGCAAAGGAAGGACAGTCCTGGAGAGGTGCAGCTCTTGGCCCTGAGCTGCTTTGGGGTTGTGGGAACTGGAACCTTCCATGGGGTGTTGGGGAGGAATTCCTGGCTGGGAGGGTGGGCAGGGGCTGGGCTGGAATTCCCAGATTTGCTGTGGCTGCCCCTGGATCCCTGGCAGTGCCCAAGGCCAGGTTGGACATTGGGGCTTGGATCCACCTGGGACAGTGGGAGGTGTCCCTGCCATGGATGGGGTGACACTGGATCATCTTGAAGATCCTTTTCCACCCAAACCATTCCATGATTCCATGATAATTATTGCTCTGATAACTTGTCCCTGCTGTTAATTTGCCCTCTGGGCCAACACCCCCTTCTCCTCTGACTGATGTGTCCATGGAAGTTCACAGCTCCTGGATTCTTCCTCTTTCCAGTACTTTTCCCCCTATTCCCAATTTAATCCAGATTAGGCTTTTCCTCTCCTTTTGTTCTGCTTTGCCTCTTTGCAGCCTCTGTTGTTCCTTTCCATCCAAATTGATTAAAACTTGGAAAATCCATCTCTGCTGTGTCACCTTCACTGGGAGCTGGTGCTGGGGGAGTGTGGCAGCACGGGGGAAAGCTGGATGAATTTCCATCTGGATGAATTTCCATCTGGATGAATTTCCATCTGGATGAATTTCCCCCCTCTCTGTGGCTTGGTTCCTTGGGTTCTCAGTGGAGAAACCTGCCCAGACATGGATGTGGAGGATGTGTCCCTGTCCTGCAGCAGGGCTGGTTCCTCTGCAGGGGTTTGTGGCTGGCTCCCAGGAGAAGGTGCCCAGGTCACCTCTCTGTGCACCCAGGGCTGGCTGAGTTTATTGGTGCTCTGTCCTCGTCCTCCCCTTCCACCTCAGTGCAGAGAAGGAGAAAAACAACAGAATTATTCTGGAATTTAGGCCCAGCCTAGGCTGGGATCAGCTGGGCTCTCCTGGTGTCTCCTCCCTGGGCTCTCCATGGTTCCAGAGGTGCCCCAGGAATGTTGGGAGGGTTTGAGTGTGTTGGGGTTTGCAGAGACCCTGGGGATGCCTGGTTGGGATCTGAGTTCCTGCAGTGATCCCAAGGGCACATCCCAATCTCCAGGGGGCTGTGAGGACACTGCCTTTGGTCTGTGGAGGCATTGGGTGGCTGGGAGCTCTGGGAATGTTGAATATTTCACATTAATACCTGTGAGCACCTGGCTGGGAGCAATCCCAGGGTGCTGGCATGCTTTGGGGTGGAAGGACCATCCCATCCCATGGGCAGGGTCACCTTCCACTGTCCCTGCGTGCTCCAGCCTGGCCTTGGACACCTCCAGGGATGGAGCAGCCACAGCTGCTCTGGGAATCCATCCCAGGGCCTCACCTGCCTCTGAGTGAGGAATTCCCTCAGTGCCCTCTTCCTGCTGCTGCTGCTCATCAGCCTCTCCTGGGGCTTGCAGAAATCCTCTGGCACTGGAAAAACTGTGGAGATCTCTTTGTGACCAGAAATGCACTGGCAGACGAGGACCTGGAGATCTCTTTGTGACTCATTTTTGTGACCAAAAATCCCTTGGCACAGGAAAACCTGGAGATCTCTCTGTGGCCAGAAATGCACTGACAGAGGAGGAGCTGGAGATCTCTCCATGACCAGAAATGCACTGGAACAGGAGATCCTGGAGATCTTTCCATGGCCAGAAATCCCTTTGCAGAGGAGAGCCTGGAGATCTCTTTGTGACTCATTTTTGGGACCAGAAATGCACTGGCAGAGGAAAAACTGGAGATCTGTTTGTGAGCAGAAATCCCTTGGCAGAGGAGAGAAGCTGGAGAGCTCTGTGGCCAGAAATGCACTGGCACAGGAGGAGCTGGAGATCTCCCCATGACCAGAAAGCCAAAGGGTCTGGAGAACCTGGAGATGTCTTTGTGACTCATTTTTGTGACCAGAAATCCACTTGACACAGGAGGAGCTGGAGATCTCTCCATGACCAGAAATCCCTTAGCAGAGGAGAACCTGGAGATCTCTTTGTGACTCATTTTTGTGACCAAAAATCCCTTGGCAGGCGAGGAGCTGGGGATCCCTTTGTGACCAGAAATCCACTGACTGGAGATCCTGGAGGTCTCTTTGTGACTAGAAATCCCTTGGCACAGGAAAATCTAGAAATCTCTTTGTGACCAGAAATTCACTGGCAGAGAGGAAACTGGAGATCTCTCCATGACCAGAAATGCACTGGCACAGGAAAACCTGGAGATCTCTTTGTGACTCATTTTTGTGACCAGAAATTCACTGGCAGAGAGGAAACTGGAGATCTCTCCATGACCAGAAATCCACTGGCACAGGAAAACCTGGAAATCTCTTTGTGACCAGAAATCCCTTGGCACAGGAGAACCTGGAGATCTGTTTGTGACCCTGACCCTTTGTGACCAGAAATGCACAGACAGAGGATCTCTTTGTGAGAACCTGGAGATCTCTTTGTAACCAGAAATGCACTGACTCTGGAGATCCTGGAGGTCTCTTTGTGGCCAGAAATCCACTGGGCCAGGAGGACCTGGAGGTCTCTTTGTGACTCATTTTTGTGACCAGAAATCCCTTGGCAGAGGAGAACCTGGAGATCTCTTTGTGACTCATTTTTGTGACCAGAAATGCACTGGCAGAGAAGAACCTGGAGATCTGTTTGTGACCAGAAAAGCACTGGCACTGGAAAATCTGGAGAGCTCTTTGTGATGAGAAATGCACTGGCACAGGAAAAATTGGAGATCTCTCCATGACCAGAAATCCCTTGGCACAGGAGGAACTGGAGATCTCTTTGTGACTCATTTTTGTGACCAGAAATGCACCAGCACAGGAAAAATTGGAGAGCTCTTTGTGACCAGAAATGTTCTGGCGCAGGAGGAGCTGGAGATCTCTCCATGACCAGAAATCCCTTGGCAGAGGAGAACCTGGAAATCTTTGTGACCAGAAATGCACTGGCACAGGAGAACCTGGAGGTCTCTTTGTGACCAGAAATCCCTTGGCAGAGAGGAACCTGGAGATCTTTGTAACCAGAATCCACTGGCACAGGAGAACTGGAGATCTCTCCATGACCAGAAATGCACTGACAGAGGAGGAGCTGGAGATCTCTTTGTGACCAGAAATGCACTGGCACAAGAGGACCTGGAGATCTTTTTGTGACCAGAAATCCACTGACTCTGGAGATTCTGAAAGTCTCTTCGTGACCAGAAATGCACTGGCAGAGGAAAACCTGGAGATCTCTGTGCCCAGAAATCCCTTGGCACAGGAGAACCCAGAGATCTCTTTGTGACTTATTTTTGTGCCCAGAAATCCCTTGGCAGAGGAGATCCTGGAGATGTTTTTGTGACCAGAAATGCACTGACACAGGAAAACCTGGAAATCTCTTTGTGACCAGAAGTCCCTTAGCAGAGAAGGACCTGGAGATCTCTTTGTGACCAAAAATTCCTTGGCAGAGAGGAACCTGGAAATGTTTTTGTTACCAGAAATCCACTGACTCTGGAGATCCTGGAGGTCTCTTTGTGTCCAGAAATGCACTGGCACAGGAAAACCTGGAGATCTCTTTGTCACCAGAAATCCCTTGGCAGAGGAGAACCTGGAGATGTTTTTGTGACCAGAAGTGCACTGGCACAGGAGAACCTGGAGATCTTTTTGTGACTCATTTTCATGACCAGAAATCCCTTGGCAGAGAGGAACCTGGAGATCTCTTCGTGACCAGAAATCCACTGGCACTGTAGAACCTGGAGATCTCTTTGTGACTCATTTTTGTGCCCAGAAATCCCTTGGCACAGGAGGAGCTGGAGATCTCTCCATGACCAGAAATGCACTGGCACAGGAGAACCTGGAGAGCTCTTGGTGACCAGAAGTCCCTTGGCAGAGGAGAGAACCCAGAGATCTCTTTGTGACTAGAAATCCACTGGCTCTGAAGAACCTGGAGATGTTTTTGTGAGCAGAAATGCACTGGCACTGGAAAATCTGGAGATCTTTTTGTGCCCAGAAATCCCTTGGCACAGAGGAACCCAGAGATCTCTTTGTGACTCATTTTTGTGCCCAGAAATCCCTTGGCACAGGAGAACCCAGAGATCTCTTTGTGACTCATTTTTGTGCCCAGAAATCCCTTGGCACAGGAGAACCCAGAGATCTCTCTGTGACCTGAAGCCTTTTCCTCCGGGCTCGCTGGCGGGTGACACAAGTGGAACACGGAGCTATTAATGAGCAGCTCTGCAGGGAAAGGGAATTCGTGTCCTGTGGATCAAAGGAATTTGCTGGGGATTAATTCCATTTATTTACAAGTTCAGCTGCTTTGTAAACGTCCCCTTGTCGGGCCGTTCCTGTTAACAGCGGCCGGGGCTGTTTTTAATAACCTTTTTTATTTGGAACAAAGCTGGCAGAAACGTTCTCTGCTTTCCTTCAGGGTTGGTGGCATTGCCTTCAAGCCCCCCTGGCCTCAGAGGCTGAGGTTTAACCCCTTGGTAGCCGGGGGATCAGCTCCAGACGTGGAATATCTGGAAGCACTTGGCACAGGCTGCAGGAATCTGGTTTGGGTCTCGGAGCCCAGAGTTTGACATGCAATTAAAAGGCTGCGAGCTTTGCTCACTCTTATAAATTTCTTTTGCAAGTGTGGCTGTTAAAGTGCACTTTTATCAGCCACCTGTGCCCGCCTGGCTGTTTTACAGAGGGGCACTGGCCCCGTAAATTGGGGTTTTTCACGTGTCCCATCTGAGGGGTTATTGGGGCTGTTGGTGCAGCTGCAGGAGTTTGTGTTTGCAGCTACTGCAGCTCTGCTCTGGGGAGGCAGCTCGTGTGGGGCCAGGGATGAGAACTGACTGGGAAAATTGCACAGGGAAAGGAGCAGTTCCTTGGGATTCAGGAACTGGGCACAAACCTTGGAACAGCAGCCTTGACCCTCCATGGGGCTATTGGGAGGCATCTCGTGGCCTGCAATGAAAAATTCAGAATGGAGCTGCAGCAGAGAGCTCAGAAAAGGTCATGGAAATGTTTCCAGGGCTGGGAGAGCTGGGAATGTTCCCCTGGAGAAGGGAAAAATCCAGGGAATCCTCAGAGTCCCTGCAGGGGCTCCAGGAGAGCTGGAGAGGGACTGGGGACAAGGGACAGAGGGACAGCACCCAGGGAATGGCTCCCACTGGGAAAGGGGAGATTGGGCTGGGATCTGGGCAAGGAATTCCTGCCTGGGCTGGAATTCCCAGATTTGCTGTGGCTGCCCCTGGATCCCTGGCAGTGCCCAAGGCCAGGTTGGATCCATGTGGGACAGTGGGAGGTGTCCCTGCCCATGGATGGTGACTCTGGGTGGGTTTAGGGTCCCTTTAACCCAAACCATTCCATGACTGTGCAGAACCCACCCTCCGTGGTGCTCAGCCCCGTTTGTTGTGCTGGAACTTCAGCTGGGAGGACCCTCATGGAACTCAGGGCTTGGTTTGTAGGGCACAGCCAGGGGAGGTCTTGTTTAAGCTCCTGCTCCCACTTTTAGGTCAGGCTTTTCTCGAGTTTTACTTTGGAAATCTCAGTGGATGAGGCTGCAGAACCTCTGGGGTTTTCATTGAGAGCCAGTCACATTTTGTTCCTGCATCTTCCTGGTGACCTCCTGAGGGATCTTTTGGGAGCCTTTTTCTCTGGGATGCTGCAGCCCCTCTCCTCCCAGGTGTCCCCCTGCCCTACCTGGGCAGTGCCATCCTTGTCCCACAGATCCCAGCCCTGTTCCACAGGGTCCTTGGGATGTGGTGATTACACAGAACCCTGGAATGCTTTGGGTAGGAAGGGACCCTAAATCCCACCCATTCCCACCCCTGATGGTTCTTTGTGGGTGATTTGGTGGAAATTTGTCAGTTGTGTGTCCCAGCTCAGCCTTGGAACATTCAGAGCAGGGATGGGACAGGTGAGGAACCCCACAGCTCCTTTTCCATCCTGGCATCAGCCTGAACCTGCAGGAATCCCTTGGTGATTTTTTTAAAATTTTTTTTCTATTAAGTTTGGGATTGAAAGTGTTTGAGATGGTATTTTGTGTTTGGGTTAGAATATTTAATATTTTTTATTTATATTATAATCTTATAAGTTGTGAGTTTTACAGTGTTTTACTAATAAGTGATAAAATGGCTCTGTATTTATTTTGATAAGGTCTTTTAAGGAAAAACGATCTAATTAAGAAATGATACATACGTTACTTTTATTTTTAACTTAATAACTAATTATTTCTGTGTCATAATGTGGACTTTTTGGTTTAATTATCCAGTGCCACCCCTTGCCATGGCAGTGACCCCTCTCACTGTCCCAGGTTCTCCAAACCCCAATGTCCAACCTGGCCTTGGAATTCCTGGGGATCCAGGGGCAGCCCCAGCAAATCTGGGGCAAATCTGGGAATTCCACCATGGCAGGAGGAATGAAGGACTCATGGCTGGAAGCTTTGGGATCCCCCTGGTGAAGGTGCTGAGGTCTCCTGTCCGTGCCCCTCTGTGGGATCATGGTCCTGGAATATTGGTAAATCCCAGCCAGGGAGACTTGGATGAGCTCTCCCACCACAGGGACAATAAAATTCCATCCTAGGGAGGGATGATGGGGTTTGTGGAGGCTGCACGTGGCTCTTCCCTGGTTCATGGGTCCCTCTGGGGTCTGGGAGTGCCCCCAGGTGTCCCCAGGCTCTGGGGCTCAGTCCTGCAGCTCCTGTGGGGTTGTGGCCAAGGGCTGGACACCCCTGCAGGCACTCTGTGCCTTCATCCCATGAATCCCAACTTCCTCCTCTCCTCTTGCTCTCCAGGGATTTGCTCTGCAAAGCTCTGCCCACCTTGGAGTCTTCAAGGCTGAATTTTATGTTGTGCTTTTATTTTGTATAGAAATAAGGACAGGATGAGTTGGCTGATTAGATTATGTCCCTCATTTTATCACTTCTGACTCATGGAGCCTTAATATCCGTGCTGGGACTCCCCAGTTTGTCCCATATACCCCAAAGAGCTTTTTGGGGGACATTTTCCCCCTCAGAACTCCAGATTTTGGGTGCCACCTCCTCTCTCTTTTTTTCCATATACCCCCAAGAGCCTTTTGAGGGACATTTTCCCCTCAGAACTCCAGATTTTGGGTGCCACCTCCTCTCTCTTTTTTTCCATATATCCCCAAGAGCCTTTTGGGGGACATTTCCCCCTCAGAACTCCACATTTTGGGTGTCACTTCCTCTCCCCTTCCCCTCCCTAGTTTGTTAGTTCCATATACCCCAAAGAGCTTTTTGGGGGACATTTTCTCCTCAAAACTCCACATTTTGGGTGCCACCTCCTTTTTTTTTTTCCATATACCCCCAAGGACGTTTTAGGGGGCATTTTCCCCCTCAGAACTCCACATTTTGGATGCCACCTCCTGTCGTTTTCCTATATACCCCCAAGAGCCTTTGGGGGGACATTTTCTCTTCAGAACTCCACATTTTGGCTGCCACCTCCTCTCTTTATTCCATATACCCCTAAGGACTTTTTGGGGGACTTTTTCCTCCTCAGAACTCCACATTTTGGGTGCCTCCTCCTCTCTTTTTTCCATATACCCCAAAGAGCTTTTTGGGGGGACATTTTTCCCCTCAGGATTCCACATTTTGGGTGTCACCTCCTCTCTTTTTTTGTTCCGTATACCCCCAGGACTTTTTTGAGGGACATTTTCTCCTCAGAACTCCACATTTTGGGTGCCATTTCCTCTCCCCTTCCCCTCCCTTGTTTGTTCCATATACTCCCAAGAAGCTTTTTGGGGGATGTTTTCCCCCTCAGAACTCCACATTTTGGGTGCCACCTCCCCATTTTGGGCGCTGCCTCCTCTCTTTTTTCCATATACACCCAAGGACTTTTGGGGGGACATTTTCCCCTCAGAACTCCCCATTTTGGGTGCCACTTCCTCTCTCTTTTTTCCATATACCCCCAAGAGCCTTTTGAGGAACATTTTCCCCTCAGAACTCCACATTTTGGGTGCCACCTCCTCTCTTTGTTCCATATACCCTAAAGGATTTCTTGGGGGACATTTTCTCCTCAGAACTCTGCATTTTGGGTGCCACCTCCTCTCTTTTTTCCATATACCCCCAAGGACTTTTGGGGGGACATTTTCTCCTCAGAACTCCACATTTTGGGTGCCACCTCCTCTCTTTCTTTGTTCCATATACCCTAAAGGATTTTTTGGGGGACATTTTCCCCCTCAGAACTCCACATTTTGGGTGCCACCTCCTCTCCCCTTCCCCTCCCCAGTACCAAACCCCGCTCTCTGTGTGATGTGGTTTTTAAATCCCATTGATTTGCTCCGAGTCAGAGCCCTCCCATCCCGAGCAGCCACGAGCAAAAGGAGCTTTTTGTGCCTCATAAAGCCCTGGGAACAGTTGCTGCTGATAAAATGTTGACAGACCCCCTTGCTCGCCCCTCCCCGTGGTGCCACTGCAGGGAAATGTCACCATGGGCCCGCCTGGGACAGCTTGTGTACAGCTGAGCTTTATCACAAACAAACAAGGCTTTGGAAGCCTTCAGTGATTCCCATTTTTACCCCCACCCCTCCAAGCATTTATTTGCTTTTCTCCCTTTTAAGCTGCATTTACGGCTTCCTGGCCCCGCCGATTTCTGATTGACTTAAAAAATCATCATAAAAAGAGGCCCCCGTGTAGATGGAGCTGCTGAAATGCCTCCAAGGCGTTGTTTATAGGTCCATGTTCCCTCTCTGCTCAGGGAAAGTGAGCCTTTAATGCCTTCCACATTTCCTGGGCTCGAGCACAGAGCACTGTGGCCTTTGGAGATGCTTTTTGCTGCTTTTTGGGATTCTGAGGGAGATGTTGGCAGCCAGGGTTTTTTGGGATTCTGAGGGAGATGTTGGCATCCCAGGCTGGGATTCAGCCTCTCAAGGTGAGGCTGATGTGTGTGGCTCTGGTGGGAGCTGGAGAGCTTCCAGAAGGTGCTGTTGGATGAGTTTTGTTCCAGAGGGGATGGAAGGTGAGAAAGGCCAAGTTTTTTCCAGGCTGGAGAGGCTCCAGGAGCAGGGAAAGCTCAGAAACATCCCCTGGTCCCACCTGGGCTTGCAAAGTCTCGTGGAGGTCCAGCCCTGTCCCACCAACCCCACAGGCAGGGAACACCTGGTGGGATGGAGATGGAGATGGATCAGGGACAGCTTGGTCACCTCATCCCTGGACACCTGTGGCTGAAGTTTGGGATGGAATTCCCTTTCCTGGACACTTCTGTTGAATTCCCAAGGGAATGAGGCAGGCTGGGAACATGTGGTGGGATGGAGATGGAGCAGGGACACCTTGGACACCTCCAGGCTGTGTCCATGGTTGAAGTTTGGGATGGAATTCCCACTCATGGACATTTCTGTTTAATTCCCAAGGGAATGAGGCAAACAGGGAGCATGTGGTGGGATGGAGATGGAGCAGGGAAACCTTGTTGACCTCATTTCTGGACTCCTCCAGGTTGAAGTTTGGGATGGAATTCCCACTCCTGGACATTTCTGTTGAATTCCCGAGGGAATGGGGGTTGAGGCAAGCAGGGAACACGTGGTGGGATAGGAATGGAGATGGAACAGGGACATCTTGGACACCTCGTCCCTGGACACCTCCAGGTTGTGTCCATGGCTGAAGTTTGGAATGGAATTCCCACTCCTGGACATTTCTGTTGCATTCCCAAGGGAATGGTGGTTTAAGGCAGGCAGGGAACACATGGTGGGATGGAGATGGAGCAGGGGACACCTTGTTCACCTCATCTCTGGACCCCCATGGCTGAAGGAATTCCTGTTCCTGGACACTTTTATTGAATTCCCAAGGGAAAGAGGCAAGCAGGGAACATGTGGTGGGATGGAGATGGAGCAGGGACACCTTGGTCACCTCATCCCTGGACATCCATGGCTGAAGTTTGGGATGGAATTCTCACTCCTGGACACTTCTGTTACATTCCCAAGGGAATGGGGGTTTAAGGCAAGCTGGGAACACGTGGTGGGATGGAGATGGAGCAGGGACATCAGGGTCACCTCATCCCTGGACATCCATGGCTGAAGTTTGGGATGGAATTCCTGTTCCTGGACACTTCTGTTGAATTCCCAAGGGAATGGGGGTTTCAGGAAGGTTCAGCCATCCCCACAGTGCTCCCCAGTGCCTCATCCACCTCTCCCAAGACCACCCCTCCTTTATTTACTGAATTATCCTCCTGCAGCCACCTGGGATGGATTTGGGGAGCACAGCTGGTGTCCCTTTGTCCTTTCTCCTGCATTGATCACAGGTTTATGAGGAGACCCTGCAGGTTTTGTCCTCCTGAGAGGTTTTTTCCATCTTCTCCCATTGTTGGGGCTGTGGGGTGAGCACAGGCTGCCCCTGCAGGGGACACAGGGTGGACATTCAAGGCCATGGATTTGGGACAAAGTGGGAGCAGCTGCTCACTTTGGCTCTAGAATTGTTCAATATCTGATTTTTTGATGTGGAAATGGAGTTTTCCTCCTGTCCTGTCTCACCTGATGGTTCTTTGTGGGTGATTTGGTGGAAATTTGTCAGTTGTGTGTCCCAGCTCAGCCTTGGAACATCCAGAGCAGGGATGGGACAGGTGAGGAGTCCCACAGCTCCTTTTCCATCCTGGCATCAACCTGAACCTGCAGAAACCCCTTGGAACTGCAGGAATCCCTTGGTCATTTTTTTCTATTGAGATTGGGATTGAAAGTGTTTGAGATGGTATTTTGTGTTTGGATTTGAATATTTAATATTTTTATTTGTATTACAGTCTTGTAAGTTGTGAGTTTTACAGTATTTTACTAATAAGTTGTAGAATGGCTCTGTATTCATTTTGGTAAGGTCTTTTAAGGAAAAATGATCTAATTAAGAAATGGTACTTACATTATTTTTATTTTTAACCTAATAACTAATTATTTCTATGTCATAATGTGGACTTTTTGATTTAATTATAAAATATTAGTTAAACTTATGAAGAAGAAGGGCTAGCTTCTGCTCTAAAACTTTGATCTTGTCTTACATATTTTACTACATTTTAAAACTTTAAACTCTAAGTTTTTTACTAGGTGATATTACACACTTCTACTCAAATTATGCACTCCTAATTCCAGTGCTATCAATTAATTTTGGAAGCTTTCTTTATGCCCTTGGGTAAAATGCAGTGTTCTATTGAGGGTCTGTGCCTAAGTCCAAAATTCTCAGTATCTGGGGTTCCAACAATCTCTTTTTCCTGATTTTCCTGGAGCAGGGGTGTGAGGGAGCTGCTGTGGCTGTGAGGGGTCAGCTTGGATCATTGTGCTCCTGGTCAAGAAATTTGGGATTTTCTTTGCTCCTGATACCCCAATAACTCCTTGTTTGCATTCTAGAGGAGGTGACAGGTGATAAATCTGGGTTTAGGGCATAACTTGGGTGCAGATTCTCTGGTTTTGCTTTAGGAAAGCTGATGGAGGATTCCTTATAGGCTGAGTGAGTCTTTAGTGTGGAAAGGTTCATAAAATGCATTTATAGGTGAGCAGCCCTTTAGCAGGCTGGGCTTTGCAGGGGATTCTCCTTGCCAGGGGGATCCAGGCTCTGCTGCTCATGGCTCTGGTTTCCCTCCAGCCCCTCCCAAGACATCAGGAGCAGAAGATTAAAAATAAAAAAGAGCAACTTCTGTCAAGTTCCTTAAAGGGCAACAAATTCTTCTGGTAATCAGAGAACCCTGGAGTGGTTTGGGTTGGAAGGGACCCCAAAGTTCATCCAGGACAGGGACAGCTCCCATGGACCAGGGTGCTCCAAGCACCAGTGTCCAACCTGGCCTGGGATTGTTGTTTGGGATTGCACAGACACAGAAATGAAAGGAGGAAAGAGACAGAAAGGAAAGGAGGAAAGGAAAGAGACAGAAATGAAAGAAGAGGCAGAAATGAAAGGAGGAAAGGAAGGAGAGGCAGAAATGAAAGGAGGCAGAAATGAAAGGAGGAAAGAAAAGAGAGACAGAAATGAAAGGAGGAATGGAAGGAGAGGCAGAAATGAAAGGAGGAAAGAAAAAAGAGGCAGAAATGAAAGGAGGAAAGGAAGGAGAGACAGAAATGAAAGGAAGAAAGGAAGGAGAGGCAGAAATGAAAGGAAGAAAGGAAGGAGAGGCAGAAATGAAAGGAGGAAAGAAAGGCGAGGCAGAAATGAAAGGAGGAAAGAAAGGAGAGACAGAAGTGAAAGGAGAGACAGAAATGAAAAGAAGAAAGAAGGAGAGGCAGAAATGAAAGGAGAGACAGAAATGAAAGGAGGAAAGAAAGAGGAGGCAGAAATGAAAGGAGGAAAGAAAAGAGAGACAGAAATGAAAGGAGGAAAGGAGGAGAGGCAGAAATGGAAGCAGGAACAGCACAGAGATGCCCTCCTTGACGAGATCTCCTCTCCCCCCTCTGGGCTCTCCTGCCATGGCCCAGGAGGTGACACCCAGCAGATCACAGGGCTGGCCTGGCCTGAGGTGCAGCTGATTCCCATGGCAGAGGCTTTATAAGGATTGAAGTTGGGATTTGTTGACTTCTCTTATCTGTCAGGCTCCAGTTGCTGTGATGTTGCTCCAAACCAGCACGGGCAGCTCGTAAATCTGAATTATCCCTCACTGCTCTGGGGTGAGGGCACATTTATTGTATTTATTTTATATAATGTAATTTATTTCGTTTATTTATTTATATTATTTATTTATTTTTTAATTTTATTTATTTATTTATTTATTTTATTTATTTTATTTATTTAATTTTTAAATTTATTTATTTATTTTATTTATTCAATTTGTATTTTATTTATTTTTATTTATTTTAAATTTATTTATTCTATTTCTTTATTTTATTTATTTTAAAAATGTATTTATTTTAATGATTTTTATTTTTATTTATTTTGCACCATCCCATGGCCATTCCTGAGGTGGTTTCTCCTTCCCTCCTGATGTCTGTGGGAATCCAACTCCTTTTCCCATTGTTTTTCCAGTCTCATCCAGGAGCTTTGCTCTTCCCTTGGCTCCTGTCAAGGAGGATATTGCCAAATGAGGGAGCAGCCATGAGAGGAAAGGGAAAGGAAAGGAACTGGTGATGTTGGTGCTGGAGAGGCTGTCAGGCAGATATTCCATAGGAGTGCACCCAGGGATTCCTGTGTGGATCCCAACCCCCACTCCATAATGAGTTTCTTTGTGTGGCACAGAATTTTTATATATCTATATTAAATTTATTTATATATGTGTGTATACAAGGGCATGGAGGGACAGGACACAGGAATGGTTTGAACTGAGGAAATTAGGATTAGAAGAGGTTTTATGGAGGAATTCCTGGCTGGGAGGGTGGGCAGGGCTGGGCTGGAATTCCCAGATTTGCTGGGGCTGCCCCTGGATCCCTGGCAGTGCCCAGGTCAGGTTGGGCACTGGGGCTTGGATCCACCTGGGACAGTGGGAGGTGTCCCTGCCCATAACAAGAGGATGAACAGATGATCCTTGAGGTCCTTTCTCACTCAAACCATTCCACGATTTTTGTCAAGTTTCAAGAAATGTCCATTCTCTTAAAAAAAATAAATTAGCTTGTGGCCTCTTTATGGTGTAAAAGAACAAAAATCTGGTGTAGGGGTAAATCTGGGACTGAGGTGTAGGAAATGTAACAGCAGCTTTGGGGAATAATTTGGGATAATTCCCCTTTTGGAGTGTCGGGTTTGGGGTGATTTGGTGGAAATTTGTCAGTTGTGTGTCCCAGCTCAGCCTTGGAACATCCAGAGCAGGGATGGGACAGGTGAGGAGTCCCACAGCTCCTTTTCCATCCTGCATCAACCTGAACCTGCAGGAAACCCCTTGGAACTGCAGGAATCCCTTTTTACCTGATTTTCCTGGAGCACGAGCGTGAGGGAACTACTGTGGCCATGAGGGATCAGCTTGGATCATTGAGCTCCTTGTCAAGAAATTTGGGATTTTCTTTGATCCTCATACCCCAAATACTCTTCCTTGTTTGAATTTAAATCCATCCTTTAGGAATTCCAGCTGGACAGGTCAGGTTTGTGCACAGGAACAGAAAAATTCCCAAAGCTGAGCTGGAGGAGCCTGGCTGAGCTCGAGGCTTTGGCATCAGGGCTGGGATTTGGGGTCATTCCCGTGGGAGGTGCTTTGACCCCATTGCTGTGCTGAAAAACAGGGATTTGGTCATCACAACCAACCAACTTAGAGTGTGAAAAATCAGATTTCACCCAGAGTTTCCCTTTCTTTTGGGGTTTAATTGCAGGGAAGGGGCTGTGGGGAAGGTGGGGCTGTGGGGCCTTTGGGGAGGGTTGGGAAAAGCAGCTCGGGGTTGCCTCTGTGCATTATTAATTTGGTGTGTGCACACTCTGGGGTTTCAGGGGCAGGCTCCCACTTCCAGCACGCTCACTGTGGCTTTCCCAGAGTTTTCCCAGGGTTTGACAGGCTGATCCAAGGCTTGAGCTCTTGGAAACCACTTCAGTGGGGCCTGGGAGCCACGGAGATTATCCAAGCTGGAGCAATCAATCCCTTATGTCCTGAACCGCTGGAGATCCAGGGCTGAGCTTCCCCTCGCTGACTCCTCAGACTGAATCAACTCTTTTTTTTTGTAAAAACCAATTTTTAAATCATTCCTCCTTTTGAGTTACGGGCAGAGCGAAGGGGGATGGGTTTGGGAGACCTTGAGTTGGAGGCAAACGTGAGCTTTGTGTTGAAGCCAGGATTTATTTTATTTTACACCATCTCATGGCTGTTCCTGAGGTGGTTTCTCCTTCCCTCCTGATGTCTGTGGGAATGCAGCTCCTTTTCTGTTGTTTTTCCAGCCTCATCCAGGAGCTTTGCTCTTCCCTTGGCTCCTGTCAAGGAGGATGTTGCCAAATGAAGGAGCAGCCATGGAAGAAATAGGGAAAGAAAAGGAAAAAAGGGAAGGGGAAGGGAAATGAAGAAAGGAAAGGAAAAAGGGAAGGGGAAGGAAAGAGAAGGGGAAAGAAAGGAAAAAGGGAGGGGGAAGGGAAAGGAAAAAGGGCGGGAGAAGGAAAGGAAAAAGGAAAGAGAAAGGAAAGGAAAAAGGAAAGGGAAAGGAAAGGAAAAAGGAAAGGGAAAGGAAAGGAAAAAGGGAAGGGGAAAGGAAAAAGAGAGGGGGAAGGGAAAGGAGAAAGGGAAAGGAAAGGGAAAAAGGGAAAGGAAAGGAAATGAAAGGGAAGGAAAGGAACTGATGGTGTTGGTGCTGCAATCACACAAATTCTCAGCCAAGTAGAAGAAGGGGAATGCAGGTCCTGCTGCTCTTCCAGGGAATGAGCAAGGGAAGCAGGAAAAGCAGCAGTGTGTCCTGGGGAATCCTCTGCTGCGGGTGCAGGACATGGACGTGGCCCTCACGGGGCTGTGGTGTCCCTCGTGGGGCCATCCCACAGGATTTGGCCACATTTGGGTTCTTGGGAGGCTGAATTCCAAGGGATCAGCGGGGAGGGGTTGGGTTTGAGCAGGAATTGCTCTGCTGGAAGAGTGGTGAAGCTCTGGAGCAGCTCCTCAGGGCACCACCCCTGGAAGTGCTCAGGGACAAGTGGATGTGGCACTTTGGGGTAGGGCTGAGTGGGGATGGGGAATTTGGGCAAAACTTGGACTTGGTGATCTCACAGGGTTTTCCCAACTTTTCTGATTCTGTGGGAAGCCCAGGGGAGCCTTTAGCTGAAGGAAATGAAAGGAATAAGTTTGTTCTTAGCTGCTGGAGAACTGTGGGATCTCTGGGCCTGCGCTGCTGGGGCTTGTCCTGGACACCAAAATCCAGGAGTCAGGAGCCTCCAATCCTTCAGAAACTCCCTCAGCAGCTCCAATGCTCCCAAATCCCTCATTTATTTCCTTCCCATCCCCATTAATTGCGTTAGAGCCTGCCTGAAGTGTGAGGTTTCACATCCCTTCCAGGTTCCCTCTCCTTCCCCATCCCCGTGATCTCCAGAGGTGCAGCTCATCCTTTCCAGCTTTTTTTTGGGAACAATGGAGCACGGCCACTTTCTCATTTAGATGAATTAAAAAAAGCTTTATAGGGTTGTTTTTATACAAAAAGTCTCCAGTTGGGGCTGGTGATCAGTGAGGGGCAGCCTTTTGTAGTGCCTGGGTAAATCTGTTCCAGCGCCACGAGCAGACGGGTGTTTACATTAGCGTGTTAATTCCTTATATTTGGGGAGTTCTGATCCATGGAAAAACAAAGTAATGAAAGGGTTTTTTTATTCTTTTTTTTCCCCCCCTTCTTTCTCTCTCTCTCCATAAATTAGAAACATTCACTTTTAGAGGGGGAAAAAAAAATTTGTGAAGTTAAAGGCAAAATTATGGCATTTATTATCTTGAATTTCCATGACTGGTTAATTTTGCCTGTGTGTGGGTGGCTAAATAATCCTTCTGTTTCCGAAATCTTCCCGAGGAATTCTTTGTTAGTGCAGCGAGACAGACGCCCACTGTGGAGAGTTGAAATGGTCAAATCCCAAATCCCAGATTCCATCCCGGTGCTGGGGATGGTGGATCTGCAGAGGGGCTGAAGGGATTCCTCATTTCCACAGGGTTAATCCCTGTGCTGCTCACACTTGGGAATTCCAAATGGGGAAAGGATGGGATTGAGGCTTCTCTTTATGCAAAGATGGATCTGGAGTTTCTTCTCTGGGGGTTTGGTGAGGGAACACCTGTGGGAATGGAGAGGAGCCTCCTGCCAATCCATGGAAAGGAATTTGGGATAATGTCTGAGTTTCTGCAACTCAAGTTACTCCCATTTTCCACCTTCATGTCTCTCTCCTGGTGTAGATTATTATTCAGAAGTCTTTTGGAGCCCTCAGGAACTGCTTTGCTCTTTGCCCATCTGTGGTCATGGAATCCTGGAACGGGTTGGGTGGGAAAGGACCCTAAATCCCATTCCTATTCCATCCCCATCCATGGCAGGGACACCTTCCACTGTCCCAGGTGGATCCAAGCCCCAGTGTTCAACCTGGCCTTGGCACTGCCAGGGATCCAGGGGCAGCCCCAGCAAATCTGGGAATTCCAGCCCAGCCAGGAATTCCTTGCCCAGATCCCAGCCCAATCTCCCCTTTCCCAGTGGGAGCCATTCCCTGGGTGCTGTCCCTCTGTCCCTTGTCCCCAGTCCCTCTGCAGCTCTCCTGGAGCCCCTGCAGGCCCTGCCAGGGGCTCTGAGCTCTGCCTGGAGCCTTCCCTTCTCCAGGGGAACATTCCCAGCTCTGCCAGCCTGGCTCCAGAGCAGAGGGGCTCCAGCCCTGCAGCAGCTCCGGGGCCTCCTCTGGGCTCTCTCCAGCAGCTCCACGTCCTCCTGCTGTTGGCCCAGGGCTGGGGCAGCTCTGCAGGTGGGCTCTCACCTGAGGGAGGGCACAGGGACACCATTCCCACCTTGCCTTTGCCATCAGCCAGGGCTGAGCAGGGGGAGCTGGGCTGTTCCAGCCTCATCCCAACATCCCAAACCCCTCTCCCAGGGCTCCTGTTCCCTCTGGACCGATCAGGAAGCGCCAACATCCCCTGGGACACCCAGGCTCCCCCTGCCAGCCCCATCTGGGCCTTGAAGCTCAGCAGCCCCATTGAGAGGCACTTTGGAGCCATTTCATTTTTTAATCCTGAAATGAAGGAGCTGTTGGGCAGGAGGGGGGTACAAATGACATCCTTGATTTGGGATTTCATCCTGGCTCTCACAATCCCCGGGAATGGCTTGCCCCGGTGCCTCGCGCGCGGCCCTTTTGAAAGCCGAGGCTTTTAGGAGTTGAACGTTGTGAATACCTTGGGCTCAGTGGCATATGCAGAACAAATGTGAATCAAACACAGAAATAATTCCTTCAGGAATGTTATTTATTGATGTGGGAGCGCAATACTACACTGTTTACAATAGAGAGTTAAGTGGGATTTGGGGTTTGCTGGGAAGTTGACAGCTTGCGGTCCCGAGCAAAATTTCTGCCTTTTGTGGGATGAAAGAAGAAAAGCTGTGCTCTTGAAATGGTTATTTAGAAATGATTGGGAAGTTTGTTCCCTTTCCAGGCGGGGGAGAGGCTGCCAGGCCTGCGGTCGCCGCAATGGTGAAATTTTGGATGTGAAAGAGCTCACAGAAGTCTGTTTGCATTAGAGTAACGAGATAAAGAACCTCGCGGGGCTGGCGGGGGAGCCCAGCCCTCCCCTCCCTTTCTCACGGGTAAGGCTTGGGATGGCCGAGGCTGGAGCAGGGAATCACCCAGGAACGGAGCCCTGTGTGCCTGGGAGATGGGACAGAGCTCTGGGAATGACCTGGCTCTGTCACCTCTGCTGCCTCTGTTGGGTTTTGCTGCCTGTGGGGTTTATTTGGGGCAGGTTTCTGTCTTATCCCCTCCTCAGTCCCCCTTGGAGATTCCCAACCTGCAGCACTTGGAGGCTGGGAAGGAAATCTGGGCCCAAGAGGAGGAAGCGATCTCCTCACAGATTCCATTTTTCCGTTCTGTGCCAGAGGCTTTTGCCATAAAAGTGCAAATTTGGTGCTGACGCGGCTGCTGGGCTCTGCTGGCTGCCTGCTCCGAGGGATGAGGTGCAGGGAATGCTGTGCTCTGTGGGGAATCTGGGATTGCTGTCACATCCAGTGCTTGGGATGGCTGAGGCTGGAGCAGGGAATCACCCAGGAATGGAGCCCTGGGTGCCTGGGAGATGGGACAGAGCTCTGGGAATGACCAGGCTCTGTCACCTCTGCTGCCTCTGTTGGGTTTTGGTGCCTGCAGGGTTTTTTCGGGGCAGGTTTCTGTCTTATCCCCTCCTGGGCCCAAGAGGAGGAAGTGATCTCCTCACAGATTCCATTTTTCTGTTCTGTGCCAGAGGCTTTTGCCATAAAAGTGCAAATTTGGTGCTGGCACGGCTGCTGGGCTCTGCTGGCTGCCTGCTCCAAGGGATGAGGTGCAGGGAATGCTGTGCTCTGTGAGGAATCTGGGATTGCTGAGGTGTCCCTGTCCCTGCCCTGGGATTGGTGACATCCACCCCTGTTCCTGCTCATGGTGAGGTGGAGAAAAGCCTGGGACAGCTGGGAGGAGTTCCCAGGGAATGACCTGGGATAATGTGGTTGTTGGAGGTGTTTCCATGGAGTAAAGGCTGAGGAAGGGGCTCCAGGGGCTCCTGCAGCAGCTCATGGGCAATGAGTGGATTCATGGAGGCAGAGTTGGTTTTGTCCAGTGGTTGAAGGACAATCCAGATGTCCACCCTGAGAGAGCCCAGCCCAGAGGAGAATTCCTGGTTTGGCACAAACCTGTGCTGATCCTTCCAGGCTGTGTTTGGGATCCTGCTGAATCTGCCATTCCCGTGGCTGAGATCCCATGGGAGCAGCAGGATCTGGCCAGAACCACCAATTCTGACCAGAACCTGGAGTTGGTGGCCAAGGAGGTTCTCCAGGTGCTTGGACTCAGCAGGAAGGCCATGCTGTGGAATAGCTGCCCTTGGAACTGGTTTTGTTACACCCTCAGCTGTTGGGGTGTCTGTGCAGGACCAGGAGTTGGACTGGGGGATCCCTGTGGGTCCTTCCAGCTCGGGATATTCCATGGTTTTGTGATCTGTTCCTCACTGCTCTGGTGCTCACCAGGCACTGGTGGCACTGGGATGGTGGCATTGGGATGGTGGCACTGGGATGGTGGCACTGGGACACGTCACCACGGCTGAGTTTGGATGGATGTGGATGGTGTCACCTCTGCTCAGGGCTGGGTGTGGTTATGGTGCTGCCCAGGGTTTGCAGGACACCACAACCCTCAGAGGAAGGAAGTTTCCATCTCCAGTCCCACCAGGCTCTCCAGCTGCCCTGGCTTTGCTCGAGGCTGTGTTTGTTCAGGCCTGGAGATTTGGTAGGAAATACCCTGAAATGGGGAAAACCTCACAGGAGCAGAGAGGGAAGGATTTGGGGTTGGGTTTGGGACCTGGATGTGCCTGTGCAGGGAAAACCCAACCCCAGAACGTTCCCTGGGCAGGGAGTGGGTTTGGGGCCTGGATGTTCCTGTCCAGGGAATGTTCTGGGATTTGGGTTTGGGGTCTGGATGTACATGTCCAGGGAATGCTCTGGGGTTTGGGTTTGGGGTCAGGTTTGGGGTCTGGATGTTCCTGTCCAGGGAATGCTCTAGGGTTTGGGTTTGGGGCCTGGATGTGCCTGTCCAGGGAATGCTCTAGGGTTTGGGTTTGGGGCCTGGATGTGCCTGTCTAGGGAATGATTTGGGGTTGGGGCCTGGATGTGCCTGTGCAGGGAACGCTCTGGGGTTGGGTTTGGGGTCTGGATGTGCCTGTGCAGGGAATGCTGAGGATCACTGGGATCACCCTGGGATCACCCAAATTTTGGGATCTGTGATCAGGAACCTCTCACTGTGGTGTTCCCCACCTGTGGCCTGGGCCCAGAGGACTCCTGGGCATGGAGGGGCAGCGCTGGCATCTCCTGCCCTGCTCTGGTGTGCCCTGGAGCAGAGTGGTGTCCCCTGGAGTATGGTGACATCCCCTGGGGCAGAATGGTGACATCCCCTGGAGCAGGATGGTGTCCCTGGAGTATGGTGACATCCCCTGGGGCAGGATAGTGTCCCCTTGGACACAGTGGTGTCCCCTGAAGTATGATGATGTCCACTGGAGTATGGTGACATCCCCTGAAACATGGTGGTATCCCTGGAGTATAGTGACATCCCCTGGAGTATGGTGATGTCCTCTGGAGTATGGTGACATTCCCTGGAGCAGAATGGTGTCCCTGGAGTATGGTGACATCCCCTGGAGCAGGCTGGTGTCCCCTGGAGCAGGCTGGTGTCCCCTGGAGCAGGCTGGTGTCCCCTGGAGCAGGCTGGTGTCCCCTGTCCCCTCTGGGCTCCCTGCCCTGCGCTCTGCAGCCCCAGGGGTGCAGTGGCCATCCCAGCAGGGCCTGAGGGTGGCAGTGGCCAGGCTGGGCACAGGCCCTGGTGGCACCACCAGCCTGGAGGGGTTTAGCAGCTCCTGCTGGTGGCACCTCCAGCAGCACCAGGCCTGGCTGTCCCCAGGGTGTCCCCGAGGTGTCCCCGGTACCGCGGGGGCTCCGTGCACCCGTCCAGCCAGGCAGGAGTTTGGGTGAGGTTGTGCAAGAGCTCTGCTCTCAGATGCCAACTATTTGTTTACTCCTTTCAAGATGCAGCATAATGAGTTTGTTTACGAGGCCTGGGCTGCAGCAGAAGGAACCCATTTGGTGATTTGGGGAAATCAGCTCTGCAGCCATCCCTTGCACAACACCGTGACCTGAGCAGCTTTTGCACCCTGGTTCTGCTAATTGAAAACCCCCAAACCTTCGTCTTCCAATCCCAAAGAGTAATTGGATTTTCTCCTCGTTTGTTGTTGATTCCCTGGGAAATTCCTGCGGGTTGTTTTGGGATCATTTGGGGCAGGCTCTGTGTTGTGGTGGCTCTCAGAGTGTCCCTGTGTGGTCACTGGGGGTGACAACCTGCAGGGTGGGTCCCAGGAGAGTCTGGGGCAGGTTCAGGGGTAAAGCCAGCTCTGAGCTGAGCTCCTTGTGCTTCCTTTTAAATGCTGCAGTGCACAACTGGGTGAAAAACCCTTTTCTCTGGAATTCTGTGTTGTGTTGCTGGATAATGGGGATATGGGGATAACCTGAGCTGCTGTTGGCACAGAATATTGAGTGCAGCTTTTATTTAGGGAGGGAGGGACACACCCGGGGATGTGCTGCCTGTAGGGCGTGGGTCTGATCATTCCTGGCTGTGGCTTCAACAGCAGCTGGAAAATCCATCTCAAAGTTGGGTTTGGGATGCTCCAGGGAGCACTGGAGGGGTTCTGAGCCCTGGTGTTCTCCTGGCTCCTGAATTGTGGGGTTCCCCTGTCAACCACACCTTTCTGGGATCTCTGGGAGTTCTTAGGCTTGGTTTTTTCCTTGCTGGAATTATCCAACTGGAATATCCATAATGGGACAGAGGAAGCTGTGGCTGCCTCTGCATCCCTGGAAGTGTCCAAGGCCAGTTTGGAGCACCCTGGGACAGTGGGAGGTGTCCCTGCCCATGGCTGGGGTTGGAATGAGATGATCCTTAAGGTCCCTTCCCACCCAAACCATTCCATGATTCCACAATTCCGTGTCCCAAGGGATTGTGATGGGCCTGGCAGCTGCTTGGTGTCACCTTCAGGTGACATTTGGGGTCCTCCCACGGTGTCCTCTCCTCATCCTGCTGCTCCCTGCAAACCCTGCAGGCTCTGAGCAGCTGACTCCTCATCCAAACCTTCTGCTGACCCCAGAACTTTGGGAATCTCAGGCTGATCCCTGTTTTAAATCCCAGGCTGTGGCACACTGAAATCTCCTGTTCATTGTTGTCTCACCCTTGGCTCATCCCCTTCCTGTGGCTTTTCCAAACCTCCTCATCCCACTAAATGACCTTTCTCCCTCGGTCTGTTCCTGTTTCAGTCCTCAAGGGAAGAAGCCACAAAGGCAATCCTGGAGTTTTATCCCATTCCTTCACTGATTTTCATTTATTTCCCTGGTTTTTGGTGTTTGGTAACGTTTGCCTCCTGCAGCTGCCTCTGAAACACAGAGATTCCTTTAATCCCTGGAATTCCTGCAGGGTGCAGCTGCTCCATCCCCTTGTTCCAGGGAGGCTGGGCAGCAGTGAGAGCCTGGAAAAATGGGAATTACAGACAGAGAATCCCCTGTGTTTAGGAAATGAGAGCTCTTCAGTTTTCCTTAGGTTCTGGGAGAATGAGGTGGATGAGCTCACCTCCAGCTCCTGAGCTGTTCCTGCCCTGAAGTTTCTGAGGTTTAAACCTCAGAAATTATTCCTAGAGCCTGGAAAAGTGTTGGAATGTTGCAGGAGGGTTTGGGAGGAGCAGAGGTGGGGGAATGGGAAGAGGAACTTTGGAGGTGCTTCCATGAGGAATCAGGAGAGACCCTGTGCAAGGAATTTGGGTTTGGTTCCAGACAAGTGGTGGGAATTCTGGGATGGAGAGGGAGGGAACAGTGGAAATCATGGAGAGAGAATTCCCTGGTGTTTGGGAAATGAGAGCTCAGGTGGTGGGAGAACAGAGATGAGCTCACCTCCAGCTCCTGAGCTGTTCCTGCCCTGAAGCTGAAACGTTTAAACCTCAGAAATGATTCCTAGAGCCTGGAAAAGTGTTGGAATAGGGAGAACAGGGATGAGTTCATCACCAGCTCCTGAGCTGTTCCTGCCCTGAATTTGGAAAGTTTGAAACTCAGAAATTTTTTCTCAGAAATTATTCCTAGAACCTGGAAAAGTGTTGGAATATTACAGGAGGGTTTGGGAGGAGCAGAGGTGACTTGGGAAGATCCTTGTTGGAAGAACACTTTGGAAGGTGCTTCCATGAGGAATCAGGAGAGGCCCTGTCCCAGGGATTTGGGTTTGGTTCCAGACAAGTGGTGGGAATTCTGGGATGGAGAGGGAGGGAGCAGTGGAAATCATGGAGAGAGAATTCCCTGGTTTTGGGAAACGAGAGCTCAGGTGGTGGGATGAGCTCACCACCAGCTCCTGAGGTGTTTGTGCCCTGGATTTCAAATGTTTAAACCTCAGAAATTATTCCTAGAGCCTGGAAAAGGGTTGGAATATTGCAGGAGAGTTTGGGAGTAGAGATGACTTGAGAAGGTCCCTGTTAGAAGAACACCTTGAAGGTGCTTCCATGAGGAATCAGGAGAGGCCCTGTCCCAGGGATTTAGGTTGACTTCCAGGCAAATGGTGGGAATTCTGGGATGGAGAGGGAGGGAGCAGTGGAAATCATGGAGAGAGAATTCCCTGGTTTTGGGAAATGAGAGCTCAGGTGGTGGGATGAGTCGCCACCAGCTCCTGAGCTGTTCCTGCCCTGAATTTGGAAGGTTTAAACCTCAGAAATTATTTCTCAGAAATGATTCCTAGAGCCTGGAAGGGTTTGGGAGGAGCAGAGGTGACTTGGGAAGATCTCTGTTGGAAGAACACCTTGGAGGTGCTTCCATGAGGAATCAGGAGAGGCCCTGTCCCAGGGATTTGGGTTTGGTTCCAGACAAGTGGTGGGAATTCTGGGATGGAGAGGGAGGGCTCAGCAATGCTGAGCTCTGTGGACACCACTTGGCTGCTCCCAATTCTTTTTTTGGGAGCTGGTGGCTGTTTCTGGTTTCAATCAGGGCTCCTATTGCATAACTGGGAATGTTTTCCTGTTTTGATGTCTATTAAAATCCCAAATTGCTGCGAGCGACCCCGTGCACGGAGCACGGAGCTCCTGCCAGGGGCACTTACGTAACAATTCTGCATTTAGAGGTGAAACAGCCCCGTCCTTCTGGGCTTCTGCAAGGGAGAAATCCCAGCAGGAATTGCCAGACAAGGAGAGGGAATGAGGAGTTGGGATTTAGGAAGGGCAAGGTCGAGGAGAGAGGCCAGAACAGGAGAAATCACGGCGGAGCAGAGTGAAATGAGGCAGTGGGAAGGCTGCCGGGGGTTTTTAGGGAGCTGGGAGCTGTTCCCACATCCCAGGCTCTGTGTCTGCCTTGGCTCCCACAGAGGTAAATGGGCTCTAAATGAAAACCATGGCTGCTGCTGTTGGGTTTCTCTTGGAAAAGGAAGGAATTCTCTGTCCAAGGAAGGTTGTTCCTGCACCTTGTCTGGCTCCCTGCTGCTTCTGATGACTTCTGGTAGCTCAGACCTCTTAACTGCAGCTTGGAAAGCAACCCTATCTCCTGCTTTCCTGGGAATTTTCCCCATTCTGTTCTCTTTTTTCCCTGTCTTTGCACCATTTCCTCTGCGTATCTCAGACCTTTCAAAGTTCTCATTGCGGTCCCGGAGCGAGAATTGAATTTCTTGGCATGGAAATTTTAACTCAGCCTTTTCTTGGAGCTGGCCCAGGCAGCTGGGAAGATTTGCTGCAGCCATCCCAGCAGCAGGAATTCCGAGCTGCAGGAATACCTGGAGCATCCCCTGGGCACTGCTGTGGGGGAGCAGCTGCAGAATTGGGGCAGAACCTCCTTAGGGTTGGGACCACGGGCTTGGAAATGGAATTGTGTCAGCAGAGCAGGCTGAAATCCTGGGATAATGGTTGGATTGATGGTCTGGGAGGTGTTTTCCAGCTTGGATGATCCTGGGAGGGAGGTGAGGCCCCAAAGAGCATCGTGGAGGGTGGGATTTAGGGATGCCCTCCTGCCCTTTGCTTCCCAACCTGCAGCATCCACGGCCTCGTGCTCCTTCCCCGGGGAGATTTGTGGCTGCAGCCTTTTTTTTGGGAACCTGGTGTGTGGGTGATGACAGCTGCAGGGAATTATTCTGGAGGGATGGGGAATTCTACACCAGCCCTGACAAAAACTCTGCGGCCAGAGCAAAGGCCCCGGCGTCCTCCTGCAGCCTCGGCTCAGCCTCTCTTCCTCTGGAGGATTCCAGAAGGGATAAAAAAAGAAAGCTGCTCATTTAATTTCCTTCCTTGGAAGAGCCAAAACCAACAGTGTAAAACCAGACACATGGCAGGGGAAAAAAAGCCTTTCCAAGGCCTCTCCCCCCTGGAGAAGGCCGGGATTGTTGACATTTCCCTCTGGGTTCCTGCTGCTGACCTCGGTGATCCCGAGCAGGAGCCAAATTAGTGGATGCCCCCGGCCCTGCTGCACATGTGTCCATCCTTGGGAAGCACCAGGGCTTTTTCCAGAGCAGCCTTTGCACTGACAGAGCCAGGGAAGAGCAGCTCCTGCCTGTTGGGAAGTGTGTGGAAAATCAGGCCCTGAGTGGTCCCAGGGAGTCTCCAGCGTTCCTGTTGTTGTCCCGGAATTCTGGAGTCTCCTGGGGCATCCCTCAGCTCCTCCGTGGAAGTGGCAGCCCCTGGGAGTGTCCTGGGTGGGCAGGATGTGGATGTGGAGCCCCGGGATTGCTTTGGGAATGCTGCTGGAGCTGTGGTGTGGCTGAGGCTGGAAGAGCCCTCTGAGATCCTGGAGATCTCCAGCACCTCCAGGGCCACCACTGCCCATGTCCTCAGGGCTTTAAATCCCTCCAGGGATGGGGATTCCACCCCTGCCCTGTCCAGTTCCTTCCCGTGGAGGAATTTTCCTTAATGTCCAACCCAGCCTCCTGCTGTGTGTTCCTTGTGTTGTGCCATTGTGGGAAAACCAAATTAATTGGGGAAAACGGCCTTGGGAATGAGGTGTTGGCCTTGCTCAGGTCCTTCAGGTGAAGATGCCAAAAGGAAACAGCCTCAGGCTGGGCCAGGAGAGGCTCAGGGTGGGCATCAGCAGGAATTTCCTCGTGGAAAGGGTGCTCAGGCCTTGGAAGGGCCCAGGGAGGTTTGGAGTCCCCATCCCTGGAGGTGTCCAAGGAATTCCTGGATGTGGCACTCAGTGCCAGGGTGGGCAGTGGGCACAGCTTGGCCTGGATGGTCCTGGAGGGATTTCCCAACCTCAGGGATTCTGGGATTTTAACTGATCCTCAAGGACAACCCGAAATTGATGGTGAAATCTGGGAATGTCCTCCTGGAAATCTGCTCCTCCTCAAAGCCATTCCTACCCTTGGCTCCTGCTCTGGTGGTGCTGCCAGGTGATTTTTGGGGTTAAAACCAAGTGTTAGGGAATTATGAGGATTTTGGGAGCAAACCCTGACAGGGAATGTGACAGAAGGTTTGGGAAGGGCAGAAGTTTGCAGAGTTCAAGCACTGTTGGTATCTGAGCTGCTTTTTCCTCTCTTCAGGTGTAAAAATGGCAGGTGAAGGGAAAAAGCAACGTGTGAGGGTGGAATTAGAGATGGAATAACTGGGCAGGAATAACTTTGGGAATTTGTGATGTTGTTAAGGCCCAGCTTTGGCTCAGAACATTTTCTGGGATGTTTTAGAGGAAGAAAATGGTGTCAAAGCCTTCTCCTTGCTCCAGGTGTGTCTGGAGTGTGGGGATGGAGCAGCAGCACCTGCATTGCTCAAGTTCCATTCTTGGTCTCCCAGTGAATTAATTCTGTGTAATCTCAAAGGTTTGAAGGAGGAGTTGAGCTTAAATGAGGATTTCAGGGTGGCTTTTGGGAGAATTCCTCCTTTGCAATGTGGTGTGTGACTCACTGTTTGGTGTAGATTCTCTGTCATGAGGCTGATTTGCTCAGTACCCCAATAATTTAATTTAAAACTTCTGAATTTGGGGATTCCTGGTTGCTACAAGCCCCATCCAACCTGGAGTTCCAGGGATTGGAACTCCACAGACTAAAAAACCTAAAATTAAAAACGAATTTCAGGTCAATTCAGCCTTGGCAAAAATGACTTTTTCAGAAGAAATTGCCATAAATCCCTTCTGATTTCTGACAAGGAACTGCCATTGTCCAGAAATCCAACGAATGTCTGAATCAGAGGGGATAATTCAGCTGAGCAAATAATGCCTCTCCATAAAATGGCCTGGAATAACACGCAGAGGACTGGAAAAACACAGCAGTGACCAAGGAAAACACCATCACATCCACATTAATTTTTCATTTTCGGTTCGGAGAGAAGCCCTCGGTCACTATTAAAGTGTATTTTCAATTTTTATGTTCTTTTCCATGCCCTGATGGAGCAAACCAGGCCTGCTGAGGAAAGGCCTTCAGCGTGCCCCAGTCACCTTGAGGGGAAGTCAAGCTCATGCCTAAAGCTGAGTTTGCTCCTGAGCTCCTTGCTGATCCCAAATTCCCGAGCCTTGCTGGGAAACTGAAGCTGAAATTTGGCATTGGCTGGAAATTTGGTCGTAGCAAACAGCCAGAACAGAAGAAATATTTCCCCAGTGTTGTTAAAATACGGGGGAATATTGTTTTAGGGAGAGCTTTTATTGCATTGTCTGCAGCCTGAGAAAGTCCAGAGCAGCACAATCCGCCCCAAAGCCGTTTTGATGGAGCTGGAATTTTCTAATTCCTCGTGTCAGTGTGAGCGGGATATATGGAGTGCACACAGTGGGATTTTCAAAACAAGGTCCCTGGCAGCTTTAAATAATTATTGGGAATCAAGGAGAGATTAAACAGCCTCCCTTCCTTCCACCTCCCATCCTCATCCCTGCTCCCTTCCCTGGGCGGGAATCAGGAACCGGGGGTGCCTCGGGAAGCTCCTGCTCTGCTCTTGGCCAGGGCTGGAGGATTCCAATTCCCCTCCTGGGTTTTTCTGCCTTGGAAAACCCCCCTGGAATGGCTGCACTGGGGAGGTGTTTACAGGAGCCCAGCCGGGGCTGTCAGAGGATGGGAAGCAGCAGCAGCCGCTGGATTTGGGAGCCCGGAGCTTCCCAAATTGAAATGTTACAGAGCAGCTGAGGAGAAGGGACAGAGGAGATGGGGATTTGGGAATATTTGGGAAGGGATGTGGATGGCATGGATGGATGGATTTTATTGTGCGGGCACCATGGGGAGCATCCAGATCCTGGGGATGCTGGCAGCGGGAGGGGATGCTGGTGCCTGGAATTCCCACTGAGATTCACCAGCCCAGTGTCTGCAGGGAATTCCTGCTGGGATTCACCAGCCCCGTGTCTGCAGGGAATTCCTGCTGGGCTTCACCAGCCCCGTGTCTGCAGGGAATTCCTGCTGGGATTCACCAGCCCAGTGTCTGCAGGGAATTCCTGCTGGGCTTCACCAGCCCCGTGTCTGCAGGGAAAGTTCAGCCCCTGGGTTGGGAGCAGGGGTGGCACTGCTGACAGGAGCCCTAACAGGATCCAGGGTCACCATTCCTGCCTCTCCAAGGGGCTCATCCAGGGAATTCCATCATCCTGGGAACAGGCCTGGCTGTTCCACACAGAGGTTTTGGAGCAGGGTCAGGGCTCGGTGTTGCCTCTGCCTTTGACCTGGGATGCTGAAGGGAAACATTCCACAGGGAAAAGAGATCAAACCCAGGCCCGAGGGCGGCTCATGGGATCCATCCCAGAGGAGCAGCTGGAGCCACGGGGAGTCTCCTCATTCCGTGTGCCTTTGGAGCAGGATTCCCTGCAGGAGCCACAGGGAGTCTCCTCATTCCGTGTGCCTTTGGATCAGGATTCCCTGCAGGATCTCACTTCAAGGAGCATCCCTGGGTGTTTATGGAGCCACACACGGAGCCTCTTCCAGGCTGCAGCTGCCTTGGAAAAACAATTCCCTGTCTCTCCATCTTTGTTCTGTGGAAAGGCACGAGCTGAGATGGGGAGTTCATCCCTCCAGCCCCAAATTCCAGGGATTTGCTGCCCTTCCCACTGTCCCCCTGCTCTGGCTGCACAGGGAAAGGGCACTGAGGTGTTCTGCAGATTTTTGGCTCTCTGTGAATTTCCTGGCTGCCTTTTTCAGCCCAGAGGTTTGTGGGGTTTGTGTTCTCCCTGGTTTTCCCTCTTCCCCAGCTGTCAGTTCATCCCAGGTGTTTCTCTGAGCTCACGTGGATGTCTCTCCCATTGTGTTTCCCATCGCTCCAGAATGTGGAGTTTGGGGTGATGCAAACATCTCCTGCTCCCTATCCAGGATGAGTCCTCATCCTGGGAAATGGAGAATCTCTGGAATATGCTGGAGTTGCTGATTTTAGGGGTCCTTTCCAGCCTCAGGATTCTGTGGATCTCAGCTCTGCTTTGCTCACGCAGGTGCAGCAGGGGAGCTCCTCCACTGAAGAATTCCCTGACCCAGGAGCTCTGTCCCTAAAATATTTTCCATGTGGAGCAGTGGGAAGCTTGGGCAGGATGTGCTGAGTTGGACCCACGAGGATCATGGAATTATGGAATGGTTTGGGGTGGGAGGAGCCTCAAAGATCATCTCATTCCAACCCTTGCCATGAGGAGAATCCATGAACAGGATCCTCAGTCCTGATCCCAGAATGTCCCACCCTGTCCCTTGCAGCATTGTCCAAACTCCCCTGGAGCTCTGGCAGCCTTGGGGATGTGCCCATTCCCTGGGGAGCCATTCCAGCTCCCACCAGACCTCCTTCCTGAGGAGCCCAGGAGAGCTCTGCAGATCCTTTACCTCCAAACCTCCCTGGGGAGTCACTTTGGGCAAGCCTGGAGCTGTCTGGATGTGGGAGAGGTTCTGAGATGGAGCAGGACGCAGTGGGAAGCACGAGGTGGAGCAGAGGGCTGGAATCTCCTGGATTCCACCCTGATTTTGCAGCTCAGCTGTTGATTTCCAGCAGAGCTGGGCCAGAGGAGGTCCCTGAGCCCAGGGAGCTGCTGGGGTGGGAGCTCAGCTCGTGTTTCCCACAGGGCTCTGGAGCTGCTCTCACGTGAAGCTGCTCTGGGAGCGCAGAGATAAGAGAGCTGCATCCATCAGATTGCAATCAGCTTTCATTCCTCCTCCTGCTTCTCACTTCTGAAGTTGGGAACAAACCCAACTTTGTATCAGCGATGTTCCTAAAGGAGCCTTCCCTTCCCACTCTGCTATTTATAGAGGGCCCTTTCCTTGGCCATATGGAGAGCAGCTTGGTTTCCCCATCTCAGCAGCTCCTGTTTGATCTCTTGTGCATCTTCAGGGAAGGGGGATCGATAATGGATCCATTCAAGGCTGAACTGAGAGTTTAAAATGGCTCAGAGCTGGGTTGGATGGGGCTTGGAGCTCCCTGGGGCAGTGGGAGGTGTCCCTGCCCATGGCAGGTGTGGCACTGGATGGGCTTTAAGGTCCTTCCCACCCAAACAAACCATTGTGGATTCTCTGATTGCCACAGGCACAGCCATGAGGTGCTCAGCCAGTGCTTCTCCTCCTCCTCCTCCTCCTGTTCTTCCTCCTGCTCCTTCTCCTTCACCTCCTTCTCCTCATCCTTCTCCACCTCCTCCTCCCACCTCCCCTTCTCTCCCACTGGCCTGGCCCAGCCTCAGGAACACCTTGGTGCTTCTCCAGCCACCCCTCATTTTCCTGACATTCTGCTGCTAATCCTGCTCAGTCCAGTTAAACCAGGATAAATTAGTATTAAATATAAAACCAAGAGCTGATCAAGGGATCTGAGTGTGCAGGAACTCACTGGCATCACTGCAGGAACTTCAGGCATCACTGAAGTTCCTGTAGATTCCTAATGGGGTTGGGAGACTCATTAATCCTCAAAAAGCTGCCCTACCTGAACTAAAGATTGTGAAGAACTATAATTAGGACTGTCCCACTTGCTTTCCCACTTTTATCCATGAACCAAATCCACCACTGCTGCAGCTCCCACTTGGTTTTTCAGAGGCTTCTGACAGGTTTGGACCATGTCCCAAGCCTGGCTTAAAAGAATTCCAGGACACCTCAAGGGACATTTGTTACCCTGTGAGTTGTGCAGCTCCATCTCCACGTTGTCCTTCTGAGAGAAAACGAGCAATGTGCCAAGATTTCCATTGGCCCAAATCCTTTCCACACTCCCTTGACTGCATCTCAGCCTGTTCTTCTGCTGCCCTCCATGAGTGACCCTGAAAGAATCTGAAGGACCCAGACAGGTTCTGGGGGTGAGAGGGAAGGGATTGTGCTGACCTGGATCCCATTTTTGTGCTGAGAATTCCATGGAGCTCTGTCTCCACGTTGTCCTGAGAGAAAATGAGGAGCATGCCAAGGTTTCCATTGGCCCCAAATCCTTTCCACATTCCATTGGCTGCATCTCAGCCTGTTCTTCTGCTGCCCTCCACAAGTGACCCAGTTTGGAAGAAGCTGAAGGCCCCAGAGAGGTTCTGGGGGTGAGAGGGAAGGGATTGTGCTGACCTGGATCTCATTTCTGTGCTGAGAATTCCATGGAGCTCCATCTCCACGTTGTTCTGAGAGAAAACGAGGAATGTGCCAAGATTTCCATCAGCCCCAAATCCTTTCCACATTCCCTTGGCTCCATCTCAGCCTGTTCTGCTGCCTTCCATGAGTGACCCAGTTTGGAACAAGGTGAAGGACCCAGAGAGGTTCTGGGGATGAGATGGATGGGATTGTGCTGACCTGGATCCCATTTTTGTCCTGGGAATTCCATGGAGCTCTGTCTCCACGTTGTTCTGAGAGAAAACGAGGAATGTGCCAAGATTTCCATCAGCCCCAAATCCTTTCCACCCTCCCTTGGCTCCATCTCAGCCTGTTCTTCTGCTGCCCTCCACAAGTGACCCAGTTTGGAAGAAGCTGAAGGACCCAGAGAGGTTCTGGGGATGAGAGGGAAGGGATTGTGCTGACCTGGATCCCATCTTTGTGCTGAGAATTCCATGGAGCTCTGTCTCCACGTAGTCCTGAGAGAAAACAAGGAGCGTGCTGGGCTCTCCATTGGCCCCAAATCCTTTCCACCCTCCCTTGGCTGCATCTCAGCCTGTTCTGCTGCCTTCCATGAGTGACCCAGTTTGGAACAAGGTGAATGACCCAGAGAGGTTCTGGGGATGAGATGGATGGGATTGTGCTGACCTGGATCCCATTTTTGTCCTGGGAATTCCATGGAGCTCTGTCTCCACATTGTTCTGAGAGAAAATGAGTGTGCCAAGATTTCCATCGGCCCCAAATCCTTTCCACCCTCCCTTGGCTGCATCTCAGCCTGTTCTTCTGCTGCCCTCCATGAATGACCCAGTTTGGAAGAATCTGAAGGACCCAAGAAGATTCTGGGGATGAGAGGGAAGGGACTGTGCTGACCTGGATCCCATTTCTGTGCCGGGAATTCCACAGAGCCAGACATCCACGAGATGACAGCTGCGACCCCGCTGTCACAAGCTCTGAAGTCTCTCCAAAACCTCCTTTCTTTGCCTGTTGTGTGCTCAGCGCCCTCGGTGAGCCCGGGCTGGGGAAGTTTGGGCTGTGTTGGGATCAAAGCCGTGCTCGTGTTCCCCGCGAGTTCCAGCGCTCGCGGCCGCCGGGTGCCGCGGCCAAGCTGGAGCTGCTCCCTTTCAACACCCGCAGCTCCTGCTCCTTCCAGGGGTGATTAGGCACGGAGCTCGAGCGCAGCCGGCGCTGAGGAACTCGTTTGAAGGCCTTGGGACAGCGTTTTACATAATCATCATCAGGAGTTGCTTTAATTAGGCTCGGCAAAATGTTTCAATTTTCGAGCGAAACGTTTCTCGCTGCCCTGCTCGGAGTCACAGCTGAGACATGGAGGAGCTGTGGGGGCTGAAGGGATTCCAGAGGAGAACGAGGTCACGGGGAGTGGCTTCAGGAGGACACATTGCCACCTCTGCAAGATCCCCAAATCTCCAAGCACAGCAGCTCCTCAGCCAAGCACAGCTCCCATCTCCCGGAATCCCAGCATGGTTTGGGTTGCAGGGACCTTAGATCCCATCCCATCCCATCCCATCCCATGGGCAGGGACACCTCCCATTGTCCCAGGTGGATCCAAGCCCCAGTGTCCAGCCTGGCCTTGGGCACTGCCAGGGATCCAGGGGCAGCCCCAGCAAATCTGGGAATTCCATTCCAGCCCCTGCCCACCCTCCCAGGCAGGAATTCCTTCCCAATCTCCCACCTCTCCCTGCCCTCTGACAGTGGGAAGACATTTTTCCCCTCTGATGTTTGAATTATTTTGAGGGGTTAAAGACTGATGCTGTGACTTGGCCTTCACAACTCTGAAATGAATATTCAGGATTTTAGCCTAAAATACGAATATTTAGATGCAAATTCATCACAGACAGAGTGTTGGAAGGGGCCCACAAGGATCATGGACTCCAGCTCTGATGGAACTGGGTCTGATGGTCCCATCCATTCCAGGGAATCATCAGTGCAATCAGGGAATGATCCACGTGAACGTTCTGTGCAGCTGCAGGGAGGAACATTTAATTAATTCTGAGGCAATTAGCCTGACGAGCCGGTCCAGCTCCGAACAGGGACATTTTCCCAGTTGCTGTGTGGAGGCCAGATGGGAACACAGGCTGCTATTAGGGCTTGGCTTGCTCCTCCTGAGGTTCCTGGCAGGTAATCAGTCTATTTTTCCCATTCAGAGGTTTGGATTTTGGTGTTCTGGGAATTAGGCCCACAGGGATGTCCAGGAGATGTTTCAGTGTGAATGGAAGGTTTATTTTTTTTTTTAATATATTCCCACTAGGAAATATTCCTTGCTCTTGCCAAATACCAGGATGCAAATAGAAATTTCTCTCTGGGCTCTGTTTGGCAGCAGATGGAACAAACTAAACCAGGCAGGAATTACTGTGGACTCTTGGGATTTGGTAAAACCTGGTGTGGCTCACCTCGGTGCTGCCCTCCAGCACTGCTTCTTGTAGGGTCATGAAGGCTGGAAAAGACCTCCAGGATCACATGGAATCATGGAAAAGACCTTCAGGATCACATGGGATCATGGAAAAGACCTCCAGGATCACGTGGAATCATGGAAAAGACCTTCAGGATCACATGGAATCATGGAAAAGACCTCCAGGATCACATGGAATCATGGAATTAACTAGGCAGGAAAAGACCTCTTGTGACAGTGTTCAGGGGTTTTTGGATTGGGGAAGAGATGAGGATCTGACTCCATGTTTCAGAAAGCTGATTTATTATTTTGTGATATATATTATATTGAAACTATACTAAAAGAATAGAAGGAAAGGTTTCATCAGAAGGCTGGCTAAGAATAGAATAAGAAGGGATGATAACAAAGGTTTGTGGCTTGGGCTCTCTCTCTCTGAGCCAGCTGACTGTGACTGGCCATTAATTAGAAACATCCAACATGGACCAATCCCAGATGCACCTGTTGCATTCCACAGCAGCAGATAATCAATGTTTGCATTTTGTTCCTGAGGCCTCTCAGCTTCTCAGGAGGAAAAATCCTAAGGAAAGGATTTTCCATAAAAGATGTCTGTGACAACCTCTGAGATGGCTGAGTCCAGCCTGTGACCTCACACCACTGTGTCACCAGACCATGGCACTGTGCCACACCATCGAGTCCACCCTCTTGGGTGACCCCTTGGTCACCTCCTGCCATGCCCCAGCCCAGGGGTGAGGTTGGTGGCCATGGTGACCCACACTGGATCACTGAGGCTTTGTGCCACCAACACCTGCACTGACCAGCTGCAAATAGTCCATGAGGTGCTGTCCTAACACCCCTCATCCTCTGTGCTCTGCAGTTCATGGATTAATTTGGGGTTTTTCTGCTCTTGATGAGGGGTTTTTCATGTGTACCCAGTGAGGAGTTGGGCATGGAGCTCATGGGAAGTGACCCATGGATCTAATGAAGGCTCTGATCACCTGGAGCTGCTGGTGCTGGTTGGTTTTATTTGTGTTTTCCTAATTTACCACTTGGATATTTGCTGGGAACTGGCAGGATTTGGGATGAGGTGAGGCTGGGACATAAAAGGGGGCTGGAAACACCAAAACCTCAGAATTGTAAAAGGTATAGATTGATCACATTGGGTTCAGGAGTTTATTCTACATCTGATATCAAAGTTGGTGATGATGTCATTGGAGAAATTCCATTTTAGGATCCCTGAGATCCTAAAAATCAGGATAAAAAGGAAATTCGTTGATTTTTAGGGAATTGGCTCCCATCTCTTGGTGACATTTGGTGGCTCAGCTGTCCCCTGGGTTGGACCCTCTGCTGGGGTTACAGGCAGGGCCCTGCCCTGTTCCCATCCCAACCTGTGCAGGCTTCCAGGGAGAGGTCTGGGCCTCAGTGGGATTATTGGGAAGATGAAGGAAGCCCTTGCAGAGGTGAAGCCACTCCTCAGCCCTGCACTTTCTGTAGGATTTCAGTGCTGTTTTATTTATTGGCTGTGAGGCTGCAGCCCCGGGAGCAGGGAATGAGGATAATTACCAGGAAATTATTCCGTGGCCTTCAGCAGGGCTGTGCTCCCTCTCTGGCTGCTGGAGCTGCAGTCTGGGGAGGGGAGCTCATTCCTGACCATTCCCAGGGAGGGCAGGGGCAGGATCAGGGATTTCCTGCATGGAGATCCCAGCGCTCCCTGTGCCCAGGAGCTGCCTGGCACGGGTGTGGATCAGAGGCCCTTGGGACCTCCTGGATGTTGGGTTTTTCTTGTAGGAAACCAGGATCTGTAACAAACCTGGGGCACTGAGGGGTTGATGTTCCCCTGCAAAGTACCTGATCCCAAAAAATGCTGTTTGATGGCTTTGGAGTGTCAGGAAGGTGGAATATCCCTGGTTTGTGTGTGGCACAGTCTGTCAGCTGCAGACTTCCTGGGATTTGCACAATCCAGGCAATCACAGAGAGGTTTGGGTCAGAAGGGACATTAAGGATCATCCCATCCATGGGCAGGACACCTCCCACTGTCCCAGGTTTGGGATCCAAGCCCCAATGTCCAGCCTGACCTTGGGCATTGCCAGGGATCCAGGGGCAGCCACAGCAAATCTGGGAAACCTCTGCCAGGATCCCTTGGAAACACCTCAGGGTACATGGAGAGTGTCTGGATAGGATGGAGTTAATTAGGTTTTGATGTGAAACCAGTTCAAATGGATTTAGGATTTTCTTATGGCCAAAATCCATACGGAAACAGAGGGAGCTGCTTTCCTCTCTCTCCTCTGTTGGGAGTGGCAGCTTTAAAATAAAATTTTTACTTGGTCTTTTGCCCTTTCCTCCTGAGCTGCTGCACCTTTTGGGGTGAGGAATGGAACAGTTCAGGGAGAAGCTTCCAGGGGAGCCACGTCCTGAGCAATCCCTCTGGAATGTTCTTGTGGCAGGTGCTGGTTTGGCTCCACCTGCAGAGCTTCACTTCAGGCCACAGAACGTTCACCTCTGGGCACTTTTGGGGTTTGTGCAGGGGTTGTCCTCACCTCACTGGAGCTGGACAAAGATGGGACAATTGGAATCTTTATCGGTGTTGGAAACAGGATTTGTGGGGCTTGAGGGATTTATTTGATTTCTCAAAGAAGGGGTGTTTGGTTTGTGTTTGGAGAGCACTGGTTGTAGCCACTGTTTAAAATAGGCAGCCAGGGGTTCAGGAGTTGAAGGTCAAGGCTGGGTCAGGGTTTGGGAGTGGAGCAAAGACCTCCAGGGATGATCCATCCGGGCTTGTGATGATCCATCCAGGCTTGTGGTGGCCATTGCATCATCCCTGGAGAACCTCTGCAATCCCAATGAGTCATTTTCTCTAAAGCTCCCAAGTTCCAACCACAACCCCTGACCTCGAGGTGGGCAGTCATCAGTGGGCAGCTCCTGGTCTGCATGGGTTGGGATCCAGGACTACCTGAGCTCCCTGAAACCTCACGTAGAGCAGTGGGTTCAAACTTGTTTTTCTTCTTGTGGCCAAGACCAAATTTCCAGAGCCGAGAGGAGCTGAAGGGGGAGGGAAGCTGAGCTCCAGCTGGGGCAGCCAAGGATCTGGGAGCTGTGATTTGGGCTCTGATAACGCTCCCTGTGTGGCCCTGGGTGAGCTGTTAATCCGGGGGTGCCTCCCTGTGCCAAGCTGTGCAGGAGCTCCCGCTGGAACCGGGCGTTGTTAACAGCCCGTTAATGTAAATAGGGAACAATTCCCGGCTTTTTATGGATGTTTTGTTCATGACCAAGGGTGGCTGCGTTCAGGGGAGATGCCCATTTTCCACACCTCCTTCATTTCACTCCTGGGAGATGTTTCTGACTCTTCCAAAGAGGATTTTTCTTGACTCGCGGCCCCGGCTGCGGCGCTCGGTGCCGCCAAGTTCAATGTTCTCCTGGATGGGGTAAACGTGTTTATGGATTTCGATGGGACTGGGAAATTCTTGGAGTGCTGAACTTGCTGCCTTACGGGAAAAGGAATCAAGCTCTGACTCACAGAGGGGCCTGACCCTGGGGGAGAGGGTGGCCTTGGACACCAGGGCTTGGCTGAGTCAGAAAGGGTTTTTGGTTCTCTTGGGCATGGGTTTATTTTGGGAATGATCCCAGGGCTGGTATCAGCTGGGGCTGTGAAGGATGAGACGTGGCCTCGGTGCCCCTCTCTGAATTTTCTCTCTTTGTTCCTCTGTATATTTACATTTTTTCCTCACCAAACCATTTCCAGGGTTAAGGGTTCTCTGTCTGTTCTCACTCCAGACCGAGGTGTTTGGGCAGCTTGAAAAGCACAAGATTTTTTACAGTAGAATTCACTTCAAATGAGAAGATTTGAATGTTCACAAAATCTGAGAGTTCAGCAGGCTGAGCCCAGCCGGGCCCAGTGTTGCCAGTTCTGTGCTCTGGGTTTGTTCCAGGTGCAGGAACAGCTCAAGGTGTAACAATGGTGATTTTCTCATCTCCAGGCATTGAAACTCTGGCATTTCATGGAATCGTGGAATGGGTTGGGTGGGAAGGGACCTTAAATCCCACCCCATCCACGGCAGGAGGATGATTCCATGATCCCAGGTGGATCCAAGCCCCAGTGTCCAACCTGGCCTTGGGCACTGCCAGGGATCCAGGGGCAGCCCCAGCAAATCTGGGAATTCCAGCCCAGCCAGGAATTCCTTGCCCAGATCCCAGCCCAATCTCCCCTTTCCCAGTGGGAGCCATTCCCTGGGTGCTGTCCCTCTGTCCCTTGTCCCCAGTCCCTCTGCAGCTCTCCTGGAGCCCCTGCAGGCCCTGCCAGGGGCTCTGAGCTCTGCCTGGAGCCTTCCCTTCTCCAGGGGAACATTCCCAGCTCTGCCAGCCTGGCTCCAGAGCAGAGGGGCTCCAGCCCTGCAGCAGCTCCGGGGCCTCCTCTGGGCTCTCTCCAGCAGCTCCACGTCCTCCTGCTGTTGGCCCAGGGCTGGGGCAGCTCTGCAGGTGGGCTCTCACCTGAGGGAGGGCACAGGGACACCATTCCCACCTTGCCTTTGCCATCAGCCAGGGCTGAGCAGGGGGAGCTGGGCTGGGTCATTCCAGCCTCATCCCAACACCCCAAATCCCTCTCCTTAGCTCATCTCAATCCCTTCTCTTCCCAGCCTGGATTTGTTGCCCTGATCCTGGTGCAGGACTTTGCACTTGTCCTTGTCCCTCAGCCCAGTCCTGCCAGGTGTAGCAGTTCTGGGATTAATTTCCCTTTTCTTGCTGCCTTCATTTGTAGAAATTCTTCGATCCCATGCTTTTGTCAGCTTTCTGCCCTCTTTGCTTCTTCCCCTTTTCAGGAATTTTCCTTGCCTGTCTGCTCTCTGTCTTTCTGCTCTGCTGCTATTCCCTCTTTTATTAATGTTTATTCCCTTCATTCCCTAAAGGATTGCAGATTCAATCAGTGGAAAATAATTGCCAGGATATTCTTCAGTCTCCTGCTCTCTCCAAATGTTCAGGTACTTTGCACTGGTCACTAATTCCCTCTCCTGGAGAATAACCTGGACCTAATTCCCAATTTTTTGGCTTTCTTTGGCCTCATGGGGTTGATTTTGTGGCACTAAACTGCAAGTCTGAGGACTTACACCTCACTAACCTTTGCTGTGCTTACAAATCAGCTTTCCAATGGGAAAACTCCCAGTTTTCCATGCTGGGCATCTGCTGGGGTTTGAAATGAGAGGTTTTCCAGCAAACTTCTGGAATTTGGATGTCAGAACCGAGTCCAGTCTTTCAGGTGGAGTCACAGCAACATTTCTGTGGTTGTACCCCTGACCTGGGCAATCTGCTCATCCAAAATGTGTTTTTCCTGCCCCTGGATTGCAATCCAAGGGGATCTGTGATCTCCATGGCTGTGATTCCATGACCTCTCTCAGCTGTTCACAAAATTGAGATTTTTTTTCCCAGTTCTTCAGGGGAAAAATAAATTGTGGAATCCCTGAGTGGTTTGGGTTGGAAGGAACCAAAATCCCATTTCATTCCACCCCTTGCCATGGGCAGGGACATCTCCATTATCCCAGAGTGCTCCATCCAACCTGGCCTTGAACACACCCAAAAATTCCCCTTTTAGAGGAAGAATCCATTGGATTGCTCAAATGTTCCCAAAAAAAAGAAATCAAGGATCAACTTAACCAGCCCATTGTTTCTCCATGCATCTCTTGCTTCCCATATCAGCCCCTGCACATCCTAACGCCAGATTTCCCTTTGTCAGCCCGAGCTTTTCCCTTCATTCCATTTGTCATGTCCCCTTTTTCTTTTTTCCCTGTTTTTTTATGGCCTCTTTAAGTCCCATCTGCGCCAGGTTTGCCTTTTAACCAGCGTGGCCGCCCCGCTCAGTTGTGGGATTGTGGCTTCTGGAGCATCTCGTTAAAATGTTCTTAAACAATTTTCAATTAGGCTTCATATTTTTCTGATTACGTTCTTTCTCCCCACTGATTTGCCTCCTAATTATTTTCAGCTTGATGGAACTGGTCCTCTTTAAGATGCTGTGTTTGTGTGGACTATTGGTGGTGCTGGTTCATTCCTAATTTTTATATATTTATATATTTTTGCACAGTTGTGATCAAGTCACGGTTATTTGAGTTTCAGCTGTCAAAAAAATGTGGAGAAAAAGTGGCTGCTGGTTGTAAAACTGAATTTTTCCAAGTGGGCACTGGCATTTAGGGGATGCTGATTTTTTGGGGTTTGTGGCATTTAGGGGATGGTGGTTCTGGAATGAAGGGGTGAAGTCTCCAAGGCTTTGATGTCTGGACAACCTCAGCTCCTGCTGAACTTGGTGTGGTTTGTTTGATCAGATAATTATGGGATGGTCTGGTGCAAAGGGACCTTAAAGATCATCTGGTTGCACAGGCAGGGACACCTTCCACCATCCCAGGTGGCTCCAAGCCCCAGTGTCCAACCTGGCCTTGGGATCCAGGGGCAGCCACAGCAAATCTGGGAATCTGTGCCAGAGGGAAGAATTTCCCCTTGATATCCCATCTTAACATGATCACAGAATCCTGGGATCACTGAGGTTGGACAATCCCTCCAGGACCAGCTGTGCCCAATGTCCACCTTGAGTGCCACATCCAGGAATTCCTTGGGCACCTCCAGGGATGGGGACTCCAATCCTCCCTGGGCAGTTCCAAGTCCTGACCACCCTTTCCATGGAGGAATCTTCACAGGTGTCCTGGTTTCCTGGGAATGATCTGGAAAAGGCCCAAGTTCCTTTGGAAGGTGAGGGCAACACCCTGTGAGGCTGGGCCAAGTCCCACCAGGGTGACCTGGGCACCTCTCCTGTGGCCTCAGAGAGCCAAGCTGGGGCGGCTGTTGGGGTGGAACGAGCAGGGAAGATGGGAGAACCACCTATGGGGGAAATGGATTTGTAAAGGATTCTCAAAACCTGACAGAAAGCTCACACAGATTTGTACATCAGTGTGCAGCACACATGAGGTGTGTTGATCTAGGACGGCCATGGAATACAGATGACGTTGTTGAGAGGGAGATTGAACTGGAAATAAGTTTTAACCAGTTTCAAAATGTGGCCTTGCAAAAAGTTGAGATATTTTAGAGAATTAGGACTGTGAAAGATGCATTGTAGCAGGACCACGTGGGATAAAAATGTTGGTGATTGGTGTTAGGAGTGTTGGCAGCATTGTGTGGCAAAAGCTGATAACCTAAAAAGCATTTACAAGGTGCTGTAACCAGGAAATGGGCTGGCTTCTGATAGAATGGTGTTGAGATTTACATCTCTTACATCTCACCCTTCATTGAGGCTGATAATGGAACAAAATCTTTTAAAGCACCTCTCAGTCACCCCATTTCTGTAAAATCTGGGAGCACCACACACCCCGAGGAGAGACCTGGAACTGGAGAAGAACCCCAATGTCTCCTGCACTTTGCTGCCCCTCTCCCTGGGCCTGTGCCCCCCAACACCTCCAGGCTGAGCCCTCCCAGCCCTCAGGGCCGTGCTGGGATGCTCCAGGGGCAGGATGATCCCAGTTACCCCCGGGATGACCTTTCCCCACAGCGGGATGGATCCCATCAGCGCCGCCGCCGCATCTGCAGCTGCTTAATGACCCCTCACACAATGCTCTGCTCGGGGTCATCTGGTTCCAGTTTCACCAGAAACAGAAGGAAATGTTGGGAACATAACTTCCCTACATCCAGTTTCACTTGTTGTGGATGCTTGGAATACTTTGGAACCCACATCTTTGGGGTTTCCAGGGGGGGGTTTGGCCGATGAGCCCCGGCGACCATTTGAGATTTAAGGTTTTTTTTTTTGATTCCAGAAGTGCCCTGGAGGTTGCATTGTAGGGCCTTTTCCTTATGCAAAACATAAAAGTGCTGCTTTTTTTCAAATTATAACCATATTTTTCATTAAAATCAGTTGGAGTCCCAATAAACAATTGACTCTGAAAAATTTTCCAAATGTTCTCTGCAGCACCGTTTCTATTTTTAATTATTTTTTAAAAAACCGTGTTTTTTTCTTAAAAAAAAAAAAAAAACCAAGCAAAAAACCAAAAAACACAGCTTGGCTTAGAATTTAAAGAAGCCATCTAGTAAATCATGAAAAATGCACATATATAGCTGCTTATTACAATATAATTAAAACCTACTGCACATGGAGTGTCAGAATCCCTCTGTCGCCGTGTCCGATGGCTTCTCCCATTTGCCTTATCGTGGGAACTCCTCCTTTCTGCTCCCAACACTTCCAAAGCCTCTCCCAGCCTGTTTGTACATTTGTTTTATATAAATTGAGTGCTCTGATCCTATAGAGAGGGATGTGAAAAACTCTTCAAAGCGGGAGCCGCAGAAATTCCTTTTTTTCTGGGCAGAGTTTTCCATCCCTATCACTCCTTGGGGTTGTCATTTCTTGATTTTATTGGGAATTTCATTGTTTTATTCTTACCTTAGCAGAAAGTGTGATCTTTATTTGCTGTCCTAAAAACCCAACCCACAACTAAGAACAAAACCTCTAAAGCTGTAATTTTTGGTTTATACAAAGCAAGTAAAAGTGCCTCGGTTAAATATTTAGGGTTAATTTTTTTTTATTTTGAGATGGAGGTTGAGGAATATTTCAGGATATTCCTGCAGTGCAACCAGGTGTCCATGGAAAATCATCCTGTAGGGAAAGAACCAGTTAATGGGACAAGTGATGGTGATGAGGAATCTGCTCCTGGTGCAAACAAAAACTGGATGAGAGGAGAAAACGTGGAGTTTATCCATTTATCCATTTTTGTTCTGCTTTCATGTTTTCCATGGATCATGCAGTGTCTGCTCAGCTTGGGATGAACCAGGGAATGAGTTTGACTGACCTAACCCTGGGCAGGTGGGATGGAAGGTGGGATGTCCAGATTTGGGCTTCAGAGTGGAAAAAATAGGTTTAGATGGGAAATTGGAGTGGAACAGATTTTGATGGGAATTGGGAGGAATTCCTGGCTGGGAGGGTGGGCAGGGGCTGGGCTGGAATTCCCAGATTTGCTGTGGCTGCCCCTGGATCCCTGGCAGTGCCCAAGGCCAGGCTGGATCCACCTGGGACAGTGGGAGGTGTCCCTGCCATGGATGGGGTGGGATTGGGTTGGGATTTAAGGTCCCCTCCCACCCAACCCATTCCAGGATTCCCTGTAGATGTTGACTGGGAGGATTTCCTTGCTGGGCCTGTGTCAGGTAGACCTGAGCTGGTGGAGTTGGGAATTTTGTCCTGCCCGGCCCTTCCCAGAGCCCTTGGCTGGGAGCAGGTGCTGCTGTGGGGGCAGAGCTTGGTCCCAGCCTGTCCCACGGGGCTCAGGTCATCCCCTGTGCCAGCAGAGCCATTCCTGCTCTCCTGGGGGCTGGCCTGGCCAAGGAATTCCTGGAGCTGGTGGCCAGCACTGGAGTCTCAGTGACATCCTCACCATGGGGATCACTGCTGTGGTTCCAAAGGGTGAGGGCAGAAAGGGGAATCTCTGAACTCAGAGCCTGTTCTGCTCCCAGTCACCCATCCCAGCTGTTGGTGGGATAAATCCACGGAATTATTTGGCTTTTCAGCTGCTCCAGGGCAGTTCTGGTGTGGGACAGGTGTGAAAAGCTTTGGAAAATCTGTTTTCCATAGGTGTCTAGGATGGGTATTAAGGATGGGAAGTTCCTGCTGGATTTTAGCAAGGATTCATTTTTCCTGATTGACAGGAATGGCAAAGTGGGAATCTTGGGCTGAGTCCTCAGGAGAACACAACCTGTTCCAAAGGAGACCAGAAACTTGGCTTTGGGTCTCCTTGATTAGAAACTGTGGCTTTAATCAGCTCATTAATTATCAGCAAATACTAATTATGACTCGTGAGGGCCCAGCCCAATCCGTTCTGGTTCTGCTGAGGCCCAAACCCCCTTTGTTCCAGGAGAGTTTTGGGATTGGCACTGAGCACCCTGCAGAACCTCCCATCCCTCTGCACGCCCTGCAGCTCTGCAGGGATTCCTCCTCTGTTCCTGGAGCCTCCCCCATCCTCTGGAGGGTGTTTGGGGTTGAGGTGCCACCTGCAGCCTCAGCCAGGCCGGGCTGGGAGAGGCTGGGTGGGAGGGAGGAATTTGTGCAGCTCTGTCGGGAGGACAATCCTTCCCCGTGGTGATCCCGTTATCTTCCCTCGGCTCTGTAAATCCTGGGAGTGTGACAGGACCTCCCAGCAGGATGGCAGCAGTTCCAGAGCCCTTGCTGGTGGCTCCCTCAGAAGATGAATGGTTTTCTGAAGTCTGCCTGAGCAACAGCTCAGTGCCTTGTTAGGCTCCCAAGTGCCTTAACTCCGTTCCCTTTTTCCTTTCATTGTTTCCCTCCGGAGTTCCCCCTTTGCAGCGGGGCAGATCCTGCCAAGCCCGGGCTGGAATCTCTGCTGAAAGCCCCCCAGAAGAGCAAAGCCCCGCTTTGCTGGGCTGGGAGGAACCTGGGATGACTTTTTCTGGTGAGATTGGGATCTCTTTCAGCACATCCTCACTCCTTGTGCCGAGCCCTTCATCGTGCCTGGCTGGGGAGCCTGAGGAATTTGGTAGGAACATCGTGGATGCTCCCAACCCTTTCACATTTTTACTGTTGACTTCTGTAGGGAACGGAGCATCCATCAAGGGGACAAGGGTTTGTCATTGTTCCCCGAAAAAAGGGCAGTGGCATTGTTAAAGCCCAATGGGAACCCTTTGGAACGAGGAGCCTCCAGGGAGAAATGCAAATTTATATTGAGTTTCTCGGACAGACATTGCCCAGAAGTCCCTTTTAAATCAGAAGATGGAAAGATTGTTTTATCTTTGGTAACTCTTTCCAGAGGACCTACAGAGCCGAGGCCATGAGCCACAGCTTTTGGGGTGAGGAGCTGCAGTCACTTGTTTTCCAGGACTTCGTGGTGGGGCTGGGAGATGATCCCAAGGCGTGGGCACGGGGGCCCCTTTGGCCAGTGGGATTGGCCATTTGGAGTGGCAGTTGCCACCTTTTCTGGAGGGGAGAAGGGATGAAAGGGGTTTTATGTGGCTATTGAGGAGGTTTATTGATCCCAGATATGGTGGCTCCAGGATTGTGGGAAAACAAGGCTCCCTTTATGGCAGGAGTAAATTGTGGGGGATTGCTTCACTGGTCAGCCCACGAAGGAAGGGCTGGCTTGGGGCATGGGAATGGTTTTGGTCATGGATCAGATCAAATCCCCCCTGCTGGGCCCCTTCTCCTGCTTCCAGATCTGTTCTCAATACAGACCACAGGAGTTGTTTACCAGAGTCTGCCGTGGCTTGTGTTAAACTGCCCCGTGGGGTCCCAGTATCCCATCCAACCCCATCCCAGTTTGCCCACAGGCAGGCAAACTCCAGCCATGAAACTTCCCAGTCGGGAGATCAGGAGCAGGGATTGCTGTGTGCTCGTAAACGGGGGCAGATTTTATGGCAGGGCCTGTGCTGAGGGACAGCAGCAGCAGGAGGGTTGACTTTAATGGGATTTAAAGAGTAACTTCCTCAAGATGAGGGTGGTAAATCCCTGGCACAGCTGCCCAGGGAGCTTTGGATGCCCCATCCCTGGAAACATTCCAGGCCAGGTTGGGCAGGATGTGATTCAGTGGAAGATGTCCCTGCCCACGGCAGGGGTTGGACTAAAGGACCTTTGTAGGTCCCTTCCAGCCCAGCCCAGGTGGGGATTTTATGAAATAAGGAATTTTTCCAAGTTTTCTGAAGGCTGTCTTCTCCAGAGCGTGATATTCCAACATCTAATGGGACATTTTGGCCGTGTTTTTTAGAGGTCCTGCTTTCCTGGGATAACCATGGTGTCTGACTGTTCCTCCTGGAGCTGTTGTGTGTGGGATGTGGATGAATCCCATCTCTCCTTCCTCTGGAATTCACACACCTGTTGAGATATTTCTTCTACTCAGCCTTTTAGGTCTTTCCCAGTTTTTATTCCCAAATTCCCTTGTCTCCAGAGCTGATGTCACATCCTCAGCCTGGCTTTTCTGCCTTACCCTGCTCTTCCCTCTCCTTCCAGGGCTTCCCCTGGTGGCCTCTTTGTCCTCCTGAGCTCCAGCTCCCATTCCTGGCTGTCCCCACAACCTCCAGGCCCTGCAGGTGGCTGAGGTGTGGATTCCCTTTTGCACCATTCCACATTCCCACTTTTCCCCCTCTCCAGGTCTCTCTGTTCCCTTAGGCCAGGCCTAAAGCCCTGCTCAGGGAATTGCTCCTTAAGCCAGGCTGCTTTTTTCAAGAAACTTCATTGATCCCTTCCCTCAGCAGCCCCTGCTGAGCACCAGGACCCTCAGTTTTCCTTCTGTTCCACATTTCCCACTCTGGAATTGGAATTTCCTCCCCCTGTGAGGAGAGCAGCCAATTCCCCTTCCACTCCTTGTGGTGCTGCATCCCAGGGTTATTTTTGAACCTGGATTTACTCCAGCTCATGGCTCCAGGCTGGGCAGGAGCTGCCATGGAGGGGCAGGAATCCTGCCTGGTGTCCCAAGGGATGCTTGGAAGAAGGCTTAGGAGCAGCCTTCCATGTCCCTTGGGAGTGGTGAGGGGACAGTGTCCTTCCACAGGCTCTTCTTCCTCTTGGGGAATCATTTTCTTCCTCTTGGGATTCTTCTTCATCTTCTTCTGCTTCTTCTGCTTCTGCTTCTTCTGCTTCTTCTTCTGCTTCTGCTTCTTCTTTGGAACCTTGTTCTTGGGAATCTTCTTCTGAATCTGGATTTGAATCTTCTGAATCATCTTCTAGATCTTCTTCTGAATCTTCTTCTTTTGAATCTTCTTGGGAATTTTCTTGGAAATCATCTTCTTTGAAATCTTCTTCTTTGGAATCTTCTTCTTGGGAATTATCTTCTTCTTCTCTTCTTTTTCACCTTCTTTTTCACCTTCTTTTTCACCTTCTTTTTCACCTTCTTTTTCACCTTCTTTTTCACCTTCTTCTTCACCTTCTTCTTCACCTTCTTCACCTTCTTCTTCTTCTTCACCTTCTTCTTCTTCACCTTCTTCTTCTTCACCTTCTTCTTCTTCACCTTCTTCTTCTTCTTCACCTTCTTCTGCTTCTTCACCTTCTTCTTCTGCTTCTTCACCTTCTTCTTCTGCTTCTTCTTCTCCTTTGGAATTTTCTTTTTCTCCTTTGAAAGCTTCTATCTTGGAATCTTCTTCTTTTTCTTCTGCTGTTTCTACTTCTTAGCAATTTTCTTTTTTCTGATCTTGACTTTTCCAATTGCAAACGAATTCTCCTGTGTTTTCTTTTCCAGGATAGGGAGTTGCAGGAGTTTTTTGGTGGGATCTGTAGAGGATGTTGTTCCCATCCCTCTCTGGTGGTTTTTCTCTCAACTCACAAAATAACATTTTGGGATCCTCCTGCAGTGAGGGTGAGCTGCAAACCTCTCCCTGGAAAGGGAGCTATCCTTGAAATCCTGGGGTGAAATCCTGATTGCAGGGAGTGGTTGCCTTAAATACCAAAAAGAACCATTGGGAAGAAGAGTTTTCTCTCAGATCTTTGGGGTGAAGGTGTCTTTGTAAAGATTTTGAGGAAGCTTTTCCTCCTTGACATGAAACTCTTGGGAATAGACTGAAGGGGTTTCCTAAAATCAGGGAAAGGATTCATGGGAATGGTAGAAATGGAATGGTTGGAGGATTTTATTGTCAGGGCTAAAGATACAAGAGAGTGAGGGAAAATCCTGGGCTGTGGAGTGCTGAGGAGAACTTTTTTAGACTTTGGAAAAATATGAGATCCACTTAGAGGAGCAGGGATTTGTTTCTTCTCTCTATCACAGGGAACAATTCCTTGCCCAGATCCCAGCCCAATCTCCCCTTTCCCAGTGGGAGCCATTCCCTGGGTGCTGTCCCTCTGTCCCTTGTCCCCAGTCCCTCTCCAGCTCTCCTGGAGCCCCTCCAGGCACTCTGAGCATTCCCTGGAATTTTCCCTTCTCCAGGGGAACATTCCCAGCTCTCCCAGAGCAGAGGGGCTCCAGAATCCTGGGATGGTTTAGGTTGGAAGGGACCTTAAATCCCATCCTTTCCCACCCCATCCACGTTCAGGGACACTTCCCACTATCCCAGAGTTCTCCAAGGTCTGTCCAGGCTTTGATAAACTCCTTGAAATCTCCTACAGAATTCCATGAGCTCCTGTTTTCCCATTCTCCCAACATTTAACTGGACCCATCCTTGCTCCTCCCTTCCTGGAGACGTGACAGGAACCAGAGCCTGGTTTCTGAGGTGCACTTGGAGAGTCCATCATCCCCCACATCCCATGGATTTCCCCTAAATCCAGGAATCCCAAATGCTCCCCAAGCTTTTACATCTCAACTTTGGCAAGAGAGAATCCCCCTGGTCATTCCAGGCCGGCTCCTGTGGCACTGTGGGGTTTTATAAAGTGTTTTTTAAGGGATGGCTGGAAAAGGGAAAGGCCCCAGACGTTTTCCTGCTGCTCCCTCGGCGTTCCAGGCCGAGCAGGGCCTCAATTAGCGCGGCAGTAACGAGGCAGTGTCTGCTTGGCCCGAGCTGGAGCCTTGCACTTCATCACTCCTAACTCGTTGCAGTAGCTCCACAAAGTCCTCACAAATCTTTTGGGGGCCGAGCAAGAAATTAGGAGCACATTTCTGGTGTTTCCTCACATGGCAGCTGGGCTGGGAGCTCCTTATTTTTCATTAGTGTCAGACTCGGGAGCTCTCAGGCTCCGGGCTTGGGACAGGGGCATCATCCACGGCCAGATTTCCCTGAATATCCCTCTGGGACTGTGGAAAACCTGTGGTTCCACTCACAAAGTGGGGAAAAAGGGATTTATAACCCCTGCAGGACAAAGCTCTTGAGGTTCCCAACCTTTTGAAGCATCCACCCGCCCAGCACCTTAAAGCAGGAGGGATTTGGGAGCAGGGGATGGGGCTGGAATGTGGAGCCAGCCCTGAAATGAGCTCCAAGGCTTTGGGATGAAATCCTGGTTAATATTTCTTCAGTGCCTTTCTCTTGAAGCATCTCCAAAGCGTTTGAAGAACATTATTAAGACTTTGGGAGAAGGGAGGATCTCTCTTTTCCACTCCACTTGGAAAGGGAAGAAAAAGACAGCTTGGAATTTATTTGGAGGATGAGGAGGCTCCAGGTCCTTGAAGATTTTTCTGATTATTTGCAGAAGCGAATCTTTGGGGTTGTTCTGGCAGGGGCTCTCCCAGTCACTGTGTTGGGGGGAAATAAAGGACATTTTTAGGTGGGATTCTTCCCTGCATCCATTCCTGGGAGCTCTGGGCCATTCCAGCAGTGCTGCACATGGATTGAGATGAGGCAGGAAGGTGTTTTTGGGGCTGCCTGCTGTTTCCTTCTGTCATTTTCTTACTTATCTGCCACCTGATTGCCTAAAATAATCCAAATTCTGTGGTTCTGAGGTGAACAGGGAAGAAATATCCTGGTGAAATCCTCAGGAGTGGAGGGAACTCTTCCCTTTCTCAGTAAGGAATGAAATTTAGGATGCTGAATGTTGGAATTGTGGAGCTCAGGTTTTTGATTCCCTTTGATCCCAGCTGTGACCAAAGGCTTGGGGGTTGTTCCTGCCCTTGGGAGCTGTGGGTGGAGCTCAGGTGAATGTTGGGTTTTGCTTTTTTCCCAGTTTTTCCCATTTCCTGCAATCAGTGCCATCCCATCCCATCCCATTATCCCATTATCCCATTATCCCATTATCCCATTATCCCATCCCATCCCATCCCATCCAGTTCCTCTGTCCCTGCTGCAGGCCAGGTTGTCCTGCAGTGAGGAGCAATTCCCAGCAGGAATTTGGGACATCCACAATGTCCGGGTGAGCCAGGATGGAGCTGCTGCAGAGCCTCAGCTCTGGACACATCCCTGTCCTGCAGTGGCTGCTGGGATTTCACTGGAAAAAAATCCTCTGAAGCTGATGGAAAACCATTGGGGTTGGCTGTGGTGACTTTGCCTGACCTTGATCTTTATCTCATGTGTTCATATCCAGAGGTATCCCAGAATGGATTGGGATGGAAGGGACCTTAAAGCTCCTCCATCCCACCCCATCCATGGGCAGGGACACCTCTCAATGTCCCAGGTGGATCCAGCCTGGCCTTGGGCACTGCCAGGGATCCAGGGGCAGCCCCAGCAAATCTGGGAATTCCAGCCCAGCCAGGAATTCCTTGCCCAGATCCCAGCCCAATCTCCCCTTTCCCAGTGGGAGCCATTCCCTGGGTGCTGTCCCTCTGTCCCTTGTCCCCAGTCCCTCTGCAGCTCTCCTGGAGCCCCTTCAGGGACTCTGAGGATTCCCTGGATTTTTCCCTTCTCCAGGGGAACATTCCCAGCTCTCCCAGAGCAAGAGAGTTCCAGAATCCTGAAATGGTTTGGGTTGGAAAAGACCTTAAATCCCATCCATTTCCACCCCATCCATGGACAGGGACATCTCTCAATGTCCCAGGTGGATCCAGCCCAGCCTTGGGCACTGCCAGGGATCCAGGGGCAGCCACAGCAAATCTGGGAATTCCAGCCCAGCCGGGAATTCCTTGATTAGATCCCAGCCCAATCTCTCCTTTCCCAGTCCTGTCCCTCTGTCCCTTGTCCCCAGTCCCTCTCCAGCTCTCCTGGAGCCCCTTCAGGGACTCTGAGCATTCCCTGGAATTTTCCCTTCTCCAGAGGAACATCCCCAACCCCTCTCCCAGGGCTGCTCTCCATCCTTTCTCCTCCCAGCCTGGATTTGTGCTGGATTTCCCTGTCCCAGGTGCAGCTCCAGCCCCTGGCCTGGCTGAACCTCGTGGCCTTTTGCTCTCCCACCTCTGAGGGTTTCATGTTCTGCTCCCAAACCTTTCCCCACCTGGATTTCTCTCCCCTCTGTTCCCTTGGATCAAGGCAGTGCTGGAGCCTCTGAGCTCTTTGGGGGGTCACGTTCACACCTTGTGAAAAGCAGGTGCAGCCCCATTAACTCCAGATGGAGGCAGAGCAGTCAAAACCCTTTGGAATTTTATCCTTCAGCTTCCCTTCCCAGCCCCATCCCGCAGGGAGAGGAGAATTCCCTGGAAAAAAGGGATTTTTTTTTTAATCCTGTTCCAGTAGCAGGTGGAGTTGGTCACCTGGACCAGGGGATGGCTCCACAAAGTTTCTCATTCCCAGGGCTGGGCAGGGATGCCACACGTGTGGCACTCGTGGGGACTCCAGGAGGACCTCCCAGCTCCACTTTCCCCTTTTAAAAGGCCCATAAATGAAAATTGGAAAGGGCTGGAGGGGAGGTGTGAGATTTTTTTTCCGGGGTTTTTTTTTATTTGCAGAGTTAGGTTTTTTTTATCCTTAATAGATTTATAATACGCAGCTCCCTTGATTTGTTTCCATAAAATTAACCAGTAAATTTCAAATGGAAAAAAAGGCTCCTAATAGGAACCACCTTGGCCAAGGCTGAAACGTTGCTGTGTTCAGGAGAGGTGGACCAGGGCATTTTCCCCTCTGCCAGGTTTTCTCCTGGAGTGCCACATGTTGGAGGGATATAAAACTTTTACTAACGAGAACTTGGAGGAATTCTGACTTTCTAATTGCCCTTTTTCATTTTTCTTTTTTTTTCCCTGGTACAAGCTGCTGATTATTTTGGGCTCTTAAAATGTGGGGCTGTAATTTGGAAGTCTGGGAGTTTCAAACCTGGGGCAAGGAGGGGTGGGAAGGATCCAGACTGGTGGCCAAGGAAGGGCTGGGGGTGGCTCTGCTGATTCTTCTTGGGATTTGCATCCTCTGAATCCTGTCCTTGGCAGTGGGGTTGGGATCATTTGGATTTTATTCTTTTTAATGTTTTTAAAGGTTTTTTTGAGGTAGGATTTTGTTGTGGTGTCCACAGGATAAGGCCAGGCTGTTCCTGCTGGGAGCATCCCAGGTGTGTTGGGATGAGGGATTTTGGTCACAGGTGGGACTGGAGGGTCTGGGAGGACTTTTCCAACTTTATTGATTGTGGGATTCTGGGATCTGCCTAAATCCCAAATTATTGCTGGTTGGGATGTTCATGGAATGGTTTGGGTGGGAAGGGACCCTAAATCCCATCCAGTGTCACCCCATCCCTCTAATCCCAGGTGGATCCAGCCTGGCCTTGGGCACTGCCAGGGATCCAGGGGCAGCCACAGCAAATCTGGGAATTCCAGTCCAGCCAGGAATTCCTTGCCCAGATCCCAGCCCAATCTCCCCTTTCCCAGTGGGAGCCATTCCCTGGGTGCTGTCCCTCTGTCCCTTGTCCCCAGTCCCTCTCCAGCTCTCCTGGAGCCCCTGCAGGGACTCTGAGCATTCCCTGGAATTTTCCCTTCTCCAGGTGGAGCAGTTTGTGTTGGAAGGGACCTCAAAGCCCATCCCATCCCAACCCCAACACCTTCCCTTATAACAGGGTGCTCCAAACCCCATCCAGCCTTTCCTTGGACACTCCCAGAGCAGCACAAATGGGAATTGTTGGGGATCCAGAGCAGCACAAATGGGAATTGTTTGGGATCCAGGGCAGCACACATGGGAATTTTTGGGGATCCAGGGCAGCACAGATGGCAATTTGGGATCCAGGGCAGCACAAACAGGAATTGTTGGGGATCCAGGGCAGCACAAATTGGAATTGTTTGGAATCCAGAGCAGCACAAATGGGAATTGTTGGGGATCCAGGGCAGCACAAATTGGAATTTTGGGTATCCAAGGCTGCACAAACAGGAATTGTTGGGGATCCAGGGCAGCACAAAAAATGGGAATTGTTGGGGATTCAGAGCAGTACAAATGGGAATTTTGGGGATCCAGGGCAGCACAAAAAATGGGAATTGTTTGATATCTAGGGCAGCACAGATGGGAATTGTTGGGGATCCAGGGCAGCACAGATGGGAATTGTTGGGGATCCAGGGCAGCACAGATGGGAATTTGGGATCCAGAGCAGCACAAATGGGAATTTCTGGGGATCCAGGGCAGCACAGATGGGAATTTGGGATCCAGAGCAGCACAAATGGGAATTTCTGGGGTCCTGCTGCCACAGCAGTGCCGTTGTGCTGCCCAGGGAATCCTGAGCTGTGAGATCCATGGAATTAGGCCTGGATTAAACCCTGTTTGTGCAGGGTGCTCATCCCTCATAGAGGGAGATCCAGGCTCTGTCCTCTGGAGTTTCCTTGATTAAGGCTGGTCCTGGCTGGGCTGAGCTTGGTTAAGCTGAGCCTGGGACCCTCCTGTGTGGCTGGGACAGAGGGAGAAGCCAGAGGGGGAAAGAAAAGGCAAATCCAACCCTTCCAGGGCATTTTTAGGGCTAGAAAAGCTCTTTGTAGTTTCCCCAGACGCCTTTAGAGGGCAGATCACGTCCAGGGAATGAATAACGGGTTTGGGAGGTGCTGGATATTCCTGGAGCTGGATTCCTAAGGCTGGAGCACTCAGAACATGGAGAGATTTTTTATTTTTTATTTTTTTTAAAGCATAATTTGAATTCTGCAATAACTTGTGGTGCTTTCAAGGGTGACCATGAAGTGAATTTACAGCAGCAAGATGAGATCAGGTTTTGATTTATTGCTGGGGACTTAAAATCTTTTTAGGCTTGGTCCTAAAAATTGTGGTGTGAGTGAAATATTAGTGATGGATGCAGGGAGAAAAATCCTGGGAACATACTGTGGGAGAGGAGAATTATGTAATGTGTTGACTAAGTTCATTTTTATGTTAAAAAAGACCACAAAAAGTGGTTTCAGTTGGGAGAGTTGGTTTTGGAGAGCAGTGCTGAGTGCTGAATGTATAATTTCATTTTTCTCTGCTGTAATCTCTTCTCTAAATCCCCAACCCTCACGCCCCAGTGCTTAGGGAAAAAAAAAAAGTATTTATCAACAGAATATTTCACATTATCAGAGGGATCTTTGTGAAGTGAAGGCAGGAAAATGAAATTGAAGCTCTTCTGTAAAGTTGAAACTTTTCATATTGGGATTAAATATTCCTTACAGTCACCGTGCTGGGGGAGGCAGGGCCTGGCTAATTCTGTGATTAATTAAAACCAGCACTAACCAAATAATGTTCTGCTTTCTTCTGCTGCTCCCTGAAGCTCGGGGATCCTGGGGAAGATGATTATTCCTGAAAAAGCCATTTTGTTCTCCCCCAGCCGAGCTGCTCTTTGTGGCTCAGCCCCGTTGGCAGCTGCTTTGTGGGTTTCTCATCAAAAAAACCAGAGGGGTTATTCCCAAACAGAATGAAAAGGGCTTTGTTCCAACAAGGATTTATCCTTTTTTTTTTTTTTTAATGGTATTTTTTTAAATCTCCTGAAGGTGGAGGTGCTGCTGCTCCTGGGATGAGCAGGATGCCTGGGGGTTCTTTGGGTTTTAGGGTTCAGCCTCTCACTGTGATCCTTGCTCAGATTCCTCCTGAAGTTTTGATGGAAAAGGGAAAAAGGACTGGCAGGATCCCCTGGGGCTGTGCACAGCTTTGGCTCTGTCCCACACAGCGTCCCTGGACAGACTGGACAGACAGGCAGGGACAGATGGACACTAGGATGGGCTGGGGTCACTCCCAGAGAGCTGGGACAGAACCTCAGCAATTCAGCAGGGCTGGAGCTGCACCAGGGTCAGGGCAATCCCAGCACAAATCCAGGCTGGGAGGAGAAGGAAAGGATGGGAGCAGCCCTGGGAGAGGGGTTTGGGATGTTGGGATGAGGCTGGAACAGCCCAGCCCAAACCCCCTGCTCAGCCCTGGCTGATGGCACAGGCAAGGTGGGAATGGTGTCCCCGTGCCCTCCCTCAGGTGAGAGCCCACCTGCAGAGCTGCCCCAGCCCTGGGCCAACAGCAGGAGGACGTGGAGCTGCTGGAGAGAGCCCAGAGGAGGCCCCGGAGCTGCTGCAGGGCTGGAGCCCCTCTGCTCTGGAGCCAGGCTGGCAGAGCTGGGAATGTTCCCCTGGAGAAGGGAAGGCTCCAGGCAGAGCTCAGAGCCCCTGGCAGGGCCTGCAGGGGCTCCAGGAGAGCTGCACAGGGACTGGGGACAAGGGACAGAGGGACAGCACCCAGGGAATGGCTCCCACTGGGAAAGGGGAGATTGGGCTGGGATCTGGGCAAGGAATTCCTGCCTGGGCTGGAATTCCCAGATTTGCTGGGGCTGCCCCTGCATCCCTGGCAGTGCCCAAGGCCAGGCTGGACACTGGGAGCACCCTGGGGCAGTGGGAGGTGGAACAAGGTGATTTTTAAGGTTCCACTCCCACCCAAGCCATTCCATGGGGATTCACTTCGGGCCATGGCTCTGGAGCACAGGCACTTTGGGGGAGCAGCCATGGCCAATCCTGCAAGAACATTCCTCTGCCATGGAAAACAGGATCTTGGGCTGTCAGGGCAGCCTTAGTCAGGCAGGCTCTTCCCAGACTCAGTGAACATTCCAGATCCCCTCTGTGTCCCTCAGTCACTGAGCTGAGTTCCTCTGTTACTCAGTTCCCACATCCCAGCATGGAATGTGTTCCCTTGGCATCCTGATATCCCAGATTTCTGTGGGAATGGCTGAGGGGATTCCTCCTGCAGGTCTGGGATCTGAGTTACAGCCCAAGGATCTCTGCAGCTCTTCCCAGATCTCACTTAAAGACTTTCAGGCTGTCCTGTGAAAAAGCCAAACTCCTGTTTTGTGCAGGATTACCCACACTGGGCTTTCCCTGGGGATTTACTGAGTCCTGTTGCTCCAGGAGAATCAGAACCATCCCAGGGAGCTGCTCTGACCCTGGCCAGTGCCTCAGAATCCTTCAAACACCCAGCCCAGGCTGATAAACGGGAACAAAAGCAGAATCTTGAAAGGAACCTTATCTGCAAATGCCAGAGCCCAGGCAGGGGGTGTGGAGCAGCACTCTGGGAACTCCCACGGACACTGGGACACGAGGATTCCATCCCATCCCAGGCCAGGGCACCTCCCTGGGGAGCCTTGTGAGGTCAAGGAAAAGTGGGGCATCCGTGAGTGATAATTCCTGTCTGCTGCAGGGCTCAGGGAGCAGCTCCTGCCGTGGAAAACAGGGATAACAGGCAGGCTGTGCCTCAGGAAAGCAGCAGCTTCCCAGCTGGTGGGAAGGGAAAACGGGAGGGAAACCCCTGGGAAATGCTGGAATCAGGCTGCAGTGAGGGCCCTGTGTGGTGGCAGAGCTCAGGCAGGGGCAGCTCCAAGCTGAGCACACTCAGATGGGTTTTTCCACAATTCCCCCTGGATCAAACCTTGGAAAGTCCAGCCCAACACCTTCACCCTTCAGTGAGATCTAATCCATGCTGCCTTTATCCTGAATTTCCAGAGGGATGAGGGTCCCACCTCCCCTGGGCAGGGGTGGGGACAGCACCTGGAGAGGCCCCAGGGGTTTGAGGAGCTCCTGGAGCTGGGGTTATTCCCGTGCTGGGGGCTGGAATGTCACTGGGTGCCTTTGGGCTGAGCAGGAGCTTTCCTGGTGCTCCAAGCCCCAGAGCTGCACTGGGGGAGCCCAGGGAAGGGCAGGGAGAGGCTCAGAGCACCCTGGCATAGGGGAAGGTGTCCCTGGCCGTGGAAGGGCTGGAATGGGATGAACTTTTCCAACACAAATCACTCTGTAATTCCATGAACTGCCCAGTTCTGTAATTCTGCAATTCTCTGGTAGGACATCCTGAAGTCAAAGCCTGAATTTGTCCTTTTAGCTCCCCACTCTCCTCTCCAGCTTCATTCCCTTTTCCTCTGTTTTTTTGTTTTTATTTTTGTTTTGTTTTGATTTTGTTTTTTTTTTTCCTGAGGAAACAAAGCCTTTTGCCTGGATTTCTCCTTTTTAACCCTTTCACTGGGGGGGGGGAAAAAAAACCCCAAACCCCAAGCCCTGTTCCCTGTGCCATGCCTGGCTTGTCAGGCAGCGTGTTGGAACAAAGCCTGGCTTGGAAAACAATCCCAATTCCCTGGGAGGGCTCCCAGAGCCGGGCCCTGCACGCTTGGGTGCTCCTGAGTCATTCCAGACCCTCTCACCTGTGACCAGATTTGGTTGTGGTTCCTCTGCTGCTCCCTCTCTTACTCAGGGCTCTGGTTGGGTCCCAGTCAAGAGTGAGGAGAGGTTCAAGGGACGTGTGGGAGTTTCCAGGGGAGCTTTGAGTCATGGTTGTGCCTCCCTGGGCAGAGTTGAACCAGCCCTGGGGTCACAGCAGCTCCCAGGGTGGGGGATTTCATCCAGGGGTGCTCCCAGCTGGAAAAAGGAATTTTAAATGGTTGGTAGAAGGGAATCAAAGAGTCTCGGTTCCATCTCAGCTCAGATGAATTGTAAACCATTTCTGTGCCCAAGAGCTTGGGCTGCTGGAGCAGAGCCCTGAGCTGTGGAGTTGTCAGGCCGAGGACTTTCATGTGCTTGAAATTCCCTGTGGAACACCCGTCCTCCTCCTCCTCCTCCTCCTCCTCCTCCTCCTCCTCCTCCTCCTCCTCCTCCTGCTGCTGCTGCCGCTGCCTTGGGTGCCCTGAGCTCATTCTCGGCTCCTCTGCCGCCGTGTAAATGTGATAAATAAACTCTGTAATCGCCCCTCTGAGCTCCCTTTGAAGCTGCCCGCAGATCTGGATCCCACAGAAGTGTAAATCAACACTTGGGCCATAAAGGGCTCCTTAAAAAGTGGCTTTTTTTTTTTTTTTGTGCAGCTGACCCGGAGGCTGTGGTTGCCCAAGGCTTTTTATCAGTCCTGGTGTGATAAATTTCTCCTTGGAAGGGAGAGTTTGGATCATTCCCTTCTCCCAGTGCTGGGCTGAGCAGCCTCTCCCCAAAACAGCTGAGGTTTAATGGGTTTTGTGTGAAAAGCTGAATTAACCCAGTTATTGAATGAACTCCAAGGAGGTGAATATGGCTGAGCTCATCCCATGGGTCTGATCCCATCCATGGGCAGGGACACCTCCCACTGTCCCAGGTGGATCCAGCCTGGCCTTGGGCACTGCCAGGGATCCAGGGGCAGCCACAGCAAATCTGGGAATTCCAGCCCAGGCAGGAATTCCTTGCCCAGATCCCAGCCCAATCTCCCCTTTCCCAGTGGGAGCCATTCCCTGGGTGCTGTCCCTCTGTCCCTTGTCCCCAGTCCCTGTGCAGCTCTCCTGGAGCCCCTGCAGGGACTCTGAGCATTCCCTGGATTTTTCACTTCTCCAGGGGAACATTCCCAGGTCTCCCAGAGCAGAGGGGCTCCAGAGTTCTGGAATGGTTTGTGTAGGAAAGGATGTGAAATCCCATCTCATTCCAACCCCACCACCTTCTCCTATCCCAGGGTGCTCCAAGCCCAGTGTCCAACCTGGCCTTGGGCACTTCAGGGATCCAGGGCAGCACAAACAGGAATTATTTGGAATTCAGTGGGATCCTACTGCTACAGCAGTGCCCTTGTTCTGGCCAGGGAATATTGTAAAATCCATGGAACTAGGCCTGGATTAAATCCAGGTTGGGAAAAGGAGCAGGAGCAGGAGATGAGGGTAAATCATGGGGTGAGAGCAAAGCAAAGGGGGAATTGCATTTTCCTCGTCACACACTCAATGCCAAAAACTTGTATTTGAGGAAAATTGATGTTCAGGAATATCAGAGCCGGGGTGGATTTCAGCTCTGGATGGGCTGAGGTGGAAGAGACTTTTTAGGGAATGAGGAGGGGTGGGTTTGAGGCTGAGTCTGTGCACTGAGGAGAACAAACCCGTCCAGTGCTGCATTTCCAAACTCCTTTTATTTAATGACCTGGAATGGAGTTCAAAAAAAAAACCAAAAAAACCCAAAAAAACCCTCCCATTGTTGGGCCTCGTTTCCTGAGCCCAGGGAGAACTTTGTCAGCCAAACCTCCAACAAATTGTCTGCTCTGATAACGAGTTAGCACCGGGGGCAGCAGAGGCCGAGCCCCTCCTGGTCCCGACAGCGCCGGCTCCGCGGGCAAACTCAAAGCAGGAGCTGCGGCCGAGAGCTGAGTTTACACCTTGCAATAATAATCCCTGCTTTTATCTGATCCCTGGGGGATTTCAGAACTGTGGAATGGCTCTCTGGCAGGCCTCCAGCCCTACTGTCATTTTTTATTAACGTTCTTTTTTTTGTTTCACTACCCCCGTAGCCAGTCGGCTTTGCTGCTTTTTATTTTTTTTTCCCCCCTTCTTTTTTCCCCCCTCAGATTGCTTAAGGAATATGTATCCCATTTCTGGGGATATTGGGAAATGATATTTGAAAATTTGGTGTCTCAGCCCATTAGAGGGGTCTGTAAAAGCATCACAGCAGGAACTAATCAAAACTACCAAAGCCAGCCTTTAAATCATGGCTCCCTTTAAATCACCAGCCCCTTCTTCCCCAGGCCTTATCTCGTGTCTCATCAGGAAAAACCTAATTAGGTTCTGCTCAAAAGTAAATATTGGTGGGTGGAGGTGAGGGGAGGTGAGGCTCGAGTGTTTGCAAAGGGATGCAGAAAACAAGGTGAAATTACAAAAATAACAATATTGGAGTTTGAAAGGAGCTCCTTCCTCCTGGGGGTGGTGAAACAAACTTTTCCTTGGGGTGGCTCTGGAGGCAGAGCCTGGAGGGGTCCCTGGACTGCTGTGGGAATGATCCCATGGTGTTGGGAATGATCCTGTGGTGTTGGGAATGATCCTGTGGCACTGAGAGTGATCCCATGGCGTTGGGAATGATCCCATGGCGTTGGGAATGATCCCATGGCGTTGGGAATGATCCCATGGTGTTGGGAATGACTCCATGGTGTTGGGAATGATCCTGTGGTGTTGAGAGTGATCCCATGGTGTTGGGAATGATCCTGTGGTGTTGAGAGTGATCCCATGGTGTTGGGAATGACCTCATGGCGTTGGGAAGGATCTCATGGCATTGGGAATGAGTCCATTGTGGTGGGAATGATCCCATGGTGTTGGGAATGAATCCTTGGTGTTGGAAGTGAGTCCATTGTGTTGGGAATGATCCTGTGGCTTTGGGAATGACCCCATGGCATTGGGAATGACTCCATGGAGCTGGGATTGACTCCATGGCACTGAGACTGATCCCAGTCCATGGCATTGGGAATGACTCCATGGCAGTGGGAATGATCCCATAGTGTTGGGAATGTTCCCCTGGTACTGGGAATGACTCCATGACCTTGGGAATGATCCTGTGGCACTGGGAATGAACCCATGGGAATGATCCCAAAGTATTGGGAATGATCCCATGGTCCTGGATAACAGAGGCAGTCCTACAGGATAACCCCAAACTGGCCTCACTTTCATGGAAACCACACCAAGAGGTGGGGGGATTTGGGGTTGGATTTGTCATCTCCTGAGGGTTTTAGGCTTCCCTGAGTCCTGCTTCTGTCAGTTTTCCGAGGGCACCCCGGGTGTCACCCGGCCTTTGATGTGGGGAACTCATCCCTTTGTGGGGAACAGAGCCCCCAAACCCCCCAGTGCTCCTCTGCAGGTCAGGTTTGATCCTTCCTGTGCCACAGCAAATCCATGGAAAAGTTGTTCTGCTGCACCCCGACCCGGGGAGGGGCTGAGAATGAGCTGGGGAGTTCCTTTGGATAATCCTGAATTTCTCCAGAGCTGCTTCCTCTGGGCCTCCCCCCAGCCCTGCCTTTCCCTCGCAGTGAAACCCAAACCCCGCTGACTTCACGGAGCTGAGGAAAATTCGATATTTCTCACTTGTGGGTCACCTCAGTCCAGATCGTTTCCTGCTGCGAGCAGGGGGTTGGGAATGCCCTGGTGGGGATGGAGATGGAAAAGCCATTCCTGTTCCTCCTGGGGTGTGCAGGGCTGGCTCCAGGATCACTCCTTCATTCTCAGGGCATTCCTGTTCTCCCTGCAGGGGGAATGTGCCCATCACAGGTCGGGATTGGGCCCCTGTGTTCCCAGAAAGGGACAAACAAACCTCCACTGAGAGAATGTGAGGCCATTCAGGCAGAAATTCCTGGAAAATCTTGTTCAATTTAAAACTTCCCCCACAAAAATCCTGAAAGATGAAGATTCCTCAAGTTCCCAATTGCTCCTGGTGGGCTGGAAATCTTTTGTGCCTTTTGGAGCATCCTCTGGCTGCTTTTTAGGATGTGTGGGAGTTGGGACATACAAACTTTTCCTTTTTTTTTCATTCAGAGAGTGGGGAGGCCCTGGCACAGGGTGCCCAGATTTGCTGTGGCTGCCCCTGGATCCCTGGAAGTGTCCAAGGCCAGGTTGGACACTGGGGCTTGGAACACCCTGGGATAGTGGAAGGTGTCTCTAGGCGTGGAATGGGATGGGATTTATGGTCACTTCTAACCCAAACTGTTCCTGGATTCTGTGATTTCCCAGCTGGTGCTTGGACTTTAATCCAGATCAAAACTCTTCTCTTGATAAATCAATTTATTTGCATTAAAAGTGCAAAATCAAAGCTTGGGGGGTAAATTCCATGTGGGGCTCCTTGTCCTGGAGCGATGCCAGAGGGACAGATTTCCCTGATTTCTAAATAACTGGAATTTATGAAATCTTATCAACATTTGGTTTGGATCTTATCAATATTTGATACCTGGCCACATCCTACTGTGCTTCCAACACAGGGAAGATTAATCCCTGTTGGAAAACAGAGGTGGGACCAAGGTTGGTGATCCTTGGAGGGCACTTCCATGGATCCTTGGTGACACCAACTCCATGTCCATGGATCCCTGGTGACACCAACTCCATTTCCAGGCTGAAATCCCGTGTGTTTCATGCTGAGGGCTGGGGCAGGGGAGTCCAGGGCTGGCAGCAGCATCCTCCAGCTCGTTATCCCAGATTTCCCTCTCCCATGACCGCCTGTGCTCTCCAGGCCCACTCCACCCTGCTTAACGAGCCGTGTCCAGCTCAGGGCTCCGTCCAAAACTGCGCCTTTTCCCACTCTTTGATTCTCCCTGCTCCAGAAGGAGAAGGATTACATAAACTGGAGGGTTTAATGAGTGCACTGGGCTTGCTTTTGGGGGAATTTCCAGTGGATTCAGGGTTATAACTTCATTAGGCCTTGTTGGGAAACTCATGGCAGCGCTGGGCGGGCCCGACCCCGACCCTTTGTTGTGTTCTCTTCTGAAGGACCGAGCGCTCCCGCCCCTTTTTGAAGTCCTAATTCCCTTTATGGGATGTTGCAAGGCCTTTCTATAGAGTGCTGCCTCTGAAGTCCGAAAATCCCAGTGCCAAAAATGCCCCTTTCCCCGTCGGCCTCGCGTCCTGACGTCGGGAGCAAAACTTTGTCCTGGGCAGTGTCCACCCAGACCTTTCCCTCTGGGGCTTTGGTTGCAAAAATTCCCATTGTTGGGATTCATCCCTGAAGAGATTTTTAAAGGGATGGGGTTGGGAGTTCCCTGGCTCAGCTGGGAGGAGCACTCGGAGTAAATAAACTCCAGGGCTACTCCTGCTTTCCAACCACTAGAGGTCAAGGTTGTGCTGTGGGATAACACATCCCACAAGGATTCACATCCCCATCCAAGGATTCGCTCCTGTTCCCGCTGCAGCCGCCTCCAGGGGCAGCTTTGTACACGGAATTTTGTTAGGGATTGCCCAGCTGGTTAATTAATTCAGAGCTGATTGTGTGTGCTCGGGCTGAGGAGCACTTTGAGGTGGATTTTCTGAGGAATGGGATGTCCATGCCTGGATTTTCCAAGGAATGGGGTCTTCATGCCATGCTTGGATTCCTCAGATGGAGGAATTATCCAGTGCTCGGTCCCTGGTGGGGTTTTGCTTCCCAAAGAGGAGATTCCAAAGGGATTTCCAGGCTGGCAAAAATCAAAGCTGCTCTTGAATTATTTTTGGTGGGATGTTAAAACTTCCAAGTTTTGAAAAGGAAATAATCCGGGAGGTTTGCACACAGATTAAGCACACTTTGTGTTCTCTGCAGTTCAGGTAGCAGAAGTAATTAATAATTAGAGATTTTTAATAGTAATTAATAATATTTTAATTCTCCCTTGGTGTCGCTGACAGCTGGATCTCCAACAGGTTTAATGGTTTTCCTGCTTCTGTCTAAATCCAGGCTGCCACATTCCCATAGGGAAGGGTCTTTTGCCACCTCAGAGAATCCTGGAATTCCAGAATGTCCAGGAGCTACCTGGTCTTGTGGAAAGTGTCCTTGTCCATGGAATGAGAGGATCCTGAAGATCCTGTCTGTGATTCCATGATTCTCCCACACCTTTCTCCTGATACCACAGCATAATACGGGGATGAATCCTCTAAGTCTGTGTCTAAATCCATACAAATTCCAGGTTTTCCAAGTGTTTATTTTCCACTTACACCAGCACACAAACCCGCATGTCCAGCAGGGCCACATCCATGGGATTGGCCTTTTTCCCCTGGTTTTGGATGGGATTTGGCCCTGGAGACCCCTCGTGTGTTCATTCCCATTCCTTGCCCTTGGGTTTGAGCTTGATCAGCTCCTGAACAAGTGGGGCTGAGCCACTTTTCCTGTCGATTATTGTGCTCCATATCAAAGGGAAAACAGTGGAATTTTTGCAGGAGGGCACAGCGTGACCTCAGCTGCCAGACAACCCCAGAACCCCTGGAATAACTCGGCGTGTTCCCTCCATCCCGCTGCTTCCAGCACGTTTTCCTTGAGCACCTTTTACAGCTCGTTCCGCACATCAACAATGTGCAATTAAACCCTCCTGGGCTCCCACAAAAATGCTTTCAGGAACCTCTGGGGTCCAGATGTGGAATGTTTAGTGCCGCCACGGCTGGGAAAGAGGAACAAACCCCGCGGTTCAGGAGGTCCCTGTGACAGTCACCACATGGCCCGCGGGCCAATATCGCCGCAGCTGGGCCGTAAACGGATCAATGTGGCAGCACGGGGGCCGGGGCGCTGGGATTTGGAAAGAGTCAGGAGCGTGTTTGGATTGTTGCATAATCCCTGGCCTGCTTTGCAAATGGATCTGGGAATATCTGGCTCGGGTGGGGGAAAGGCGACGTGTCGGAATTCCGCCGAGCGCGTGGCGCCTGCGGCCTGCTCTGTCCCCGTTGTTCAGGGCCGGCTGCTCCTCGTGCCTGAAAACCAAGTGAAACCCCAGGTGGAATCTGTGTTTGCTCCTAGGCACAGCAGCAGAGGAACCTGGACAACATCGTGTCCCAGCAGCCCAGGATTGGCGGGGGGAAGAAATCCAAGAAGGAGTTCAGCGCCAGCTCCGAGCTGGAGGTGAAGAACACCAGCCCCATGTCGGAGCAGGATTCGGGCATCCTGGATGTGGAGGATGAGGATGAGGAGGAAGAGGTAAACACCAAACTGGGTGGTGTGGGGGGCTTGTGGTGTCTCAAGGGGTTTGCTCCTTGCTCGTGGGGGAGTCCTGAAGGTGCAGAAGAGGCTGGAGAGCATGGGAGTGTCTCCAAATTTGGTTATTTTGTGGTTTTCTCCCTGTTCCCATTACTGGGCTCAGTAGAGAGGCCAAGGATTGGGAACTGCTCACCCCAGTCTGTCCCAGCACCTCTGTGCTGCTGGAGAACATCCATCCCTCATGGAAATATTGCTCCATAACCAAATTTTTGGCCTTTTCCTTTGTTCTGGTTTGTCTTTGGATAAGGGGTTGTGTCAGGATGAGAGGTGGAAACTTGAATTCCTTTATTTGCTCCCTTCCCTTCCCTTCCCTTCCCTTCCCTTCCCTTCCCTTCCCTTCCCTTCCCTTCCCTTCCCTTCCCTTCCCTTCCCTTCCCTTCCCTTCCCTTCCCTTCCCTTCCCTTCCCTTCCCTTCCCTTCCCTTCCCTTCCCTTCCCTTCCCTTCCCTTCCCTTCCCTTCCCTTCCCTTCCCTTCCCTTCCCTTCCCTTCCCTTCCCCTGACAGAGGGTTTTGGGAACCCCATAACCTGGGGGTGCTGTTGGTTTTTCCTTCCTCCCAGTGCTGGTTCCCCTGGGATTTGGGATGTTTCCCATGGAATTGAGGCCCGTGTCTCAGGAAAGGCAGCTCAGAGATCCAGACCTGCAGTGCAGGACCTCAGGGGGGTTGAGCCTTTGGATGTGTCCATCATTCCTTGGGATGCAGCCGTGTCCTGGACCTTTCGGGAAGTTCTGTCTGGATGGGAAGAACTTTGGGAAGTTCTGCCCCTCTGGATGGTTTTTCTCATTTGTTGAAGCCTCTTTTGTCAGGAAATTGATTTTTTCAGCTACAGCCAGTCCATGGGCTGGGGGATGTTTGTCACCCTGACTGTGACAGCCCCTGGGCAGACAGGGAGGGGACCAAGGACAAGCTGGAAATTTGAAATTGGGGTTGTTTAAATGGTTCTGGGCTTTGTTTTCTCCCTGCAAATCCATTCCCTCCTTTCCATGGAGTCTGTGCATCCTCAGCAGAGTGAGGTCACACCTTCCTCCATGGGGATGGAATTGTGGGTTCAGCCCTGACCCCTCCTGGGGCCTCTGGGACCCTCTGGGTGGGCTCCACATTCTTACAGCAGCATGGAATGAGACCCCAGAGCTGCTGCAGGGCTGGAGCCAGGCTGGGAGAGCTGGGAATGTTCCCCTGGAGAAGGGAAAACTCCAGGGAATCCTCAGAGTCCCTGCAGGGGCTCCAGGAGAGCTGGAGAGGGACTGGGGACAAGGGACAGAGGGACAGCACCCAGGGAATGGCTCCCACTGGGAAAGGGGAGATTGGGCTGGGATCTTGGCAAGGAATTCCTGCCTGGGCTGGAATTCCCAGATTTGCTGTGGCTGCCCCTGGATCCCTGGCAGTGCCCAAGGCCAGGATGGACGCTGGGGCTGGATCCATCTGGGATAGGGAAAGGTGTCCCTGCCCATGGATAGGATGGGATTTAGGGTCCCTTCCCACCCAACCCATTCCATGATTCCATGGTTCTGGCCTGTCCCAGACAGGTGATTCCCATCTCTGGGTGTGGTGGCCCTTTGGTGACCTCACAGGGGTGACCCTGCAGTGGGGATGGGCAGGAGGGGCTGTCCCCATCCCAGGCCCTGTCCCAGGGTGGGCAGGGGCTGCTGTCAGAGGTGATGAACAGCAGGGGAGAGGGGGCAGCAGCCACAGGACCCCCGGGTGCACCTGGCCAGGTGTCCTGGAGGAGATTCTATGGAGGAGTTCCCATGGAAGAGATTCCTTGGAGGAGATTTCATGGAGGAGCCCCTTGGAGGAGATCCCATGGGGAATATCCCATGGAGGAGCCCCCATGGAGGAAATCCCATGGGGAATATTCCCTGGAGGAGACCCCATGGAGGAGGTCCCATGGAGGAGATGCCATGGGGGAAGATCCCATGGAGGAGATCCCATGGGGAATATCCCATGAGGGAGATCCCATGGAGGGGATGCTATGGAGAAGCCCCCATGGAGGAGATTTAATGGAGAAGATCCCATGGAGGAGATCCTGTGGAAAAAATCCCATAGGGATTTCTCCTCCCCGTAGGGAGGAGATCCCATGGAACAGCCTCCATGGAGGAGATTTCATGGAGGAGCCCCTTGGAGGAGATCCCATGGGGAATATCCCATGGAGGAGCCCTCATGGAGGAGATCCCATGGAGGAGATCCCATAGAAAAAATCCCTAGGGATTTCTTCTCCCCGTAGGGAGGAGATCCCATGGAACACCCCCATGGACGAGCCCCATGGAGGAGATGCCATGTGGGAGAGAAAAGCGAGCAGTTTGTTCCTGATCAGCTTTGATTCCCCGTGTTCCTTCCTCATAGAGTCAGGGAATCTCCTGCATGGAAGGGTATCCACAGGGATCATCCATCCAACCCTGTCCCTGCTCAGACGCCCCAGAATCCCACCCTGGCCGTCCCTGGAGCTCTGTCCCAACACCCCTGGAGCTCTGGGAACGTTCTGGCAGCCTTGGGAATGTTCTCACTCCCTGGGCAGTGCCCAGCACCCTCTGGATGAGGAACCTTTCCCTAAAATCCAGCCTGAGCCTCCCCAGGAACAGCTCCAGCATTCCCTGTCCCTGGGTCACCAGAGTGAATCCTTCTGGGGATTTGTTCTTTTTGGAAAGAAAATTACTGATTTATTGGCCAAAAAATCTCTCAAGTGGAAATGGAGCCATTTCAATTTCAGGCTCTGCACAATAAGAGAGACCTGGAGAGGTTGGAGCATTCCCAGGGAGGGGATTGGAGCTGGGCAGGGGCTGCAGAATCCCTGAGGAGCTGGGCAGGGGCTGCAGAATCCCTGAGGAGCTGGGAAGGGGCTGCAGAATCCCTGAGGAGCTGGGCAGGGGCTCAGCTGGGGCAAAGGAGGCTCAGGGGGGCTCTGAGCTCGTCCTGGAGCTTTCCCTTCTCCAGGTGAACACTCCCAGCCTGGCTCCAGCTCCCTGATGTCCCCTGGGCTCTCTCCAGCAGCTCCAGATCCTTTTCCTGAGGGCTCCAAAGCTGGATTGGAGCGGAGCCGTGGCTGGGGCAGCAATGGAGTTTTAGGGACAATTCCTGGAGTCTTTGTGTCACCTGTGGGTTCTGGGTCCTGTCCCGTGTCCCTGGGCCCCAGCTCATCCATGGGTTCCCATCAGTGGGACTCTGGGATGGTTCCCAAATCCCCGGATTTGGCTCCTCTGGAATTCCTGGTGTTCCAGTCTGGAGGGACAGAACCTGCACTCGTGTCCTGCTTCTGCACCAAAACACACCAAGGGTCTGAGATCCAAACACTCAGATCCCAAATTAACCCTTGTATCCTGAATTAATGCTCATATCCCAAATTAACTTTTGTATCCCAAATTAACTTTCATATCCCAAATTAACTCTTCTATTCCAAATTAACCCTCCTATCCCAAATTAACCCTTGCATCCCAAATTAACTTTCATATCCCAAATTACCCCTTCTATCCCAAATTAACTCTCATATCCCAAATTAACTTTCATATCCCAAATTAACGTTTGTATCCCAAATTAACCCTTGCATCCCAAATTAACCCCATCCCAATTTAACCCTTCTATCCCAAATTAACCCTTGCATCCCAATTTAACCCTCCTATCCCAAACTAACTCTTCTATCCCAAATTAACCCTTGCATCCCAAATTAACCCTCATATCCCAAATTAACCCTTCTATCCCAAATTAACTTTCATATCCCAAATTAACTTTTATATCCCAAATTAACCCTCCTATCCCAATTTAACCCTTTTATCCCAAATTAAACCTCGCATCCCAAATTAACCCCTTTATCCTAAATTAACCCTTCTATCCCAAATTAACTCTTCTATCCCAAATTAACACTCCTATCCCAAATTAACCCTTGCATCCAAAATTAACCCTCCTATCCCAAAGTAACCTTCATATCCCAAATTAACCCTTCTATCCCAAATTAACCCTTCTATCCCAAACTAACCCTCCTATCCCAAGTTAACCTTTGAATCTGAGATTAACCCTCCTATCCCAAGTTATCCAAGCCCAGAGCAAAGCTTCCCTAAACCCTGAGCCATCCCAGTGCTGGTGGCAGCCAGGGCTGCAGTTTCCATGGAAAATTGGCCTTGCAGGGGTTAAATGAGCTGCAGGATTGTTTAACCCCACTTGCAGGAGGGATTTGGGTGTTTCCAGAGCCCTGCCCCTCTCCCAGCTCTGGGAACGTGCCTGCTGCAGGATTTGGGAATGAGATTGGGAGGTTGATGTTGTGTGGACTGGGAAATTTTGGGATAAGATGAATAAAACCTTTGTTCTGGAAATGAAGAGGAATAAAAGCCAGGATTGGGCTGGAGGGGGTGTCAGGGGAGCCATCAGTCCTGGCCTGGGGCAGCCTGAGCTCCCGTGGCATCGGCACGTCCCAAAAATCAGGGATTTATGGATTGTTGGGAGCGCTGGCAGTGCAGCTCTGGCTCAGGAAGTGCAGGCACTTCTTCAGTGCTGAATTCAGGGAATTTTTATTTGTGTCAGAATGTTGAAATAGGAGAAAAACACCTGAATTGTGAATGTGAGATCAGGGTACACTGTGTGATGTGTTAATCCAGACAGAGGGAGAATTCCATGGAATCATGGAATGGCTTGGGATGGAAAGGACCTTAAAAATCATCAATTCCACCCCTGCTGTGGGCAGGGACACACCCCAATGTCCCAGGTGGATCCAGCCTGGCCTTGGGCACTGCCAGGGATCCAGGGGCAGCCCCAGCAAATCTGGGAATTCCAGCCCAGCCCCTGCCCACCCTCCCAGCCAGGAATTCCATGCCAAGAAGGAATTCCCGTGAAGGAATTCTTTCACTCCAGTTCCACATCAGAGAGGAGTTTATCCAACCAAATCCCATCCCATTGCAGCCCTGCCATGGCCAGGGACTCTGCCACCATCCCAGGCTGCTGCACGAGCAGCTCCAGAGGCAGGGGCTGGAGGTGCAGGTGTGGGAATCCCATCGTGGATCACTTCAGGATGGGCTTTAGGGTCCCTCCCATCCCAAACCAGTGTGGGATCCTGGCATTCCCCATTTCAGCTCCCAGGACTGGTTTCCCCCACACCCTGCAATCCTTTAACAGCTCCATTTCCCCCTCACAGAGGAGTTTATCCCACAAAATCCTGAGGGACCAGATGTGGGAATCCCATCCTGGATCACCTCAGGGTTTCCCCATTAGGATCCCTCCCATCCCAAACCAGTCTGGGATCCTGGGATCCCCCATTTCAGCTCCATCCAGGACTGATTTCCCCCACACCCTGCAATCCTTTACCAGCTCCATTCTACCCCACAGAGGAGTTTATCCCACAAAATCCTGAGGGTGCAGATGTGGGAATCCCATCCTGGATCACTTCAGGATGGGCTTTAAGGTCCCTCCCATCCCAAACCAGTGTGGGATCCTGGGATCCCCCATTTCAGCTCCAGCCAGGCCCCCCTGCAGTGCCAAAATCTGATTTTCCTTGCATGGAAAAGATTCTTTCACCCGAGTTCCACATCAGAGAGGAGTTAACCCACAAAATCCTGAGGGTGCAGATGTGGGAATCCCATTGTGGATCACCTCAGGATGGGCTCTAGGGTCCCTCCCATCCCAAACCAGTTTGGGATCCTGGGATCCCCCATTTCAGCTCCTGCCAGGACTGGTTTCCCCCACACCCTGCAATCCTTTACCAGCTCCAGTTCCACCCCACAGAGAGTTTATCCCACAAAATCCTGAGGGTGTAGATGTGGGAATCCCATCCTGGATCACTTCAGGGTGTCTTCATTAGGATCTCTCCCATCCCAAACCAGTTTGGGATGCTGGGATCCCCCATTTCAGCTCCAGCCAGGAACCTCTGCAGTGCAAAATCTGATTTTCCTTGAATGGAAAAGATTCTTTCACCCCAGTTCCAAATCAGAGAGGAGTTAACCCACAAAATCCTGAGGGTGCAGATGTGGGAATCCCATTGTGGATTACTTCAGGATGGGCTTTAGGGTCCCTCTCATCCCAAACCAGTCTGGGATCCTGGGATCCCCCATTTCAGCTCCAACCAGGCCCCTCTCCAGTGCAAAATCTGTGAATGAAGGAGATTCTTTCACTCCATTTCCACCCCACAGAGGAGTTTATGCCACAAAATCCTGAGGGTGCAGATGTGGGAATCCCATCCTGCAGCACTGGGATCACCCCAGGATGGCCATTAAGGGATCCCAAACCAGTTTGGGATCCTGGGATCCCCCATTTCAGCTCCAGCCAGGACTGATTTCCCTCTCACCCTGTGATCCTTTACCAGCTCCAGTTCCACCCCACACAGGAGTTTATCCCAATCCCAGTTTTCCCTCCTGAGGAGCCTCCAGGACCCTTCCCGGGACACTTTGGGGTTGGGATCCTCCCTGAGCCTGGAGCTGCCCCAGCCTCATCAAAACCCCAAACCCTCCCCATTTCCTTGGCCCTCCCATCCCTGCCCTTTTCCCACCCCATTCCCACAGAATTCCCCTTTTCCCGGGATTTGGGGTCCTGGAGCTTCCAGCCCCCAAGGAGAGCCGAGGGAACATCCCCAAAGGACACAAAATGCAAATTCCCCCTCCAATCCCACCCAGGGGAAAAACCAGGAAAAATCAAACCCAAATGGGGCTTTCAAGCAAAATCCAAAGAATTTCTTTGATTTTTTGTCGTTTTTTTGCCTTTTTTCCCACTTTTTGTTGCGTGTGTGGTGCCAGCATCCCTTGGGTTCCGTGCCTGGAATGATTCCCAGCGTCCTGTGGGATTTCAGTGCAGCAAAACCAACATTAAAGGGCATTTTCCTGCTTGCAAGGCCTGAAAAATATTCTGAAAATATTTGAAAATATCTGAATATCATAATTGAAATGGAATAATTGAAAATATTCTGAAAATATGTGAAAATATCCGAATATAATAATTGAAATGGAATAATTGAAAATATTCTGAAAATATCAGAAAATATCTGAATATAATAATTGAAATGGAATAATTGAAAATATTCTGAAAATATCTGAAAATATCTGAAAATATCTGAATATATCTGAATATATCTGAATATAATAATTGAAATTGAATAATTGAAAATATTCTGAAAATATCTGAATATACTAATTGAAATCGAATAATGGAAAATATTCTGCAAAGATCTGAGAAATATTCTGAAAAATCAGAATATTTGGGGAGATCCAAGAAATTAAATGGAATTTTTCCATACCTGGGATCTTGGCTTTATCTTGGACCCTCTGGTGTTGGAGCTGCTCTCACCAAAAAATGATATTTTGGAGTGATAAACTTATTTAAATGGGATTTTTTTAGAGTTAAATTCAGCTAAATCTGGGTTTTTTTAGAATGGAATTTATTTATATTTTTTCTATTTATTTATTTATATTTATATATTTATTTTATATAAATAAATTTATAATATTTATATATTATGGAATTTATTTACATTTTATATTTATATATTTATAATATATATTTATAATATATATTTATAATATATATTTTTATATTTATAATAATATTTATATATTATTTATATTTTTTGTGTTATATTCATCTAAAAGTGATTTTTAGAGTGGAATTTAATTCTATTTGAATTTTCTAGAGCTAGATTCACCTAAAAGTGATTTTGTTTTAGTTACACTTAAATAAGTGGGATTTTTTAATAGTTTCATTTGCCTAAATTCATTTTTTAGAGTGGAATTCATTTAAATTTGAATTTTTTAGAGTTTTTAGAATCCCCTAAAAGTGATTTTTTTGGAGTTACACTTATTTAGATGGAATTTTTTTATAGTTTCATTCACCTAAATGCGATTTTTTGGAGCGACCAACTTATTTAAATGTGATTTTTTTTTAGGATTTCAGTTGTCTGTCTGTGATATTTTAGAGTTCCATGTACCCATATTTAAATTTTTTGCTGTTCTCCTTATTTATAAATGAAATTTTTAAGTTGCACTCATCTGGATGGGATTTTTTAGTGATGCTTATTTAAATTTAATTTTTTCATAGTTTCATTCATCTAAATGTGATTTTTTTGGAGCGACCAACTTATTTAAATGTGATTTTTTTTTAGGATTTCAGTTGTCTGTGATATTTTTGAGTTCCACTAACCCATATTTAAATTTTTTTGCAGTTCCATTTATTTATAAATGAAATTTTTATGACTTATACTCACCTGGATGGAATTTTTTAGAGTGATGCTTATTTTAATTTAATTTTTTCATAGTTTCATTCATCTAAATGTGATTTTTTTGAGCAATAAACTTATTTAAATGTGATTTTTTTTTAGGGTTTCACTTGTTTTAGAGTTCCATGTACCCATATTTAAATTTTTTGCGATTTCACTTATAAATGAAATTTTTATGACTTGTACACACATAGATGGAATTTTTTAGAGGCACATTGAAATTTGATTTTTTTATAGTTTCATTCACCTAAATATCATTTTTTGAGTGACAAACTTATTTAAATGTGATTTTTTTAGGGTTTCACTTGTTTTAGAATTCCATGTATCCATATTTAAATTCTTTGCAGTTCAATTTATTTATAAATGAAATTTTTATGACTTGTACACACATAGATAGAATTTTTTAGGGACACATTGAAATTTGATTTCTTTTATAGTTTCATTCACCTAAATATCATTTGTGAGCGATAAACTTATTTAAATGTGATTTTTTTGAGCAATAAATTTATTTAAATGTGATTTTTTTAGGGTTTCACTTGTTTTAGAGTTCCATGTACCCATATTTAAATTTTTTGCAGTTCTACTTATTTATAAATGAAATTTTTATGACTTGTACACACATAGATGGAATTTTTTAGGGACACATTGAAATTTGATTTTTTTATAGTTTCATTCACCTAAATGTGATTTTTTTGAGCGATAAACTTATTTAAATGTGATTTTTTTAGGGTTTCACTTGTTTTAGAATTCCATATACCCATAGTTAAATTTTTTCCAATTTCACTTATAAATGAAATTTTTATGACTTGTACACACATAGATGGAATTTTTCAGGGACACAGTGAAAGTTGATTTCTTTTATAGTTTCATTCACCTAAACGTGATTTTTTTTGAGCGATAAATTTATTTAAATGTGATTTTTTTTTAGGATGTCACTTGTTTCTCTTTGACATTTTAGAGTTCCATGTACCCATATTTAAATTTTTTGCTGTTCTCCTTATCTATAAATAAAATTTTTCTGTTGCACTCACCTGGATGGGATTTTTTAGTGATGCTTATTTTAATTTAATTTTTTCATAGTTTCATTCACCTAAATGTGATTTTTTTGAGCGATAAACTTATTTAAATGTGATTTTTTTAGGGTTTCACTTGTTTTAGAGTTCCATATACCCATAGTTAAATTTTTTCCAATTTCACTTATAAATGAAATTTTTATGACTTGTACACACATAGATGGAATTTTTCAGGGACACATTAAAATTTGATTTCTTTTATATTTTCATTCACCTAAATGTGATTTTTTGAGCGACAAACTTATTTAAATGTGATTTTTTTGAGCGATAAATTTATTTAAATGTGATTTATTTTAGGGTTTAATTTGTCTGTGTGTGATATTTTACTGCTCTGCTTACCCATAATTAAATTTTTTGCAGTTTTGCTTCCTCACCCCTGGATTTTTGGTGGGTTTCCCACGTTTTTCATGGATTTTCTCCCCGTTCCAGGTGCCTGGAGCCCAGGATTTGGTGGATTTCTCCCCGGTCTATCGATGCCTCCACATCTACTCCGTCCTGGTGAGTGAATCTGGATTTTCCTGCTCTGGGGAATTCCATGGATCTGCTCCTGCTCCCTCATCCTGGGATGTCCATCCCTGAGGGAGGAAAAAAATCTTGGGATGGATGGATTTGGGGGAAATCTCTGGAATTCCTTCATTCAGGGAATGGAAATGCAAAGGGAATTTCCTCCTGCTGTCCCAAATATGGAAATTTTCATGTGTTTATATTTCTTGGTTGTTGGATTTTCCTCCAAGATTTCCTCTTTGGATGCAGGAATTTTGTTATTCCATGGAAATTGAGGAGTTTTGGGCAGGGATTGGTTGGATTTTGAAGCTGTTTTTCCAAGGAAAAATGAATTATTCTGTAGGAATGAGAGAATTTTGGGTTGGAATTGGTTGGATTCTGACCCCAAGAATTGTTTCCTCCAAGAATTCCTCTTTGGATCCAGTAATTCCATTAATCCATGAAAATGGAGGGAGTTTTGGGAGAAATTGTTTCCTCCAAGAATTCTTTAGATCCATTAACTTCATTATTCCATTGAAATAGGAGAATTTTGGGCAGGGATTGGTTGGATTCCAATGTTGTTTTCTCCAAGATTTCCTCTTTGGATGCAGAATTTTGTTATTCCATGGGAATGGACAAATTTTGGGCAGGGATTGGTTGGATTCTGATGCTGTTTTTTCCAAGGAAAATGAATTATTCTATGGGAATGGAATAGTTTTGGGCAGGAATTGATTGGATTCTTGATACCATTATCTCTGAGAATTTTTTGGATTCCTTAACTTCATTATTCCATTGAAATAGGAGAAATTTGGGCAGGAATTGGTTGGATTCTGACATTGTTTTCTCCAAGAATTCCTCTTTGGATCCAGTAATTCCATTATTCCATGAAAATGGAGGGAGTTTTGGGAGGAATTGTTTCCTCCAAGAATTCTTTGGATTCCTGCACTTCATTATTCCATTGAAATAGGGGAAATTTGGGCAGGGATTGGTTGGATTCTGATGCTGTTTTTCCAAGGAAAATGAATTATTCTATGGGAATGGGAGAATTTTGGTCAGTAATTGATTGGATTCTTGATACCATTATCTCTGAGAATTTTTTGGATTCCTTAACTTCATTTTTCCATTGAAATAGGAGAAATTTGGGCTGGGATTGGTTGGATTCTGACATTGTTTGCTCCAAGAATTCCTCTTTGGATCCAGTAATTCCATTATTCCTTGGAAATTGAGGAGTTTTGGGGAGGAATTGGTTGGATTCTGAAGCTGTTTTTCCAAGGAAAATGAATTATTCTGTAGGAATGGGGGAATTTTGGGGTGGAATTGGTCGGATTCTGACATTGTTTTCTCCAAGATTTCCTCTTTGGATGTAGGAATTTTGTTATTCCATGGGAATGGACAAATTTTGGGCAGGGATTGGTTGGATTCTGATGCTGTTTTTTCCAAGGAAAATAAATTATTCTATGGGAATGGGAGAATTTTGGTCAGCAATTGATTGGATTCTTGATTCCATTATCTCTGAGAATTTTTTTGGATTCCTTAATTTCGTTATTCCATTGAAATGGGAGAGTCTGGGCAGAAATTGGTTGGATTCTGACACTGTTTCCTCCAAGAATTCCTCTTGGGATGCAGGAATTTTGTTATTCCATGGAAATAATGGAGTTTTGAGCAGGGATTGGTTGGATTTTGACATTGCTTGCTCCAAGAATTCTTTGGATTTGTTAACTTCATTATTCCATTGAAATGGGAGAAATTTGGGCAGGAATTGGTTGGATTCTGATGCTGTTTTCTCCAACAATTCCCCTGTGGATCCAGTAATTCCATTATTCCTTGGAAATTGAGGAGTTTTGGGGAGGAATTGGTTGAAATCTGATGCTGTTTGCTAGAAGGAAAAATGAATTATTTTATAGGAATGGGAGAAATTTGGGCAGGAATTGGTTGGATTCTGATACCATTTTCTCCAAGAATTCTTTGGATTCATTAACTTTGTTATTGCCTGGAAATGGCAGGAATTGGTTGGATTCTGACATTGTTTCCTCCAAGAATTCCTCTTTGGATCCAATAATTCCATTATTCCTTGGAAATGGAGGAATTTTTGGGAGGGATTGGTTGGATTCTGATGCTGTTTCCTCCAAGAATTCTTTGGATTCATTAACTGCATTATTCCATTGAAATAGGAGAAATTTGGGCAGGAATTGGTTGGATTCTGATACCATTTTCTCCAAGAATTCTTTGGATTCATTAACTTTGTTATTCTAAGGAAATTGGAGACTTCTAGGGTAGAATTGGTTGGATTCTGATGCTGTTTCCTCCAAGAATTCCTCTTTGGCTGCAGTAATTTTGTTATTCTGTGGGAATGGGAGAATTTTGGGCAGGAATTGGTTGGATTGTCTGGTTCCATTTTCTCCAAGGATTCTTTGCATTCAGTAATTTTGTTATCCCATACAAATGGAGGAATTTTGGGGAGAAATTGTTTGGATTCTGATGCTGTTTTCTCTAGGAATACCCTGAAAAATTGGAGAGTTTTGGGCAGGAATTGGTTGGATCCCGATGCTGTTTTCTCCAAGAATTCCTCTTTGGATCCAGTAATTTCATTTTCCAGTGAAAATGGGAGAGTTTTGGGCAGGAATTGGTTGGATCCCAATGCTGTTTTCTTCAAGAATTCTTCTTTAGTCACAGTAATTTCACTTTTCCATGGAAAAGGAGGAGTTTTGGGCAGGAATTCCACAGAAATGGATCATTTGCTGCACCCTGGAGACCTTCCCTGCCCTGCCAGCTCTGTCTGCCATCCCCAAATCCACCCTTGCCTGGATCACTCTGAGATTCCTGAGGGAAAAATTCCCACAGATTGTGCCAGGAGTTTGGTTTTTGACTGAAAATGGTTCCTTGGAGCTGTCCCAGAGAGCTCCTGTTTCCACAGGCTGGGAATTTTGAGCACATTGATCTTTTAAAGTATTAATTTATAAGGAAGGGAGATAAGGAACCTCTGGAGCTCATCCTCCAATTTTGAACTGGGAATTTTTGGGATGCTTCCAGCAGCATCCAAGCCTTGAATCTCCTGATCTAAAGAACTTGTGGAGTCTCATATCCCTTTTTAGGGACATTTGGAGATCACCCTCCAACTCTGAATTTTGAGGATGTTTCCATCAGCATCCATGCCCTGAATCTGCCATTCCAAGGATCCTGCATTCCTTTTCCAGGGCCTTGGGATCTCACCCTCCAAATTTTATTTTTGGAGCTGTATCCAAGCCTTGAATCTCCTGATCCAAGGAGCCTGTGGAGCTCCTTGGGGAGCTCCTTTTAGGGACATTTGGAGATCACCCTCCAAATCTGAATTTTGAGGATGTTTCCAGGAGTATCCAAGCCCTGAATCTGCCATTCCAAGGAACTTGTGGAATCTCTTCCCTTTTCCAGGGCCTTTGGATCTCACCCTCCAATTCTGAATTCCAGGAATGCATCTGAGCCTTGAATCTCCTGATCCACAGAACTTTCTGGAGCCTCATCCCTTTTTAGGGACATTTGGAGATCACCCTCCAACTTTGAATTTTGAGGATGTTTCCATCAGCATCCATGCCCTGAATCTGCCATTCCAAGGATCCTGCATTCCTTTTCCAGGGCCTTGGGATCTCACCCTCCAAATTTTATTTTTGGGGTTGTATCCAAGCCTTGAATCTCCTGATCCAAGGAGCCTGTGGAGCCTCATCCCTTTTTAGGGACATTTGGAGTTCACCCTCCAAATCTGAATTTCGAGAATCTTTCCAGCAGCATCCAAGCCCTGAATCTGCCATTCCAAGGAACTTGTGGAGTCTCATCCCTTTTCCTGGGCCTTTGGAGGATCTCAGACTCCAACTGAGAATTTCAAGGATGCACCTGAGCCTTGAATTTCCTGATCCACAGAACCTTCTGGAGCCTCATCCCTTTTTAGGGACATTTGGAGCTTTCCCTCCAACTTTCCATTTCAGGGATGCTTCCAGGAGCATCCATGCCCTGAATCTGCCATTCCAAGGATCCTGCATTCCTTTTCCAGGGCCTTGGGAGCTCACCCTCCAAATTTTAATTTTGGGGATGCATCTGAGCCTTGAATCTCCTGATCCAAGGAGCCTGTGGAGCCTCATCCCTTTCTAGGGACATTTGGAGTTCATCCTCCAACCCTGAATTTCTGGGATGCTTCCAGCAGCATCCAAGCTCTGAATTCCATGGAACTTGTGGAGTCTCATCCCTTTTCCTGGGCCTTCTCTCTCCAATCTTCAATTTCAGGGATGCTTCCAAGCCTTGACTGTGCCATTCTACAGAACCTGTGGAGCTTCATCCCTTTTTGGAGACCTTTGGAACTCATGCTCCAACTCTGGGTTTCAGGGATGCTTCCAGGAGTATCCAAGCCCTGAACCTGCCATTCCAAGGAACTTGTGGTGTCTCTTCCCTTTTCCTGGGCCTTTGGATCTCACCCTCCAATTCTGAATTTCAGGGTTGCATCCAAGCCTTCAATGTCCCATTCCAAGGAACTTGTGGAGTCTCATCTCTTTTCCAGGGCCTTCAGAGCTCACTCTCCACATTTTAATTTTGGGCATGCACCTGAGCCTTGAATTTCCTGATCCATAGAACCTGTGGAGCCTCGTCCCTTTCTAGGGACATTTGGAGTTCATCCTCCAACTTGGAATTTCGAGGATGTGTCCAGGAGTATCCAAGCCCTGAATCTGCCATTCCAAGGAACTTGTGGAGTGTCTTCCCTTTTCCTGGGCCTTTGGAGCATCTCAGACTCCAACTGTGAATTTCAAGGATACACCTGAGCCTTTAATCTCCTGATCCACAGAACCTGTGGAGCCTCATCCCTTTTTGGAGACCTTTGGAACTCATACTCCAACTCTGGGTTTCAGGGATGCTTCCAGCAGCATCCAGGCCCGGAATCTGCCATTCCAGGGAACCTTCATCCCTTTTCCAGGGCTGTTGGAGCCCAGGAGCTGTTCTGGGGCTCTTCCCCTGTGGTTGTGCAACCCAGATCCCAGGCAGGAGATGAAAGGAGCTCTGTGTTTCCAGCTCTCCTCCCTTCCCAGCCTGGAGAGGGAATTGTTTCCCAGGCGTCCCCAGCGCTGCACACGGGTTTGCTGAAGGAAAGGAGCTGTCAGAAGCCCCGTTCCTATAAAACATCTTTTTGTGCCCCTCATCTGTTCATAATTAGGTCATTTGGCCACGTTGCCGTGAGATTTTCTTGGAATGAGAAGTTCCCCTCCCCAAAATGTGTGGCTGTGTTTATCTTGGAGGGAAATCCCAGCGCTCCAGGCGGAGCTGGGAGCTGGAGCAGGAGTTTGTTAATTGGGAATTAGGAGGGAGCTGAAAGGCTGGGGAGGGGCTGGAAGTGCCACTTTGTTTGGGGAAACTTCAGGGAGAAACATGGATCATGGAGACAGGATTGGGAATCCCATTGGAGGGGCTGCCAGGCCTTGGTTTGACACGAGGGTGTGGGTTTGATATGGACTTGATATGGATTTAATATGAGTTTAATATGGGTTTATTATGGACAAATAATTTGGATTTATTATGGACTAAATTGGGATTTAATACGAATTTAATCTGGATTTATTATGGACTAAATTGGGATTTAATACGAATTTAATCTGGATTTATTATGGACTAAATTTGGATTTAATACGAATTTAATCTGGATTTATTATGGACTAAATTTGGATTTAATACGGATTTAATATGGATTTATTATGGATTCAATTTGGATTTATTATGGATTTGCTGGTGTGATTGTCCACAAAGGTGTTCTGAGGAGGGTCAGCAGCTTCTGCTGGTGGATGGGGCAGTTTTGAACATTCCCAATGGTTGCATTCCATGGATTTCAAGGCCAAGACGTGGAATTGCTTTGCTTCACATTACAGAAATGGGTTTGTCCCTGCATTGGGGATTTTTGTTTTCGTTCTAATCTGAAATAGGGATTGATCCTCAGAAATGTGTTGGGGGAAGCAGCAGATCCAAGGGATGGATCTGGGTGGGGTTGTCCCCTTCTGGAGGTGGGAATGGGTGGTGGTGTCCCTACAAGGGACAGGGGGGAACATAGGATGGGATGAGAGGGAGCAGCCAGGGGAGGTTTAGGTTGGATATTGGGAAAATTCCTTTGTGGAAAGGGTTTTCCAGCAGTCCTGATCCCTGCAGGGACGTGGCAATTGTGATACCTTGGGAATGTTGCCCTAGAGCAGAGACCAAACAGAATTAAAGAATAAAGCAGGGATTTATTAACAGGATCTCCTCCATGGATGCACCTTGGGCAGCACAAGAGCCCAGACAGGGCTGCACCCAAGATGAACCAAAATGGTCCCAAAATGAACCCAAGATGAACCAAAGAGGCCCCAAAATGCACAACCAGGCACGAGGTCTCTCCCTTGGTTCAGTTCTGCTCCATTTGCATCTTGCAGTTCATTGTCCCATTCCAGCTTTAGCCCAGGCAGTCCCACCCTGCTTGTTTTTCTCTCTTCAACCCACATTTATACTCTTGGGCTGAGATTTGGGTCATTTGTCCTTGGTCCCCAGCTGGAGCAGGAATTGTTTTGTGTCCCTGCTCTGTGCACAGAGCTCACCATGCCCTGATGTGAGCCCAGACCCGCACACTAAAGCAGCACAGAATGTGAAAAATAGAAAAGCTGAAACCTGAGGCATCACTTGGGGACACAGGACAGGGCTGGGGACGGTTGGATTCAGTCCCAGAGGATTTTTCCAACCTCAGGGATTCCATGGAGAGGTTCAAGCAGGGCAGGGGTCCAGTGCCAGCAGCTCTGTCCCCACCCTGAGCTGCGATCAGCTCCTGCTCCCGTTCCTGCCCCTGCTCCCATTCCTGTCCCTGCTCCCATTCCTGTCCCTGTTCCCACTCCTGTCCCTGCTCCCAATTCCTGTCCCTGCTCCCATTCCTGTCCCTGTTCCCATTCCTGTCCCTGTTCCCACTCCTGTCCCTGCTCCCAATTCCTGTCCCTGCTCCCGTTCCTGTCCCTGTTCCCACTCCTGTCCCTGTTCCCATTCCTGTCCCTGCTCCCATTGCTGTCCCTGCTCCAGTTCCTGTCCCTGCTCCCATCGCTATCCCTTCTCCCATTCCTCCTGTTCATTCCCAACCCAGACCCTGCACACAGAAACAAGAACTAACAACGAGCAGAAATCAGAGCTCAGCTCTAGGGAAAGTGTTTTAGGGAGCCAGGAGCAGGAGAAAAACCTCCCAGAGCAGCAAATTGCCCTTTTGCTGACCTGAGCCTGAGTCCTGGCCTGGCTTTCTAGGCCCAGCTCGGGTGGAGCAATGTCAGAGATCCTGCATAGCATCGAGGGAACGGCCCCGGCCGTGTCAGACGGAAGGATCATAATGTAATAGTTCCCCAAAACTCCCAATATTTGTCATTTACAATGGCGTTATCTCAGAGCTTGGCCTGCAGTTAAAAAGGCCCACGTTGAATAAACATTGAGATATTTATTATTTTTAGTGAAATCGACCTTCCAGTCACCTCGGTTTTATGGCTGTGCTGCTTATAAATTCCCAAAGGATTATTTGCAAACTCCTGCTCCTATCTGGCAGCCTTATCAGCGGGGCAGGAGTTCACATATTGTACCGGGGGGTCAGCCCGCGGTCATGGGCTTCCAGAGGGGGCCAGGCACCTGTAAATCCTGCAAATCCTTCCCTCGGCAACCAAGGCGAAGGACAACATCCAACAGGCACGGAGACTTTTCCAGGAAACGCTGAACTTTGGCAGGAAGGGCAGAGCAGGGGGAAAGAAAGTGAAGGAAGGTCAGGCGGGGGTTAATTGAGAGCTGGACCTTGGCGTGGTGGCGGCTGCGGGGCAGGACGGGCTCTCCTGGGATGGTTTATGGGATTGTTCATCCCAATTCCCTTCCTGGGGAGGAAGGGGCTGCTTCAGGGAGAGATGGGACTGGGAAGGGTTTGGATTTCTGCAGGGCTGGGAGAAAATATCCCAACTTCTTCAGGGTGCCTCCATCCCAAACCAGTCTGGGAATCTGCGAATTATTTAAGGAGAGGGACTGGCAGAAAGTCTAACATGAGAATTTTGGGGTCAGTTGGGCAAGGCCTGGCCTGGTTTGAGCCCTAAGCCCAGCCCAGGCTCTGTTCAGCCATTTCAGGCTCTCCTGGGATGTTTGATGGGATTGTTCATCCCAATTCCCTTCCTGGGGAGGAAGGGGCTGCCTGAGGGAGAGATGGGACTGGGAAGGGTTTGGATTTCTGCAGGGCTGGGAGAAAATATCTCAACTTCTTCAGGGTGCCTCCATCCCAAACCAGTCTGGGAATCTGTGAGTGATTTAAGAAAGGGGGCCAAATCCAAAGATGAGAATTTTGGGGTCAGTTGGGCAAGGCCTGGCCTGGTTTGAGCTGATCCTGAGCCCTAATCCCACCCAGGTTCTGTTCAGCCATTTCAGGCTCTCCTGGGATGTTTTATGGGATTGTTCATCCCAATTCCCTTCCTGGGGAGGAAGGGGCTGCCTCAGGGAGAGATGGGACTGGGAAGGGTTTGGATTTCTGCAAATATCAAACAAAACACCCGAACATATTTAGGGTGTCTCCATCCCAAACCAGCCTGGGAATCTGTGAGTGATTTAAGAAAGGGGCCAAATCCAAAGATGGGAATTTCAGGGTCAGTTGGCCAAGGCCTGGCCTGGTTTGAGCTGATGCCGAGTCCTAAGCCCAGCCCAGGTTCTGTTCAGCCATTTCAGGCTCTCCTGGGATGTTTTATGGGATTGTTCATCCCAATTCCCTTCCTGGGGAGGAAGGGGCTGCCTGAGGGAGAGATGAGCATGGGGAGGGTTTGGATTTCTGCAGATATCAAACAAAACACCCCAACATCTTTAGGGTGCCTCCATCTCAAACCAGTCTGGGAATCTGCGAATTATTTAAGGAGAGGGACTGGCAGAAAGTCTAACATGAGAATTTTGGGGTCAGTTGGGCAAGGCCTGGCCTGGTTTGAGCTGATCCTGAGCCCTAAGCCCAGCCCAGGCTCTGTTCAGCCATTTCAGGCTCTCCTGGGATGTTTGATGGGATTGTTCATCCCAATTCCCTTCCTGGGGAGGAAGGGGCTGCCTGAGGGAGAGATGAGCATGGGGAGGGTTTGGATCTCTGCAGATATCGAACAAATTATCCCAAACACTTCAGGGTGCCTCCATCCCAAACCAGTCTGGGAATTTGTGAATGATTTAAGGAGAGGGACTGGCAGTAAGTCTAAGATGAGAATTTTGGGATCAGTTGGCTGAGGTCTGGCCTGGTTTGAGCTGATCCTGAGCCCAGCCCAGGTTCTGTTCAGCCATTTCAGGCTGTCCTGAGATGTTTTATGGGATTGTTCATCCCAATTGCCTTCCTGGGGAGGAAGGGGCTGTCTGAGAGAGAAGTGGGAGTGGGGAGGGCTTGGGATAAAACATCCCAACTTCTTTAGGGTGCCTCCATCCCAAACCAGTGAAAGGTTTAATGAAAGGGACTCACAACAAATTCAGGCATTTCAGGATCAGTTGAGCAAGGCCTGGCCTGGTCTGAGCTGACCCTGAGCCCTAAGCCCAGCCCAGGCCGAGCTCAGCAGCCCTGGCCTATCTCAGCCATTCACCTGGTGGCACCAGCTCCATCCCCTGCTGGCAGAGGAGCTGTGGGAAAATGGCAATAAATAAAAAGTGGTGACCTAAAGAACAGACCCAGAATGTGATTTCACCATGGAGGGGTCGATCTTTTCTGTTGCCTCTGACCAAAGTTTGTGCAATGCCGGGGCTGCTTTGATCAATATCCAAAATAAAGGGGGAGAGGTGAGGCCTGGGCCAGCTGGTTTATCTGCAGGAGCATCTCAGCAGCTGCTGGGTGCCTTGGATTTCCAGGCCAAGACATGGGATGGCTTCGCTTTACACAACAGAAAATGAAAAGCAGTTTTGTGTTTCATGTTTCCCCTAAGCTGCAGCGAGGCAGAAAGCAAAGAGGGAACCCAAAGCAGAAAGGAATGAAAGAAAAATAAAAATAAGCCAAAAAAACTCAAGGCAGAGTGGGCTGCACTGAAGGTGCTCCCAAGAAGTTGTCAGGAGGCAGCTGAGGGTGATTTAAGTCCCTTAAACTCTTCCCTGAGCGGGGCTGGTGCCTGTTAGTGCTCATTTAGGCTCTGCCTCGGCGGGGTGGGTTTTTTTAGCTCGGTGCTAATTGCTTCCCAATTACTTTGAGGTTCTTCACATGTTCCTGAAGACACTGGGATTGACACTCCCAGCTCTTTGATCCCAGCTACAAAGGGGTCATTTTAGGGGAAAGAACAAGTGTCCAAAAACACAGGCAACAAGGCAGAAAGAAAAAGGGAGCGGATTCTGAGGTAAAAACAGCCCGAAAAGCTGGAGCTGCTGAAGGATTTCTGGAGAATCCAGAGCTGGATAATTTAGATAAATGGGAGCTGACAGGGATTTACTATAAATTTGTCCTATCTCAGCACTGACATTTTTATCTGTGCTGCCTCTCCCCCGACCCTGGAGCTGCTTTGATGCACAAAGTGCATTAAAAAGGTTAAAAAAAAAAAAGTACAGTTAATAATAACTCCCCTGTTTTACTGCAAACAGTCCACGTAGAAATATCTTGTCAGGGTGGATAGTCTGTATCCTTTTGGAACAGCTCTCCTTGGGAATTTTAGGGAAGGACACGTTTTGTGTCTCTTAGAGCACGGCCTTGGGAGGAGAAACAAGGTTTTCTTTTGGGATTATCGCTGGAATCACAAGGTTTTTCTGCAGGAGCTGCTCAGGGGTCCCTGGGCTCAAGGTGAACCTGTGGAATTCCCACCTGGGGTGGCCACATGGAGCAGATTCCATTGGAAATGGGGGATCCTGTGGATCCTGGCTCTCCTGCCAGCCCTGCACTTAAATCACTGTAATTCCTCTCACAGGTGTGATGCTGCTGGTGCTGCCTGCCCCAATCCTCCTTTTCCTGCTTTTTTTTTTGGGATGGGGTTGGGCAGGGGGGCTCCCACTCCCTCCCCACCCTCCCAGGGGCTCAGCATCCCCACCAAAAATATTTGTGCTTTGCAGAAGGGGGCAAAACAATTGAAGTTCTCCTTTCAAGGCAGGAGGGAGGCTCTGTAGGAACCACAACTCCAACAAGGAGAGCCACCCAGCCCTGCCTTTCAGATGAAACCAAACCTTTTTTCTCTTTGTAGCACCACTTGTTCCTTTTATTCCACAGCACAACACAAACCCCACCATGGAAACTCTGTGGTTCTTCTGTTTCAGAGCTCGGGCTTGTCGAGTTTTCCTTGGGAACTCGAAAACTTGATTTAATTTTACTTTTTTGTGGAAAGGAGCGGGGCGCGCAGTGGGAAAAAAAAAACCCAAAATTCCCTTTCTGGTGACTCCTTGTTCATCTCAGGCACTTTGCAGGCTGTCCCATGGCCGTGTCCTGGCATTTCTCAGCGTCTGCTGCCTGGGCTGGTGCCTGGTGCGGGGAGATAGCTGTAAACAGAGCTCTGAGATCATAGGGGAAGGCTGGGGGGAGCCACTTTGTGCACGGCATTGATAAGGCCACAGGAAAAGCCATTAGAGCGGGGCCGGTGTCAGTGACCTGTGATAACCACCCTGTCCTACGTGCTAATGGAGCCTGGCCCGAGCCTGGCCCTGGTGGCAGCACAGTGAACTTTGGGAATTGTCACAGAGCTGCCGTCACCCCCTGACCTCCTTTTCTTCCCCGGGAGAAAAGCTCTTGGCTGCCATCAAAGCGGCGGCGGCGGCGCAGAAATCACAGCGCTGGAAATATTCCCCGTGGAAAACAGACCTGGAAAAGGGAGGGAAAAAATGGGAAAAAAACCCAAAAAACCTCACCCCGAGCCAGCAACAGCCCCGATGCAAACCCCTCAGCAGCTGAGGGGAGGGGGAGCAGCAGAGCTTTCCCAGGGCTGGGAATATTCCAGAGCTATCCCAGGGCTGGGAATATCCTGAGGTTTTGGATTTAGGGCTGGGAATATCTTGGGGGTTTGGATTTCGGTCCTGGGGGTTTAGATATAGGGCTGGGAATATCCTGGGGGTCTGGATTTAGGTCCTGGGGTTTGGATTTAGGGCTGGGAATATTCTGGGGATTTGGATTTAGGGCTGGGAATATCCTGAAGGTCTGGGTTTAGGGATTGGGAATATCCTGGCGGTCTGGATTTAGGGCTGGGAATATCCTGGGGATCTGGATTTAGGCCCTGGGGGTTTGGATTTAGGGCTGGGAATATCCTGAAGGTCTGGATTTAGGGCTGGGAATATCCTGGGGGTCTGGGTTTAGCTGTGATTGCCCCCACTGGGGGAAATTCATGGAATCTCTTTGGTGGTTTGTGGGATCACTCCCTGGGGAGGGATCTGGGGGGGTTCTGGTCTGACCTCCTGGAATGAGGGATAGGGGGGATCTTGGCAAGGAATTCCTGCCTGGGAGGGTGGGCAGGGGCTGGGCTGGAATTCCCAGATTTGCTGTGGCTGCCCCTGGATCCCTGGCAGTGCCCAAGGCCAGGTTGGACACTGGGGCTTGGATCCACCTGGGACAGTGGGAGGATGCCATCCCTGCCATGGATGGGGCTGGATGAACACATTCCATGATTCCATGGAAGCAGTTCTGAGATCAGTCCAGGCTGTTCAGGGCTTTATTCCAGCTCTTGTTGAAAACCTCCCAGAGTCCAGAACCTCTCTGAGAACTTGTGCTGCCCTGCCCTTGTCCCCTGTGCTGGCACTGCTGGGGCACCTCCAGGGCTGGGGCAGCTCTGGAGAGCCCTGGAGGGGCTGGAGTGTGGAACAGAGCTGGGAAGGGGCTGCAGAATCCTTGAGGAGCTGGGCAGGGGCTGGAGAATCCCTGAGGAGCTGGGAAGGGGCTGCAGAATCCCTGAGGAATGGGAAGGGGCTGCAGAATCCCTGAGGGAGCTGGGCAGGGGCTGGAGAATCCCTGAGGAGCTGGGAAGGGGCTGCAGAATCCCTGAGGGAGCTGGGAAGGAGCTGGAGATTCCCTGAGGGAGCTGGCACATTAAATCCTGGCTAAGGTCAGGGATTCTGCTTTTCCAGGATCCCCAAATCCAGCACATCATTGGCATAACTCCTCCTTAAATATGTCCTGCTTCTCCCCACTCCCCTTCTCCTCCATTCTCCTGGAATTCTGTCCCAGGAGGACTCAGCTCAGGGGCTGAAAGTTCTGGAATTCCTCCCATCATTTTTTCAGCCTTTACTGCACCATTCACCTTTCCCCACTCATTTCCAAGGTCTTTTTGAAGGAATTTCAGCCACTCTGGAGCTGCTGGATGCAGGGAGCTCCGAGGCCATGGGGATTTTGTTGGGAATGTTCTCCTTGTTCAGGGTCCAGCTGTGGCACCCTGAATTCCAGCCCTGCTCCTCCACTGTGCAGGCGTGGGAAGGCTCTCCCCAGGATTTGCTGTTTCCGGGCTTTGGGGCTCAGGAGGGTCCCAGGAATGTTTGGAAAACGCCTCAGCTGCCCCAGAGCACTCTGTGGTGGTGTCCAGAAGGGAGATATCTCAAAAATGACAAGTGATAGGGGTGGAAGTGAAGTGATCTGGAAGGAATTTCCCTGGAGAACGTTGGTGTTCTAAGGTAAAACTGGGTTTAGCTCAAAGGGAAATGGTGAATTCCCACTCTTTTCTCATCCTCTGGTTGTGGATTCAAACCATAATGGAATGAGACCTTAAATCTCATCTAATCCCAATGGCAGGGACACCCAATTCAGATGAACAGCTCGTGGAAAAGTTGGTCCAAGTCTAAATTTGATGAATTTGAAATAAAATCAGGAATCTCTGAGCCTTTTCCATGTAAGTTTTGAGGATCTCCAAGGCTGGAGGCTGCCCAGCCTCTCTGCTCCAACATTTCACCACCCTCTGTGGAATTTTCCACCCCATTTCATTGATTTTAATTCCTCCTTTTGTATTTTGCCCCATGCCTCTGTTTTGCTGAGGGTTTCCAAGAGGTTCCTGGATCCATCTGTTCTGGAATCCAGGACTGGATGTGCTTCCTCAGCCATCTCCCTCCTCTCCTTCCCCAGCTGTCCCAGTCCTGCTGGGCTGATGCTGATATTCCACATTTAGGCCTCATTTTGGCCCCTAAAAAAGAACCAAAGCCTCTCTCTGTGCCATTTCTTGGGGACATTTGAAGACCCAAATCCAACCCTGGCGAGCAGTTCCAGTTTTTCCTGATTATCCCTAAAATTCGAGGTCTGGTGTTGGCTCCAGCTGTGGGAATCATGGAAAAATGGCAGAAATAGGAGATGGATGGAATACAAGGAATAGGACAAGGATGGAATGGCAGGAACAGGACATGGATGGAGTGGTAGGAACAGGAGATGGATGGAATGGCAGGAATAGGACATGGATGGAATGGCAGGAATAGGACATGGATGGAATGGCAGGAACAGGAGATGGATGGAATACAAGGAATAGGACAAGGATGGAATGGTAGGAACAGGAGATGGATGGAATGGTAGGAACAGGAGATGGATGGAATGGCAGGAATAGGACATGGATGGAATGGCAGGAATAGGAGATGGATGGAATGGCAGGAATAGGAGATGGATGGAATGGCAGGAATAGGAGATGGATCAATGACAGGAACAGGACATGGATGGAATGGCAGGAATAGGACATGGATGGAATGGCAGGAACAGGACATGGATGGAATGGCAGGAATAGGACATGGATGGAATGGCAGGAACAGGACATGGATGGAATGGCAGGAGTAGGACATGGATGGAATGGAAGGAGTAGGACATGGATGGAATGACAGGAATAGGAGATGGATGGAATACAAGGAATAGGACAAGGATGGAATGGCAGGAATAGGAGATGGATCAATGACAGGAATAGGACATGGATGGAATGGTAGGAACAGGACATGGATGGAATGGCAGGAATAGGACAAGGATGGAATGGCAGGAATAGGAGATGGATGGAATGGCAGGAATAGGAGATGGATCAATGACAGGAATAGGACATGGATGGAATGGTAGGAACAGGACATGGATGGAATGGCAGGAACAGGACATGGATGGAATGGCAGGAATAGGACATGGAGGGTTCTGTCCCTCTGGGTGGGAAATGAGGATGTGTGAGTCAGGAACTCTGAGACTGCAAGGAGAAGCTTCAGATCATAAAATTATGGAATTGCTGAGGTTAGAAAAGCCCTCTGAGGACACCCAGCCCTGCCAGGGCCACCTCTGTCCCATGTCCCCAAGTGCCACATCCACAGGGCTTGGGGACTCCAGCCATGCCAGGGCTGTACAATCCTTTCTTTCCATGAGGAATTTCCCCAGATTTCCAACCTGAACCTCCTCAGGCCCAGCTTGAGGCCATTTCCATTCTCCTGCTGTTCTCTGGGAGCAGATCCTGACCCTCCCCAGCTGTCCCCTCCTGCCAGGGACATGTGCAGAGCCACAAGGTCCCCCCTGAACCTCTTTTCTCCAGCCTGAGCTCTCCTGGAATCTCCTTGAGCTCAGCTCAGCTGAGCTCAGCCTATCCCTGAACCTCCATCCATAAATAAACCCCGGGGAATTCTCCTGTGCAGCCCAGAAAGCTCCAGACTTTATTTTATTTTTTGGGAGGGGTTTTTTGGGGGGCTCTGGAGCTGTAAATCCACACCAGCCCTGTTCCACCCCTCTCCAGCAGGGCTCAGAGCCCAGCTGCAGCCTCTCTTTTCCTGCTCTTTATGTTTCTCATCCTAAAGCCCTATAAGCACCGGGAGCTGGGAAATGATTCCCATCCTGTTTGCAATAAATCCCTGCTTTTATGAAGGGTCCCCAAAGCCGGCTGGACACGAATTCTCCACGTGTTTACAAATATTTGTGCAGGAAAAAAAGGGTGAGCAACGTCCAGGACGGGCTCGTGACGCATATTCCCCCCTGTTTCAGTCCTTTGTTCAGGAAAACCTGGAAGCCAGGCTGGATGTGCACAATGAACAAACGCTGCCGTCGCATTCCGGGGGCGGCCGGAGCGCAGGGAATGAGAGAAACTCCCACAAAAAAAAGAAAGAAAAAAAAAAAAAAGGGGGTTTCGGGGTCGTGTTGTGTGGAAAGGGGGTGGGAAAGCTCCAGAATTGCTGCACACCAAAGTTTAGGGATGGCGTTGCCCTCGGAGAGGTTTTTCCCTGGATCCTTTGGAATCCACGGGGTTTGGCAGTGGGGAGAAGCAGCTCTTTCATGGTTTGAAGGTGGGAGCTGGAGGTCTGGGGGGGGGCACTTGTGATCTTCGGGTTTCACCTTTTTGTGGGGGCTGAGTCATCTCCTCGCAGCCCACGGGGGCTGTGTGGGGAGCTGGGCTTTGGCTCTTCCCTCAAATCCCCTCTCCTGACTCCGTCGTGCCCCGGCACCGTGGTTGTGGTGTGGGGTTGAAACCCCACGGGATCCTTCAGGATACGAACTTGTTGGGAAAACCAGAGGCTTGAAAAGCTGCTCCTGTTGCATCTTGTCATGGTTTCAGGTATTAACCGAAGGACAAGGGCGGATCTGTGTAAAAACTCTTTATTGGGATGCTCCAGGACGTGTTTTCCACAGGTGTTAGGTGGGAAGGTTCATCCTGCTTTTGTTTCTAGGCCCTGGAAGCGCTCACAGCCAGGTTAGACAGGGCTTGGAGAAACTTTGGGGAATGGAAGGTGTCCCTGCCTATGGCAGGGGGTGGAACTGGGTGGTCTTCAAGGTTCCTTCCAGCCCAAGCCATTCCATGGTCCCTGGAGCACATCCAGAAGCTCCATAGGGAAGGTGTCCCCATCCTCACAGCACCGTGGAAGAAGATTAGAGGGGAGCTCTGGAGATAAACTGTTCAGCTCTGGAGATCATTCTTTAGCTCTGGAGAAAAATGCTCCAGCTCTGGAGATCACTGTCCAGCTCTGGAGATACTTGTCCAGCTCTGGAGATCACTTGTCCAGCTCTGGAGATCACTGTCCAGCTCTGGAGATCACTGTCCATCTCCTCACGGAGCCACAGGGGGTTCTCAGGTCCATGTCCCGTTGGGATGGAGCTCCATAGCTTCTCTTGGCGTCCTGTCCCCGTGGTGGATCATCCTCCAGGGAAAAGGGCTTTTCCTGGCAATTCCCATGGGAATTCCTGTGTTTCAGCTTGTCCTGAGCAGGGTCTGTAGCTCTGCCTTCTCAGCTTCCCCCTTTGGTGCCCGTCCATGGCGAGAAGGTCCCTCAGAGGGGTGGAGGTGTCCAAGGCAGGGCTGGACGTGGGCCTGGGGGCCGTGCTGGAGTTCAGTCCCGTCAGACTCGATGACCTCAGGGCTCTTTTCCACCCTAACTGCTCCCGTGCTCCTGGAACTCCCAGAACCCATCCAGCTCCTGCTGGTGTTTGGTCTGGTTGGACTCGATGATCTCAAGGCCCTTTTCCACCCTAACTGCTCCCGTGCTCCTGGAACTCCCAGAACCCATCGAGCTCCTGCTGCAGCTCGGCCACCACCTCGGCCCTGCTGGTGAAGATGCTGTCCAGCCAGTCCGCGATGCGCTGGTACCGCGGGACGCCCCCGAGCTGCCTGAGCCCGGCCTCGGTCAGCCGGGGCACCGTCGCACCGCTCTGGGCGGGGTCCGTGCCGTCCCCAGGCCGGCCCTGCGTGCCCGTGGCGGGGCTGTCCGGGCCGCTGGGGACGTGCGGGCGGTGCCCGGGGCCCGGGGCCCTGCCCCTCCGGCCGGGGACAGCCAGGGGTGGTGCCAGCGCCGGGGGCAGCGGCCGGCGGCCGGGGTCACGCGTGGAACGGCTGGGAGCTGTCACCTCCTGGGCCACGGCCACCTGCAGGGGACGGGGGACAGTGAGGGTGGCCCTGGCTGCTGGGGAAAGTGTTGGGTGCCATCTCCAGGGGTCTGCCAAGGGCTTCGTGGTGTCCCATGGGATCTCTGGGGTGGGTGGCCCTGGCAGCCTCATCCTATGGGAGGATTGGCCCTGGCTGTCCTGTGTCCCAGTGTCCCAGGGTGTCACCTTGAGCTGCCAGCACAGCTGTCCCACCTGTGCTTTGCTCACTGTGTCACACTTCTGCCTGTCTCTGTCCCACCTGTGCTTTGTCCCCTGTGTCCCACCTGTACCTGTGTCTCACCTTTACCTGCCAGTGTCCCACCTGCCATTCTCTGTGTCCCACCTGCCATTCCCTGTGTCCCATCCCATCTCTGGTTGTTCCCTGTGTCCCACATGTGGCTCCCTGTGTCCCACCTATGTTGTGTTCCCTGCGTCCCACTTGTACCTGTGTCTCACCTTTACCTGCCAGTGTCCCACCTGCCATTCCCTGTGTCCCACCTGCCACTCCCTGTGTCCTACCTGTGGTTGTTTCCCTGTGTCCCACCTGTGGTTGTTTCCCTGTGTCCCATCTCTGGCTGCCCTTGTCCCACTGGTATTCCCCATGTCCCACCTGCAGTTCCCTGTATCCCACCTGTGGTTCTTTGTGTCCCACCTGTGGCTCTCTATGTCCCACCTGAAATTCCCTGTGTGTTCCACCTGACATTCCCTGTGTCCCAACCATCATTCCTCCATGTCACACCTGTTATTCCCTGTGTCACATCTGTGGTTGCATTCCTGTGTCCCACCCCATTATTCCCCATGTCCCACCCTTTATTCCCTGTGTCCCAACCATCATTCCTCCATGTCACACCTGTTACTCCCTGTGTCCCATCTGTGGTTTCATCCCCATGTCCCAGCCCTGAGTCCCTGTGTCCCCTTCACAGGTAGGAGGAGCTGTGGGAAGCAGTCCTTGGCCCATCCCATCCCATCCCATCCCATCCCATCCCATCCGTCCCTGTGTCCCCTCCTGTCCCCTTCCTCACCTGGCTCCTTCTCTGGGGGCTCTCCTGCCCCTTCCTGGGCTGGGATTTGGGATTTGCCTTCTCTGCCATCTCTGTGATCCTGAGCCTCAGAGGGGTTGGGGGATCCTCTGGGGGGTCCTGGGAAGTGCAGCCTCCCGAGGGAGGGGCATTCCTGGCACTGTCCCCAGGTCACAGAGGGCTCTGGGCAGGGCACAGCCCCGTGTCACAAAGGCCCAAGGACACCCTGACAACCAGGGGATTGACTGGGTCCAGCTGGAACTGGTTGGAATTGCATGGAAGTGGTTGGAATTCATTGGAATTGATTGGAACTTGTTGGAATTTGTTGGAAATTGTTGGAACTCACTCAGGGGCAGCCACAGCTGCTCTGGGCACTCTTTGCCAGGGTCTGCCCACCCTCCCAGGCAGGAATTCCTTGCCCAGATCCCAGCCCAATCTCCCCTTTCCCAGTGGGAGCCATTCCCTGGGTGCTGTCCCTCTGTCCCTTGTCCCCAGTCCCTCTGCAGCTCTCCTGGAGCCCCTGCAGGCCCTGCCAGGGGCTCTGAGCTCTGCCTGGAGCCTTCCCTTCTCCAGGGGAACATTCCCAGCTCTGCCAGCCTGGCTCCAGAGCAGAGGGGCTCCAGCCCTGCAGCAGCTCCGGGGCCTCCTCTGGGCTCTCTCCAGCAGCTCCACGTCCTCCTGCTGTTGGCCCAGGGCTGGGGCAGCTCTGCAGGTGGGCTCTCACCTGAGGGAGGGCACAGGGACACCATTCCCACCTTGCCTTTGCCATCAGCCAGGGCTGAGCAGGGGGAGCTGGGCTGGGTCATTCCAGCCTCATCCACAACATCCCAAACCCATCTCCCAGGGCTGCTCCCATCCCTTTCCTTCTCCCAGCCTGGATTTGTGCTGGGATTGCCCTGACCCCGGTGCCATTGGGTTTTTTGACCTTCCTGAGGTTCCCACTGTCCCACCTCTCTGGGTCTGTCTGGATGTCCCATCCCTTCCAGAGTCCTCTCATTCCATGGCTGTTCCCTTCCCAACATCCAGGATGTGCTTTCCACTCCTCAGAGTGTGTCAGCATCCCTTTAGCTGGAAGTTTCTATTTGGATCAGTTTTTAGGGATTATTGCCTCAAAAAGGGGCACAACCTGTGTTGGAGAAGGGCTGCTGGGCCATGACTTCTGTCCCAGTACAGAGGGTGCAGCTCAAGCTGGGTGTGCTCAGAACAGGAGGTTTATTTACGAGTTTGTCCTGTTTTTGTTTCTCCCTGCTCCCTGAGCGTTCCCCCCTGTTCTGCCAGGGGAGAACACAATAATAAAGATGCAAATGTGGTTTTTCCAACCCAAACATTTCATGGCGGAGCTGTGGGAGTGAGCTGAGGCTCCTGGCTTGGACAGGGATCCAGGGAGAGGGGAAGACAAAAAAAAGGCTTTGACCTCACATCATCCCATGGAAACTTCCCCATTTTGGGATCTTTTCAGTTCTCAGGCAGCCTAAATCCCACAGCACTGTGGAAAAAGGGAGAGATTTGCTGCAGGTTGTGTTCTCTTCCCTACATTTTCCTTCTTCCTCTCTCTGGACCTGCCCTTCATCCTCCTCAGGGACTCATCCTGCTTTTCCCCTAATTGGAAAGCTGGCAATTTTTGAGGGGCAATTTTTTTTGCCCCTCATGGATGGGAGCCCTGGCCAGAGCTGATAACCCTGGGGGTTGGATCCTCCCTTCCCAGAGCCCTCACACGGAGCTTTCCCCACCAGCAGCGTCCTCCAGGGCTTTTCCTCAGGGTGGCCTCACGTGGAAGACCCTGTGGGGCTTGTCCTGAATCTGTTTGCTTCCCTGGCAGCTCGTTCCTGATAAAGTTTTAATGGATTTTTTAAATTTATCATGAAACAGGCGTAGGGCTGGCATCCGGCTCCGCTCGTTTTTACACCGGGAAGTGTCGGGGTGGGATTTTCTTTGGATGGGGGAGAAAGGCACATCCAGGTGTGTTCAGCCTTGCAGGGCACCTGGGATGGCAGGAGACCAAAGAGCAGCCTGAAAATATTGGGTGATGCTGGGGATAAGGAGGAAATCTCAGTGGGCATCATCACTTTGTGACTTCTCCAAAGCCTGGCTCGGGCAGGGGAGGGAGAGGCCGGAGCGGGAACGGCTCCACGGAGTTTTCCAGATGAAAAACACAGGCTACTTGTTCAGCCCTGGAGTTTAGGTCAGCTGGAGTTATGGGAAACAGATGATGGCCGGTGCCGGGCCGGGTCTGACAGATCCCCCATTGTTGAGCTGGGGGATCCTCGGGAGCGGGGCCTGGCCTGGCCCAGCCTCCCCCCGGGCTGCAGGAGGGGCTGGGGCTCCACATCCAGGAGTTTGGGTCCCTGGGAGGGATTGCACTGAGGGAAGGGCTGGGTGGGGAGGTTCCTGCTCTAGGGGTTCAGTCTGAGCTCCTGGGAATGCCTGGGGGAAGTTCCCTGGGAACAGCTTGGATCTTGTGTGGTTTGGAGGGGTGCTGGAGTCATGGGATGGGTTGGGTGGCCTTAAATCCCATCCCCATCCCCATTCCACACCTCTCACTATCCCAGGTGGATCCAGCCTGGCCTTGGGCACTGCCAGGGATCCAGGGGCCGCCACAGCAAATCTGGGAATTCCAGCCCAGCCCCTGCCCACCCTCCCAGCCAGGAATTCCTTGCCCAGATCCCAGCCCAATCTCCCCTTTCCCAGTGGGAGCCATTCCCTGGGTGCTGTCCCTTGTCCCCAGTCCCTCTCCGGCTCTCCTGGAGCTCCTTTAGGTACAAGAAGTTGCTATCAGCCTTTTTAGGATCTTTCTTCTAAAATCAGTACCCCTTTTCTTGGGAATTTCTTGGCCTCTGGAATGCAGGGGGCTAATCCTGGATAACCCCAAGCAGGATAAGCCAGGGGCTGAGCTTTTCTGTCATTGCAGCATCCGAAAGATTCAACCTTCCCTGGGCAGCCAAGGAGCTCCTTCCCCTTTCCTCAAGATGATTTTAGGTCCAGCTCATTCCCAGGGGGAAATCTGGGAGCAGGGAGGGATTCTCAGTGTGGGACAGGTGGATCTGAGGAATCTCAGGTTGCTGGGAAGTTTTCAGCAGGAATGAAAGGGGATGTGGAAAAACCTCTTTGTGGCAGGAGAAGGCCCTGGAACATTCTTTGGAACAGTGGCAGGAGGAGGCTCTGAAATGTTCCTTGGAACCGTGGCAGAAGGCTCTGGAACATTCCCTGGAGCAGTGGCAGGAGAAGATTCTGGAACATTCTTTGGAGCAGTGGCTGGAGAAGAGCTTTGAGTCTGTCCTTGGAGCAATGGCAGGGGAAAGCTCTGGAACATTCCTTGGAGCAATGGCAGGAGAAAGCTCTGGAACATTCCTTGGAGCAGTGACAGGAGCTGTTCCATTCAGGAAGTGCCAGATCCGTGCCTGGTCCTGCTCTGCACACATCCACTGTTGCTTGGTGGATTTTATCAGCTGAAAACAAAATCCACGCCATGGAAAATCAGGAAAAGCAGCGAATCTCTGGCCGGTCCCCAGTGTCCCTGCCCTGCCAGGGACCCTCCTCTGGCTGCTGCCCCTCATGGATAACCTGAGGGCTCTGGATCTTGGGAGAAGCTTTGTTCCTGTGCTTTTCCTGCCCTCTGGAGCAGCAGTGGCTGGGAAAGCTGGAGCTGTCACCCTGGAGAGGTTTAATGTCCCTCTGGCCTGGCCCAGCTCTTCCCAAGCCCTTCCTCCCTCCAGCTGTTGAAAAGGGAAAGTTGGAACATCCCAAAAGGCCCCCAAGGGGAATCCTGGGGAGGATTGGAGCTGTTCTGTTCCTGCTGGATGAACAAACCTCTTGGGATTCCAGAGAATTGGGGTGATGGATCCAAACTCGATGTTTTAAAGGCTGCCCATGTGTTTGGTGTTGATCCAAGCAAAGCTGTCTTTGCCTGGGATGAAGGGATGGGAAATCTATCTTGGATTGGGGCAGCACTCCTGGCTTGGGTAATGTGACCGTGCTCACAGGGGTCTCAGGTTGAGGGAAGAGATGAGGATCTGACTCCATGTTTCAGAAGGCTGATTTATTATTTTATGATATATATTACATTAAAACTATACTAAAAGAACAGAAGAAAAGGTTTCATCAGAAGGCTGGCTAAGAATAGAATAGCAAAGAATGATAACAAAGGTTTGTGGCTTGGACAGAGTCAGAGCCAGCTGACTGTGATTGGCCATTAATTAGAAACAACCAACATGGGCCAATCCCAGGTCCACCTGTTGCATTCCACAGCAGCAGATAATCAATGTTTGCATTTTGTTCCTGAGACCTCTCAGCTCCTCAGGAGGAAAAAATCCTAAGGAAATGGTTTTTCATAAAAGATGTCTGCAACAGGGTAATTTGAGGAAAAGCTCTTCTGGCTGAGTGGCAGAACAAAAGAAACAATCCAGACTGAGCCCCTGCCCTCGATAAATCAGCTGAGCAGCAGCAAGGACATGGAATTTCCCTCCTGATATTCCAGAGAAAACACATCCCTGTTCACACTGGCACCTCTGAAATGGCACTGAAGTGGAATTCCCATCTTGGATTACTCGGAAGATTTGCTGTGGCCACTTGTGTGTCGTGTTAGAACTTCCCTCAGCCTGAAGATCCCTAAAATTCCCTGGGTTTGGAGGTTTGTGCTTCCCCACAGACACTTCCCTTGCAGCTGGGATGCCAGAGCTTGGCCTGGATTGGGACAGAGCAGATCAGAAATAGGGAATGGTTTCAGTCTGTGCTCCAGGGAGCAGGGACAGGGCAGGGGGAACAGCCTCAGGCTGGAATATTGGGAAGGATTTCCTCATGGAAAGGGTGTTCAGGCCTTGAAATTGCCCTGGGCAGGGGTGGAGTTCCCATTCCTGGAGGTATTTAAAATCCATGAGGATGTGGCACTTGGGACAGGGGTCAGTGGTGGCCTTGGCAGGGCTGGAGATGGTTGGACTCGATGATCTCAGAAGGTTTTTTCCAACCTTAGTGATTCCATGGCTCCAGAAGAGGCTGGAATTGGATGCTGGTGGGCTCTGGCCAGCAGAGTCTCCTGTTCCAGGGTTTTCCTAACCCTTGTTCCCATCTGCTCCACCAGCAGAGTTCTGCTGTCTCCAGGAGTTCTACATTTCCTTGGAGAGCTTCTCTCCTTGTTCCTTCCCAGAAATGCTCTGCCTCAGGGTCCTGGAGGTCCTGGACCTGCTGAGTCTTCTCCCAGTTCTGCTTTCAAAGGTGGAAAACTCCTTCTCCTGGAAGCTCATCCTGCCCCTGCTCCCCCTGAGCTGTTGACCAAGTTCTTGTGGACACCAGGAGCTTACACAGCACAGGAACCTTTGGATAAACCCAGGGAACAAAATCCATCCAAGGCTATTCCAACCTGTCCTGTGGCTCAGGGTGTCCTTGCTCCAGGATCTGCTGAGAACAATGCTGGAAAACCTGGAATTCCCTGTTCAGGCAATTTTTGTGTTATTTTTCAGCATCACCTGGGCTGGTGCTGGCTCTGCTGGGTGTTCCTGCTGGGACAATTGGGAATTTATGGATTTGTGCTGTGGGCAGGGCAGGAGGTGACTCCTGATGACTCCTGGGCACCCTCTGCTCTGCCTCAGAGGCCTCCTGGCTTTGTCTGGTAGAGAAATTCCATTTTCTGCTCTTGATTTACAGTGAAATGTGGTTCAAACAGTTGTTTGCAGAGCAGGAGTTGCTGCTTGTTGCATCCTGGGAACGTCTGGGAATGTCTGGTTTTCCTGTTTTGTCCAGGTGGGTGAATGGGAATGAGCTGGAAGCACTGGTGGCATTTGGGAAAAGGTTTCTATCCCAAAGTGAGGAATTTATTCTCAGTTCCATGCCTTTTCTCCTACAGTACCAAGGAATAGAAATCCCTATTTATATATTTTTAATATTTATTTTCAAGAGTGGAGCAGCTCTTGATTCCATCCTTGGAGGTCGATGGGAGCCATCAGCGCCCTGCTTGGACCCTGGGGTCAGAACTGGCTCCAGGGATTTCTGCTCTGGAATTTGGAGACAGGAGCTCCCTGGCCCTTCCACCACCCTCAACCTGCTGTTCTGGCAATTTTATTTCCTCCAGATTTTCTTTTTCATCTCAAATCCTCAATTCCTTGGTTTTCCATCATGCTGCCAGTGGCAGTTTTCTGTCACTGGTGGCTTTGTCCTGTAAAAAGAGGAGAAACCCTGAGCATACTCAGAATTTGGCTTTCAACTCCTGGTCCCCACATTCCAGCTGTTGCTTTCATGGTGATTCCCTGGAAAGGAGGGAAAAATCCTGGTTTTGTCTCTCCCCTACAGCAGCAGGTCAGAAGGAGCACAGGATGGGGAGCTGGGGAACATCAGGATCAGGATCTCTCTGAATTCCTTGGATTTCAGTCAGGAGAGTGGATTCCTCCCCTCCACATCACACAGGCTGTAAAATTGTCCCATTTCTCAGCAAATTGGGGTTTTGGGGAAAGTGGAGCATCTGCAAAAGGGACAGAAGTGGGAGGAATCCTGGGGTGGTTTGGGTTGGAAGGGATCTCAACTCCCTCGGATCCATCCGAGCCCTTTGCATCCCTGGATGCTCTTTTGAGATGGAACCTCCTCCTTTGCTGTCCCGACCCCGGCTGAGAGATTGGGTTAATTAACACTTAATTAGGAGCTGGGAAGGCTCTGGCAGGACCTGGCTGCTCCAAAAGCCCTTTGGGAAGGCATTCCATGGATTAAGGCTGGATTCCAAAGCTGGATTCCCAAAGCCAGGCTCCTTACCCAGGCTGTTTTCCCTATTCCAACGCTGCTCCTTAATCAGATTTGTCAGGAGCCCTGGGGACAGGACAGGACAGGGACAGGGCAGGGCAGGGACAGGACGGGACAGGGACAGGACGGGAAGGACCTTCCCGGGTCACTGCAGGGCCACGCTCTGGAGCCACACCAACACAAACACAGGTGGCCCTGGCCGAGGAGCTGAGCCCTCACACCCCATAATATGTGGGGAACCCATCCCAAATGTGGGGCGGCCCCAAAACTCCAGGATACCCCAAACCCCCTCTGTTTTGCCCCATCCCTGCCCCTCTCTCCCAATTCCCCCACCCCATTCCACGGCTGTGCTGCCGGGCTCGAACATTAGAGGGCATCTCCTCCTCACGCTTCCATTCCTTCTTTATTTTTGGTGTGTTTTGTTTTACTGCAGTGGGGCCTGTCCTTAAAAAGCCAGGAGAGCCTTTTCCCTGCTGTGCAGAGCAGCCAGATGGGAAGTGCAATATCCCGCTGCTGCCCCTCATTACCGGGCCCTCGGAAAAGCTCCCCCCTTCCCACATGTGACCATATTAAAGTGGCCTTTGCAGCCTTTCCCCCCATATAAAACTGTCTTCACTCCTGCAGTCCGGGAGTTAAAAGGGAACTCCAGCTGCAGGCAGGAGGCTGAAATTAAAGGCTTTGCCCTGGTCTGAATGGAAAATGGATATTGCTTCCCATAGCCAGGGCTGGGAACAATGGGGCTGCGGCTGCGGGCAGGGGTAATGGCCTGCTTTGCTGGGAGGAAGGAGCAGAGGGGAAGGGGGAAAAGGGGGAATCTCACCTTTTTCCCTCCTGGTTAACTCTTCCATGGCTGGTGGGGAGCAGGAGAAGCTGAGCAAGGAGCCTGGAGTGAGTGGTGGCTTTTGGAGCAGAGCTGAGGCAAAGCCTGCAGCATCTTCCTCTGGTGAGAACGGGGTTTGAAGCAATTCCTCCCAGAGAGAATGGGGTTTGGAACAACTCCCCCTGGGCAAAATGGGATTTGAAACAAATCCACCTAGGGTTTGCAGCCATCCCCCCTGGAGAGAACAGAGTTTGAAACAATTCCCCCCAGAGAAAACGGGGTTTGAAACAATTCCCTCTGGAGAAAATGAGGTTTAAAAGAATTCCCCCCAGAGAAAATGGGGTTTTAAACCATTTCCCCCAGAGAGAATGGGGTTTGAAACAATTCCCCCTGGAAAAAATGGGGTTTGAAACGTTCCCCTTTGAGAGAATGGGGTTTCAAACAATTCCCCCTGGAGAAAAGGGGTTTGAGACAATTCCCCTCAGAGAAAATGGGGTTTGAAACAATTCCCCCTGGGGTTTGAAACCATTCCCCCTGGAGAAAATAGGATTTGAGACAATTCCCCCCAGAGAAAATGGGGTTTGAAACATTTCCTCCTGGAAAAAATGAGGTTTGAAACAATTCCCCCCCAGAGAAAATGGGGTTTGAAACAATTCCCCCTGGAGAAAATGAGGTTAAAAAGAATTCCCCCCAGAGAAAATGGGGTTTGAAACCATTTCCCCCAGAGAAAATGGGGTTTGAAACAATTCCCCCTGGAGAAAATGGGGTTTGAAACAATTCCCCTTGGAGAGAATGGGGTTTGAAACAATTTCCCCCAGAAAAAATGGGGTTTGAAACATACCCCTTTGAGAGAATGGGGTTTCAAACAATTCCCCCTGGAGAAAAGGGGTTTGAGACAATTCCCCTAAGAGAAAATGGGGTTTGAAACAATTTCCCCAAGAGAAAATGGGATTTGAAACAATTCCCCCGGGATTTGAAACAATTCCCCTCGGAGAGAATGGGATTTGAAACGATTTACCCCAGAAAAAATGGGGTTTGAAACAATTCCCCCCCAGAGAAAATGGGGTTTGAAACAATTCCTCCTGGGGTTTGAAACCATTCCCCCTGGAGAGAATGGGGTTTCAAAGAATTCCCCCTGGAGAAAATGGGATTTGAGACAATTCCCCCCAGAGAAAATGAGGTTTGAAACCATTTCCCCTGGAGAGAATGGGGTTTCAAACAATTCCCCCTGGAGGAAATGGGGTTTGAGCGAATTTGCCCCCGAGAAAATGGGTTTGAAACAATTTCCCTGATATATTGATGTCCTTGTGCTCCATTTTATCCCTGTGTTCCTTGTCCACGTGTTCCCTGTTGTCCTGAGCAGGCCTGGCCAGGAGCTCGGACTCAGTGGGTCTGGAGAGCTCCTTGAATCTGTTGGACCAAAGATTTCAAACTTATTTTTTCCCCCTTTTGCTTTCTCTTTGTAAGTTTTTGTTGCTTTCAAAGTTGGTTTTAAGTGAACTTATCCAAGCCAAGGATGGGAGAGAGGGAAGGGAGACCTGGATCTTCCATGGGCTCTTCCAGGTGGGGTTTCTGAGGCCCTGCCTGGTTCTTGGTGATTTCATGGAATCATGGAATGATTTGGCTTAAAAGGGACCTTTAATCCCATCCAGTGCCACTTCCACTGTCCCAGGCTGCTCCAAGCCCTGTCCAACCTGGCCTTGGACACTTGTGGGTGAGGAGCCACAACCTCTCCTGACCTCTGGTGACTCCTTTCCTTTGGGATCACCTTTGCTTGTGCTTCTTGGCCTCCTTCCTCTTCACCAGGCCCCAAAGAATTTATTTTTGAGTACGTATCAGGAGAAACCAGGCCCTGAAGTACCCAAAATGCAAAATTGGGATTTACTTAAAAGGGATCTTAAATCCCATCCAGTGCCACTTCCACTGTCCCAGGCTGCTCCAAGCCCAGGCTTCACCAGGCCCCAAAGAATTTAATTTTGAGCACATAACAGGAGAAACCAAGTCCTGAAATACCCAAAACGCAAAATGCAAAATTGGGATTTACTTAAAAGGGACCTTAAATTCCCATCCAGTGCCACTTCCACTGTCCCAGGGTGCTCCAAGCCCTGTCCAACCTGGCCTTGGACACTTGTGGGTGAGGAGCCACAACTTCTCCTGACCACTGGTGACTCCTTTCCTTTGGGATCACCTTTGCTTGTGCTTCTTGGCCTCCTTCCTCTTCACCAGGCCCCAAAGAATTTAATTTTGAGCACATAACAGGAGAAACCAAGCCCTGAAGTACCCAAAATGCAAAATTGGGATTTACCTAAAAGGGATCTTAAATCTCATCCAGTGCCACTTCCACTGTCCCAGGCTGCTCCAAGCCCAGGCTTCACCAGGCCCCAAAGAATTTAATTTTGAGCACATAACAGGAGAAACCAAGTCCTGAAGTACCCAAAATGCAAAATTGGGATTCACTGCCTGAAGAAGGAACTGCTGCTTTTTCCAGGACACAGGTCGAGGTCAGGGCTGGGTGGAGGAGACCAAATCCTGCCGGGCTGGCAGGAGAGGCCTCTTGCAGCCACTCTCTCTTCCCCCCACGCAATTCCTGCTCCACTTCATCTCCGTGTTTTCGGTATCGAGGGGGTGTTTACAGTCAACAAACAGGAGCCTCCTTTTTTGATCCCAGCTTTCCCTGCCGAGCACCTGCGAGCGCGTCCATGCGCTCCGTGAGATTTGTTGGGAATATTTACATTTTCCAAGAGGAGCATCTGCTCTGGAGTCGGACTCTTTGTGCCTCATTAGTGGCTACCGGGCTTCTCTTATCTGCTCCCATCTCCGGGGCATGTCAGGATCATTTTCTGAGCTGCTTTTCTTGGCAGCTCTTTCCTCCCTGGTGGGAAGCTCCTGGTGTTTGGTGAAGTGCTGGACCCTAAAATAAATTAAAAAACCTGCTTGTTTCAGCTGGTTTTGGGGTGAAAAAAGGGTGATTTGTAAGGTTTTAAAGGTTCTGTGCTGCTTTTGGTAAGATGTTTCCCATCCAAGCTGCTGCGCTGAGCTGTTGAGCAAGTGGGGTTGGGTTTGGGGTATTTCCATGGAATTCCAGGGTTGTGAGGGGGGAGCAGGGATGGGATCCAGGTTGGACCGAGTGGGTTTTTAGCATGAATGTGTTGTTTGGCACTTGCAGGCAAATTAAAACGGAGCCCCGAGCTGGGGCTGCCTCGGGCAGGTGAGGGTGACACAGCCCAGGGCTCTGCTCACGGTGTGAGGGGAAGGAAATCCTGATTTTTGTTGGAAGGAGGCTGGAATTGCCTAAACCGTGACTAACCCCCCCCAGAAATGGGATTTTGGCCCCAGATCTGGCCTTTCCTCCTCTCAGAACATGGGAGGGGGTTGTTGGTCAGGGCCCTTGGAGCCCAGGGTGGGAGATGGTGCTGTGTGGGACCCTCAGAGGCTCCAGAGCTCTGAGCAGCCTGGGGAGAAGGGATGGGGCCACCTGGGTGGGCAGGGACCTCAGGAGGGCTCCAGTGCACCCTCCTGCCTGGAGCTGGGAGATCAGACCGGGTTTCTCAGGGATTTGTCCAGCCTGGCCTGGAAGGGTTCCCAGGATGGAGATTGGGATCCAGCTTTGGGGATTTCTTTCTGCTGCTTTGTGGAATAACGGGATATTCTGAGTTGGAAGGGAATCACAAGGATCCAGCTCTGGAGGGAATAATCAAAGGATCAAAAGCCACATCTTTGTGTTATCAGCACCCTGCTCCAGCCAATCTCAGGGATTTTTATTGTTCTCCTTGTGGAAAAACTTTCTGTCTACCCAAAATTCCCATCTTTATCCACAGAGGAACTCCCAAACCAGTGGTGCCCAGTTTGTGAGAGGTTCAGGGTTTCTCCCTTTCCATGAGGGATGGTTGAAATTTGTCCTTTTGGATGTCACCATGTTGGGCTGTTCCTCCAGCCTGCCCAGACCTCTCCAGGCTTTGGCCCTGCCTTGAGTCTGTCAACTTTTTACCAAATTTGGGTGAAAATTGGTGATAAAAAAGGTGGAGAGACCTTGTCCAGGGCTCCTGCAGGTCTTTGGTGAGGATGTGGAGGGAGCAGGTCCCAGAATTCCTGTTATTCCCAATCCCACTTGTTGTGGACCCCTTGGAAAGCTTTGCTGGTTGTCCCAGGCCAGGTTGGACATTGGGCTTGGATCCACCTGGGACAGTGAAAGGTGTTCCTGCCATGGCAGGGGTGGCACTGGGTGGGATTTAAGGTCCTTCCAGCCCAAACCATTCCATGATTTTAGTGGTGTTGTGTTGATAAATCCAGGTGGGTGCTGGGTTTAGGATTCTCCAAGTATGGAATTAAAACCAAGTTCATCCTTGAATGTTTTAATCAGAGTTACAGGGATGGGACTGAGCTGCTTTGTGGGTGAGGGGTACAAAAACCTCCTCCAGTGGATGTCAAATTGGGCAGTTCTGGTAAATTTGGGCTGTGTCCATGGATTGATTTCCCTGGTGTCAATAGATCCACAGCAAACTGGCACAACCTGGGTTTTTCCAGGGGAATCTTCTCAGCAGATCTTGCAGCACATTCCCTTCCTTGCTCTCTTTGTGATGGGATTTTAATGGAAGGGCTCAGAGGATTCACTGATTTTTAGGGAATGATAAATGATGTCCCAAATGGGAAGGGTTTGGGATGGCTCAGGCAGTAACATCCCACGGGAATTTTGGGTTATGGATACCCTGAGTTATCCAGGTAGGAAATACGTGAAGTGCACGAGGTGCATTTCTGCTGCAGGCTGGGGAGAAACTGTGCTCCAAACCACTGTCATCCCAATTCCCAAAGCCCCATTTCGCTGGGCATTTTGATTATTCCTGGAGAATAAAACCAGGAGCACATTTTTTTCCTGGTGTAATCCCAGCTCGCTTGGCTCTCAGCTCCGCGCTGCTCCCGAATCCCGAAACATTTTTGGGTTTGTTCAGCTGCTGTTTTTGCTTTCTTGTGATTATCCTCTGTTTTCCCTTCTGTGGTGTTCATCCCCGCTGGTAATTATCCCCCTCTCCCTGCCAACTCTGTGAACTCCGGGGCTAATTTGAGCAGGAGAGTTCTGCCCGGTAATTTTACAAATATGAGGTGTTATTGAGGGTTTTTCCTGGACCGGTGATTACAAGGAATGGGTCCTTTGGGAGCCAGGAATCCTTTGGATTCCTCTGCTCCCTCGGAGGGGTTGGGAGCTGGGTGAAGCTGGAATTAAAGCTGGGTGGAAAAGGAGCAGCTCCTCTGCCCAGCACCGGTGCTGGCTTCCATGGAAAAGCCCTCCAGGATTGAATCCAGCTGTTCCAAGGCCACCACTGACCGTGTCCCCAAGTGCCACATCCACAGGGATGGGGACTCCAGACCTCCCTGGGCACCTCCAGTGCTTGGCCATCCTTTCCATGAAGGAATTTTCCCAAATATCCAACCTAAACTTTCCCAACAGGCCCTTTCCTCTTGTTCTCTCCCTAAACTGTGAGAGAGGAGCAGCCCTAAAACACAAATCCCACCTGGAGTCTCATCTGGGTAGCCTAGAAAACTCAGGATCTCATGGTTGGCTCTGGAATATTCTTGGTCTGGTTGATGTGTTCGTTTGGTTCTTTGCTTTTTTGAATTTTTTTATCCAGAGGAAAACAGGATTCAAGCATAGAATTCGGAGGAGTAATGGATTATCTGGAGACCTGAGAAGATGAATAGTCCTAAACAGATCAAATGTGGGAAACTGGGTGGTCTGAGCTCAAACTGCCACGAAGAGGAAGAAATATTTTCCATTTTGAAGAGAATGTAATATGGCAGCAGTGGGAATATCTGGGGAGATGAGGGAGGAATGCACTTAGGAGAGAGGGATGGAACTGGGAGGATGAAAAATGGGAGCAGGGTCACGAGAGGGGCTGTGGGGAGGACGAGGTTTTTGTTGGAGGAACCTCTTGTGAGAGAGTCCCTGATTCCTGGGGCAGCCAGAAATGGCTCAGGAAGGAGAAGCCAGGGAGCAGCGCCGTGAGGGGATGGGTTTGGTCACTCTGGCAGGTCCCTGGGCCATAAATTTTGGGGAAACTGTTAAAATGTGAATAGGATTCTCTGATTTTCTTTTTGGGAATGGTTTCAAAGGAGCAGATTTGCTGCTCCTTCCCTTCTGCTGCAGTTCCTTTTGTTGGGTTGGAACGAGGAGGTGGCACCCAAAACCTTGTGAGGCTGAGGAGAATCCAGCCAGGGATGGGAGTCAGGTTCTTGTGGGGCCCTCCTGGGCCATCTCCAGCCCAGCTCTGGTCACTTCTGCTTCTCCTGCCTGTGGAGAACACGTTTTTCCTCTGGAAGAGATTCCAAAGTAATTTTAACTTTCAGAGGTTGTGGTGAAGCTGCTCCAGGTGCTTCACCCTCCTCAGAGCTGTGGCTAAAACCAGGATGGAGACTTGGCCTGGGATTTGTCTCTGTGGGGAAGGAGCTGAGGAGTGAGGTTGGGAGTTTTTGTTCCTATGCTTCCCTGACCCCCAAGACCTGGGGGGCTCCCCCCTCCTGAGGAGCTGGTGGGGAAAATTCCCCATGGGAATGGTGGGGAGCTGCTGGAGAGAGCCCCAGAGCTGCTGCAGGGCCAGAGCCCCTCTGCTCTGGGAGAGCTGGGAATGATCCCCTGGAGAAGGGAAAAATCCAGGGAATGCTCAGAGTCCCTGAAGGGGCTCCAGGAGAGCTGCAGAGGGACTGGGGACAAGGGACAGAGGGACAGCACCCAGGGAATGGCTCCCACTGGGAAAGGGGAGATTGGGCTGGGATCTGGGCAAGGAATTCCTGGCTGGGCTGGAATTCCCAGATTTGCTGTGGCTGCCCCTGGATCCCTGGCAGTGCCCAAGGCCAGGTTGGACATTGGGGCTGGATCCACCTGGGATAGTGGGAGGTGTCCCTGCCCATGGATGGGGTGGAATGAGGAGATCTTTCAGGTCCTATCCCACCCAAACCAGTCTGGAATTCTGTGGAATTGGGTTGGACACGGCCATGGTGGGACACTGGACGTGCAGCCAGGTGTGAGGTGGCTCCTTGTCCTTTCTTTCCTGAAGGAAAGTGTGGATGAGCAGGGAGGGTCCTGGAGCTGGGGGTGAGGGATCAATCCCAGATCTGCCTGCATTTGGTGCAGTCTCAGCAGAAACCTCCAAAATCTGCTCCTGAAACTGGTCTGAGTCCTCCTGCTCTGATGAGCTGCTCTCAGAGATTCCAACGAGTCTTTGAGGCCACCACAAAATATTGAGGAGATGGCAGCTTCCGTGAGTCCAGTGATTAATTAATTACTCATTAATTTCAGGGGGATGGTGCACCATGAATGAGGGGTTTGGTGTTTGAGTGTCCAACCATGGTCCTGCTGGTGGTGGTGGTGGCTCCTGCCTTTGATGGTACCACACATTCATTCATTAGAGAAATGGTTGAAAAAAGACCTTCAATTTTAGATTGGCCTCAAAATTAAATTATTTTTTTCAATTTTTAAGTTTTAATTTTTAAATTTTTTTTATTTTTTATTTACATTATTTCCTCCAGCTTAATGAGTGGCTTCACTCCAAGGTGTCAGTGATGGCACCAGGGCTGGGTTGATGAGGATGGAGATGATCATGGCAGGGTTAGTGCTAATTTTGGAGGTTTGGAGAGCCAAGGCCCAGCAGAATTTAATAAATCCCTTTGGTTTGGTCCCTCAGTGATAGGGTGGGAGTGGGACAATCCCTTTTTCCTTGGTTTTTCTGTGGTAGAGAGGACATGGACAACACCAGGATTGTGAAAATCACCAAAATTCAGGCCTTGCAGAGGGGCTCAAAGGGAGGTGGCTGCTCCCTGCTCAGAATTTATCACTTTTTAGCTTCAGGCACCACCTAATGTTATCTCTTGGTTTGATAAAATTGTAATAATCCTCCTCTTCCTGGGTCTCACCTGTAGATCCCTGATTTCTGCCTTTGGATTGTTCCCTTTCCTGAGGGAAACCACTTTTGGGAGTTTTGGGAACACCTGACAGGGAAATGTTGGTTCACAGTTCCTGGTTCTAATATCTCTCTTAAAATACCAAATTTCTCATAGATTCAAGTTGCTCCTGAACCTGATTATAGGGAAAATCTGGGATTTGTGATCCAGGTTTGCCAGGGGGGCTGGATGTGCCCAGCATGGATCAGGAGCTGCTCATCCTGATCCCCCTGAGACTCAGCCAGGACAAAAAGCAGAATTCAAGGACAAAATCCACATTTAAAATCTCCTCATCCCTTCGCAGTGCACCTGCACAGCAGCTAGGAGGTTTGGGGATGGATTTGAGCACCTAGAAAGGTTTTGGGGATGGATTTTAGGACCTAAGAAGGTTTTTGGGGATGAATTTTAAGACCTAAAAAGGTTTTGAAGATGGATTTGAGTACCTAAAAAGATTTTTAGATGGTTTTTAGGACCTAAGAAGGTTTTTAGATGGATTTTTTTGCACCTAAGAAGGTTTTGAGGATGGATTTTAAGACCTGAGAAGGTTTTTTGGATGGATTTTTTGACCCAAGGGGTTTTGGAGATGGATTCTTGCACCTAAGATTTTTGGGATGGATTTTTGGACTGTAGGAGGTTTTGGGGATGGATTTGAGCATCTAAGGTGGTTTTGGGAATGGATTTCAGGACCTTAAAAGGTTTTGGGGATGGATTTGAGCACCTAAGAAGATTTTTGGGGATGGTTTTTTCTACCTAAGAAGGTTTTGGGGATGGATTTTTGCATGTAAGAAAGTTTTGGGGATGGATTTTAGGATCTTAGAAGGTTTTGAGGATGAATTTGAGCACCTAAGAAGATTTTTGGGGATGGATTTTTCTGCCTCAGAAGGTTTGGGGGATGGATTTGAGCACCTAAGAAGATTTTTGGGGATGGATTTTTCTACCTAAGAAAGTTTTGGGGATGGGTTTTAGGACCTTAGAAGGTTGTGGGGATGGATTTGAGCACCTAAGAAGATTTTTGGGGATGGTTTTTTCTACCTAAGAAGGTTTTGGGGATGGATTTTTGCATGTAAGAAAGTTCTGGGGATGGATTTTAGGATCATAGAAGGTTTTGAGGATGAATTTGAGCACCTAAGAAGGGGTTTTTGATGGATTTTAAGACCTAAAAAGGTTTTTTGGATGGATTTTGACACCTTTGGGAAGGGTAGAATGAGGTGGGAGAGCTCTGGGCACATCCCTGGGCTGATTCCTGCCAGAACCTGGAGCTGCACTTGGAGAAAAGAAGGAGCAAGTCAGGCTATGGCTCCTCACAAGCCCTTGGTAGCTGAGGGCATCCCGAGGCAGCCTGGTTGTATAATGCCACAACAGCTGGAGAATCATTAAATTACCATCAGGTTTTGCTTTTAATTAATTTATTTTCTGGAGAGGAGCAGGTTGACAGCTGGTGCCTCGCTCAGGTGATATTTGTTGTTGCATGTTGTTTGTTTTGTGAATTCTAAATGAGGCTGAGTTGGGTTTTTTTTTTGTTGGGTTTTTTTTTTTTTCCCTCTCCCTTGGCTCCCAACAGTTCAAAGCAAGACGTTGTCCCTTGCCTGAGATGTTTGTGATCCAATTTCAGACAGAAAACAGGCAGGGTGTGGAGGAGGGAGGATGGGCAGGGATGAAACATCCAGGGCTGGATGGCCTGGGGGCTCATCCTCGGGTTCTGGGGAGCTCCAGGATGGGGGTGCTGAGGTGGAGCCTGGTTTGGAGCAAAGGTCACCCCAGAGGGGCCCTCCAGAGCCCAGCCCAGGGGCCATGGCCATGGAGAGGGGTCAGCTGTGGGCATGGAAATCCTCTGGACACTCAGAGCCACGGCAGGTTGGGAAAATGAGCTGCAGAGTTTGTGTCTCCCAGTGCTACGGAGTGGTCGTGAGGAGTGCTGTGCCCCAAACCCATTCTGGAATTCTGTACTCCAAACACATTCTGGAATTCTGTACTCCAAACACACTCTGGAATTCTGCACCCTAAACATATTCTGGAATTCTGTACTCCAAACCCATTCTGGAATTCTGCACCCCAAACCCATTCTGGAATTCTGCACCCTAAACATATTCTGGAATTCTGTAATCCAAACACATTCTGGAATTCTGTACTCCAAACCCATTCTGGAATTCTGCACCCCAAACCCATTCTGGAATTCTGCACCCCAAACCCATTCTGGAATTCTGTACACAAAGCCCATTCTGGAATTCTGTATCCCAAACCCATTCTGGAATTCTGCACCCCAAACCCATTCTGGAATTCTGCACCTCAAGCACATTGTGGAATTCTCCACTCCAAACACATTCTGGAATTCTGTGTACAAAACACATTCTGGAATTCTGCACCCAAACACATTTTGGAATTCTGCACCCCAAAAATATTCTGGAATTCTGCACCCCAAATCCATTCTGGAATTCTTTATCCCAAACCCATTCTGGAATTCTGCACCCTAAACACATTCTGGAATTCTGTACACAAAACCCATTCTGGAATTCTGTGTCCCTAACACATTCTGGAATTCTGCACCCCAAACACATTCTGGCATGCTGTACCCCAGGCACATTCTTGAATTCTGTAATCCAAACCCATTCTGGAATTCTTTATCCCAAACCCATTCTGGAATTCTGCACCCCAAACACATTCTGGAATTCACAGAATCCCAGGAAGGCTCGGTTGGAGGGAGCTTTTGAGCCCATCCCTGGGCAGGGAACCTTCAGCTGTCCCAGGGTGCCCCAGGCCCTGTCCAAGCTGGGCTTTACTTCCCCCTGTTTGTGTCTTTGGTGTCTTTTGGCCTCTCATTCTCTTTGCTGACACCAGCACTGGTTGTTCCATGGAGCAATAATTCCAATATTTGTCCAAATTGTGGTTGAAAACTCAGCTGGGCACATCCCTGTGGATGCCAGGAACGGGGCATGGATCGTTCCTGTGCCTGAGCAGTCGGGGTTGGACTCGGTGTGTTCAGATCAACTCTTTGTGCTCTGATACTTGAATGGAATTTTGGGGGAAAGTTCCACATTTGTGTTGGTTGGACACAAGGTTGGGCATTGAATGTGCCAGCTGGGGGTGGCAGCAGGGCCAGGGCAGTGTCCTTGTCCCCTGTGCTGGCACTGCTGGGGCACCTCCAGTGCTGGGGCAGCTCTGGAGAGCCCTGGAGGGGCTGGAGCATGGCCAGGGCAGGAACAGAGCTGGGAAGGGGCTGGAGAATCCCTGAGGAGCTGGGAAGGGGCTGCAGAATCCCTGAGGAGCTGGGAAGGGGCTGCAGAATCCCTGAGGAGCTGGGAAGGGGCTGGAGAATCCCTGAGGAGCTGGGAAGGGGCTGGACAATCCCTGAGGAGGTGGGAAGGGGCTGGAGAATCCCTGAGGAGCTGGGAAGGGAATGGAGAATTCCTGAGGAGGAATTTCCCCATGGAAAGGGGAATCAGGAACTGGAAGTGCCCAGGAAGGTTTTGAGTGCCCATCCCTGGGGGATTTCCAGCCCTGTGGAGGTGGCACTTGGGGACATGGGGCATTGGTGGCCCTGGTGCTGCTGGGCATGGTTGGACTCCCATATCTCAGAGGGCTTTTCCAACCTCAGCAATTCCACGATTTACATTCCAAGTGACCTCTTCCTGCACATCCTGAGGGCTGCAATGACCCTTTCCTGTTTTCCAGGGAGCCCGGGAGACCTTTGAGAGCTACTACAGGAAGCAGAGGAGAAAACAAGCACGGCTGGTGCTGCAGCCTCCCTCCAACATGGTCTGTCTGCCCTGGAACCTCATCCCCGGGCTCCTCCTGCCCCTGGCTCATCCCCAAAATCCCCCCTTGCCCTCGGCCACCTGGGTTTTAACCTCTGCTCCCTCTCTCTTTGTTGCAGCACGAAACTTTAGATGGCTACAGGAAGTATTTCAATCAAATTGTAGGGTAGGTGTTCCTTTTATACACGGCCCTGCTAAAAATGGGTGGCCTGGGCTGCTCAGGAGCCCAAAACAAACCAGGAGAGGAGGGAATGTTGGTATTTTTGGTGGTCCTCAAAGCCAAAACGGGACAAAAAAAAAGGAGGTGGTTTGTGCTTTTTAAGTGTTGTAAAGTGAATTTTATCCACTTTGCTGTGTCACTGCAAGGGGTGCGGGGAGGGACCTGCCAGCTCTTGTAGCAGTCTGTGAATTTCTGTGAATTTCTGGGATTTTCTATGAATTTGGGGGGATTTTCTATAAATTTCTAGGAATTCTTATGAATTTCTGGCCTTTTTCTCTGAATTTTTGGGGATTTTCTATAAATTTCTAGGAATTATGAATTTCTGGGTTTTTTCTCTGAATTTGAATTTTTGGGGATTTTCTGTGAATTTCTAGGATTTTTTATGAATTTCTGGGAATTTCTTGGATTTTTTGCTGAATTTTTGGGGATTTTCTATGAATTTCTAGGAAATTTTATGAATTTCTTGGAGTTTCTGGGAGTTTCTGGGAATTGCTGGGAATTTGAGGATGAATGATCCCAGTGGATTATGTTCATCTTCTTGCCCAGCTAATAACATGAGTGGGCCCTCTGCTTCAATGATTCTGAAATATTTAACAATTATTCTTTAATTATTTTCCTGCTGGAGGAGGTCATTCTCTATCCCCCAGAGCTGCTTTTTTGTCACGCTCAAATTCAAACAAAAATCTTCCCAAACTGAGCTCCGAGAGGAGAATTCCAAAGGCTGTTGATCCATAAAAAAATGGACAGGATTTGTTCTTTCTTCGGCCAATAATGAGAATTATTTCAATCCCTAATTACGACCACCAGAAATTCCTCGTGTGCTGCTCCCCTCGTGCAGCTCCCTGCTCCTGGCCTGGATTTCCTTGGACAAAACCACCTGGAAATTGGTGTGTCACCATTTGAAATGGCCACTCTCACCCTCATTCCCTGGAAAACACTCTTTTTTTTGTTTTTCTGAAACAGCAGATTTGATAACTGGGGATGGAGCAAATTCATTCTCTGGAAATTTGGGAGCACATGGTGGGGCTGGGTGGGAGAGGGGATTTTCCCTGGAGTTTCATCATTTTTCCTTGTACTTAAAGCATTTTTCCCTGCAGTTCCAACATTTTCCCCTGTACTTAAAACAGTTTTCCCTGCAGATAAAGCATTTTTCCCTGTAGATTAAGCATTTTTTCCTGTACTTAAAGCAGTTTTCCCTGCAGATAAAACATTTTCCCCTGAAGATAAAGAGGGAAGATAAAGTTTTCCCTATACATAAAGCATTTTTCCTGTACTTAAATATTTTTTTCCTGCAAATAAAGCATTTTTCCCTGCAGGTAGTGTTTTTCCCTGAAGATAAAGAGGGAAGACAAAGTTTTCCCTATGCTTAAAGCATTTTCCCCTGTACTTAAAGCATTTTCCCTGCAGATAAAGCATTTTCCCCTACAGTTCCAACATTTTTCCCTGTATTTAAAGCACTTTTTCCTGCAGATAAAGCATTTTTCCCTGAAGATAAAGTTTTCCCTATACTTAAAGCAGTTTTCCCTACAGTTCCAACATTTTTCCCTGTACTTAAAGCACTTTTTCCTGCACTTAAAGCATTTTTTCCCTGCAGATAAAGCATTTTTCCCTGTAGATTAAGCATTTTTCCCTGTACTTAAAGCACTTTTTCCTGCAGATAAAGAAAATTTCCCTGCAGATAAAACATTTTCCCCTGAGATTAAGCAGTTTTCCCTGCAGATTAAGCAGTTTTCCCCATACTTAAAGCATTTTTCCCTATACTTAAAGCATTGAAGATAAAGTTTTCCCTATACTTAAAGCAGTTTTCCTTGCAGATAAAGCGTTTTTCCCTGCAGATAAAGTGGGAAGACAAAGTTTTCCCTATACTTAAAGCATTTTTTCCCTATACCTAAAGAATTGAAGATAAAGTTTCCCTATACTTACAGCATTTTTCCCTGCAGATAAAGCATTTTTCCCTGCAGATTAAGCAGTTTTCCCTACAGTTCCAACATTTTTCCCTGTACTTAAATAATTTTTTCCTGCAGATAAAGCAGGATAAAGTGTTTTCCCCAGTTGTGATGGGATTGCTGCTGGCTGCAGCAGAGTTTAATCCGTGGTTCTTGTGGGAATAACGAGGTGGGAAACCCGTGGAGGGGGAATTCTGCCTTTGTGTGCACACAGAGCAGCACAGGGAGAGTTTGACCTCCCTCCTCCACCCCAGTGAAATCAAAAATGAGGCAATAAAACACTTGGAGCATCTGAATTTGACAAATCCCCCAAACCTAAAGCCCAACCTCACCCCAAAGGGGCTCGGAGGTGTCCTCGGAGCCCCCAGACGTGAAGTTTTGGTGGAGTTTTCTGCATTTCAGGTTTTTTGTGGTGGAGGATCACATCCTACACACCACGCAGGGCCTGGTCAACCAGGTCTACATTGATGAGCTGTGGGTTTTGGTGGAGTTTTCTGCATTTCAGGTTTTTTGTGGTGGAGGATCACATCCTGCACACCACGCAGGGCCTGGTCAATTGGGCCTACATTGATGAGCTGTGGGTTTTGGTGACGTTCAGGATTTTTGTGGTGGAGGATCACATCCTGCACACCACGCAGGGCCTGGTCAGCCAGGCCTACATTGATGAGCTGTGGGTTTTGGTGGTATTTTTTGTGTTTCAGGTTTTTTGTGGTGGAGGATCACATCCTGCACACCACACAGGCCCTGGTCAACCGGGCCTACATTGATGAGCTGTGGGTTTTGGTGACGTTTTTTGTGTTTCAGGTTTTTTGTGGTGGAGGATCACATCCTGCACACCACGCAGGGCCTGGTCAACCGGGCCTACATTGATGAGCTGTGGGAGATGGCCCTGTCCAAAACCACCGCGGCCCTCAGGACCCACTCTGTGAGTAAAAGCCCAGCAGAGCTCAGCTGTTGCTTGACTGTCCCTGACATGCTGCAATTCTGCCTTTTTTCCCCCACTCTGGATTCTTTGTTTTCCCTCTTTTCCAATGAGTGTTTAAAAGAGCGACACAGACACGCTGATAATTCTCTTTCTCTGGGTTTTTTTAGCCTCTTGGTTGGCTGTATTTCCCCTACCAAACTCGATATTTTGAAGAGTAAAATGGTGGTTTTGTGTTTTCATCATTATTTAATCCAGAATTTTTGAGGAGCAGCAGCAGAGGGAGTTTATTTGTCCCAAAAAACTTGTGGGGGAGAAGCATCTTTTTGGAAAAGCGTGACCTTGTCTGATACAGAATCAGAGGATTCCAGGATGGTTGGGGTTGGAGGGGACCTTAGATATCATCTTGATCCCTTAAATTTCATGGCTGAAAAATGGGCTGAAAATGGGCTAAAATTGGGCTGGAAAATGGGCTAAAAATAGGCTGAGAAATGGGCTGAAAATGGGCTGGAAATGGGCTGAGAAATGGGCTGAGAAATGGGCTAAAAATGGGCTGAGAAATGGGCTGGAAAGGGGCTAAAAATGGGCTGAAAATGAGCTGGAAAACCAAATTCAGAGAGACAGAACCCCAAGAGAGAGCCAGGAGCACCTTGGTGGAAATATGGGAAGAGAAAGACACAAACACCAGATTTGGAGCATCCCGGTGCAGGGGAAGGAGGTGGAACCAGATGGGATTGAAGATCCTATCCACCTCACACCATTCCATGCACCTGGATCTCTCTGGGATGAGGGACCTCAGAATTTTCTTGGTGTTCTCCATCCCCATCCAGGTGATTGGAAAGTTGATTTTTCCCAGAAAACTGGGAGGAAAAGCATCTTTTTGGCACACTGAATCATGACCTTGTTTGGTACAGGATTGGAGAATCCCAGGGTGGTTTGTGTTGGCGGGGACCTTAGAGATCATCTTGATTCCTTAAATTTCATGGCTGAAAAATGGGCTAAAAATGGGCTGGAAATGGGCTGAAAAACCAAATCCAGAGAGAGAACCCCAGAAGAGAGCCAGGAGCACCTTGGGTGAAAATATGGGAAGAGAAGGACACGGATCTCTCTGATGAACCTGGATCTTTCTTGGATGAGGGACCCCAGAAGGTTCCTGGTGTTCTCCATCCCCATCCACGTGACTGGAAAGTTGATTTTTTCCCAGAAAACTGAGGGCTAAAACATCTTTTTGGCACACATGATCAGAGAATCTCAGAGTGGTTTCAGTCTGAGGGGACCTTAGAGATCATCTTGATCCCTTAAATTTCACGGCTGTGAATGGGCTGAGAAACCAAATTCAGAGGGAGAGAATCTCAGGAGAGATCAAGGGTGGAAATATGGGAAGAGATGGACACGGATCTCTCTGATGAACCTGGATCTCTGTGGGATGAGGGACCCCAGAACATTCCTGGTGTTCTCCATCCCCATCCAGGTGACTGCAAAGCCTCCTCTTCCCCCCCTGTGCTGCCAGGGGGGATAAACCCCAACCCCCCCAGCTGCAAACCTGTGTTTGTTTTTGTTTAAGTGGGATTTTCTGGGAGCTGGCAGCAGGAGGCTGAGGCAGGCCCAGCCACGGGGTTTTTTTGGTGTTCCCAGCTTTGTTGCCACTCAGGTTGTTTCAAGTGGTGCCAAAGGGAACGCACGGAGTGGCTGCCAGGGGAGGCTTTTTCAGCAAGCACAAAACATTCCCTGATTTCCCAACCCCTGTGGCCACCGCCATTTATTTGCCCTGAGCACTCCCAGTTCAACCAGTGCCCTGCATCCCAAAAAACTGGGATCTGAGGGAGGGTCTCTCACCTTGCTGAGGCCGTTTGGATCCTTCCAAGGCAGACAAATTTATCCCTGGATTTTCCTCCTGGCCGCAGACGGGGACATCTTTAATCACTGCTGATGCTTCAGGGCATTATCTTTCTTCCTGACTCTCCTTTTTGGACAGGGAGATGGAAAACGTGTGTCTCCCAGTCCTTGCCTCTGATTAATGGAGCTGTTCCTCCTGGAGTTTCCAGCGAGCTTTAAATCCCACTCCCTTTCCAGCCTGGGATCACTGATTCTATATTTGGGCAGCCTCTGTCTCAAACTCCACATTTTTGCAGCACATTTTTGGCTGCTCAGGGTGGGACTGGGGCTGCTCTGGGGACACTGAGCTGTGTCTGGGGGGTTTGGAGCAGGAGAAATCCCCGTGCTGGAGCTGGAGCCCAGCGTGTTTTCCCTCAGCCTGGCTGAGATGCTTCATTACCGTCAGACACAACACAGTAAATATTAAATGAGAGGCAAACGAAAGGAGAGGTAAATATTAAATGTCACCCCGTCCCACGGTGACAACACCATGGGAGCCATCTCCTCTCACTGCCCAGCAGTTTCTGGGCAGTTTTAGACACACCTCAGGTATCTCTGGGGCAGCTCAGAACCTTTTCCAGCCCAGGGAGCAGAGCCTTATCAGCCTTATCACCCTTATCAGCCCTGCCCTCGCTGCTCCTGGGCAGTGTTGGTCAGAGCCCTGGTGGCACAGAGGGGCTCAGGGCAGGGTTTGGGCTGTGCCCTGCAGTCACAGCCGTGTTTTCCTCTCTGCCCTCCTCTCCAGTCCTACTGCTCTGACCCCAGCCTGGTGTTGGACCTGAAGAACCTCATTGTGCTCTTTGCTGACACGCTGCAGGTACGTGGGGCTCTCCTGGTGCTCCCAGGGCTCCAGCAGTGCTTTGGTACCTGGGCTGGCCAAGCTCTATTTGGCATTTCTAGGCCAAAAAAAGGCCAGATTTTTTTTTGGGATGACCTGAGGGACAGCCAGGTTTGGTCTGCGTGAGGACCAAGTTTGAGCCTGGGATAGCTCTGGGTGCTGCTCCCTTGGTCAATCACCCCCTGGGCCCCTCAGGCTGCACCAGGGGTGGTGCTAGAGAAGGATTTGCCCCTGTTAAATACAGACAGTGATGCCCAGGGATGGTGCTGGAGGAGGATTTGCCCCTGTTAAGTACAGACAGTGATCCCCAGGGGTGGTGGAAAGGAGGATTTACCCCTGTAAAATACAGACAAGGAGCCCCAGGGGTGGTGCTGGAGGAGGATGTGCCCCTGTTAAATACAGACAATGATGCCCAGGGGTGGTGAAAAGGAGGATTTGCCCCTGCTATATACAGACAATGATGCCCAGGGGTGGTGGAAAGGAGGATTTTCCCCTGTTAAATACAGACAAGGATCCCCAACTGCACCAGGGGTGGTGCTGGAGGAGGATTTGCCCCTGTTAAATACAGATGAGGATCCCCAGGGGTGGTGAAAAGGAGGATTTGCCCCTGTTGAATACAGACAATGATCCCCAGGGGTGGTGGAAAGGAGAATTTGCCCCTGTTAAACACAGACAGTGATCCCCAGGGGTGTTGCTAGAGCAGGATTTGCCCCTGTTGAATACAGACAAGGATCCCCAGGGGTGGTGGAAAGGAGGATTTGCCCCTGTTAAATACAGATGAGGATCCCCAGGGGTGGTGGAAAGGAGGATTTGCCCCTGTTAAATACAGACAGTGATCCCCAGCTGCCTGCTGGGGGTTTCATTCCCTTCCTGCTGCTCTGCAGGGCTATGGCTTCCCTGTGAACCAGCTCTTTGACATGCTGCTGGAGATCCAGGACCAGTACAGCGAGACCCTGCTGAAGAAATGGGCTGGGGTCTTCAGGTGAGAGGCCCCAAAAGAACCTCCTGGCCCTGGCACACAAGAACCTCCCTCACTGAGGGGTTCTGGCCCCTGTGTGGAAGTTTTTGAGGGGTCAATCACAGAATGGTGAATTTGGGTTGGGTGGGAATGGACCATCCAGGGCCACCCCTGCCATGGAGCTGCTGGAATAAATGCAGAGGAGACCCCAGAGGTGCTGTAGGGCTGGAGCCAGGCTGGGAGAGCTGGGAATGTTCTCCTGGAGAAGGGAAAAATCCAGGGAATCCTCAGAGTTCCTGGAGGGGCTCCAGGAGAGCTGGAGAGGGACTGGGGACAAGGGACAGAGGGACAGCACCCAGGGAATGGCTCCCACTGGGAAAGGGGAGATTGGGCTGGGATCTGGGCAAGGGATTCCTGGCTGGGCTGGAATTCCCAGATTTGCTGGGGCTGCCCCTGGATCCCTGGCAGTGCCCAAGGCCAGGCTGGATCCACCTGGGACAGTGGGAGGTGTCCCTGAACATGGATGGGGTGACACTGGGTGGGATTTAAGGTCCCTTCCCACCCAAACCATTCCATGGTTCTTTGCCCCTGCTCCATCCCTGAGCTGTGGCTGCTTTGGGCCATCCCTGGCTGCTGCTGCAGGAATTTGGGATCCCATTTTAGCCTGGCACAGCCTCTGGGAATCTCCTCTTCCCCCTCACATTTGTCTCCCTGACTCTTCTTTTCCTCTCCCAGAAATATCCTTGACTCGGATAACTACAGCCCCATCCCGGTGTCCAATGAAGAAGTTTATAGGAAAATCGTTGGGCAGTTCCCATTCCAGGATGCTGAACTTGAAAAGGTAAATCTGGGAATGGGGAGCATGGCCTGGCCTGGCTGCTGGGGCAGGAGAGCCTCACACCCTTTGTGGGCATTGACAGGATCAAAAAAAAACCCTAAATCAACTCCCCAGTGTAAATAAACACTGAAAGAGAAAGGAAAAGAATGGGAAAAAACCAAATATTCCTCCCCTGGGATGCATTTCTCCTGGTGTGGATGAGGGAAGTGGGATTTGTGTTCCTCCCAGAGTGTTCTGTCACACAGGTAGAAAAATCCTCTTCCACTGGCATTTTATTCTCATTTTTTGGACCTTGGGGTTGACCTTTATTGGTTTTTGTCTCATATTTAGAGAAAAAGAGCCCAAAAATGTGATGGTTCGTGGCCTTTGCACGAGTGTGTGCTTGGAAAACCAAAGTGTGTCCAGGTGTCCTCCAAATCCTAAATCCACACCTGGCAGGCAGCAAATCCAACCCTGGTGATCCCAGTTTGGGGCTCAGATTTCTGTGTCCTGCCCCAAAATCCAGTCCTGGGGTTCAGCTGCTCCCTGCACCTCCCAGCTCTGAGCACTGGGGGTGAAAACTGGGAAAATTTGGTGTTGGAAAATCCATTTGCTCCTGGTTTTTGGGCAGCACCTGGGAGAGGTGAACAGGAAAACACCCTGTGCATGGTGGGGGAGGAATTCCAGGTGATCCCAAGGAGGAGGAGAAGGGAGCTGGGAGAGGAAATGGCCCCAAAGCCCTCCTGCTCTATTTGTGATTATCAGCTCTCCCCTTGGCTGAAGCATTGATAAAATCCAGGATAAATCCCAGAATTGCTTTGCCTGCCTGGGAGAGCCCTCCCTGCTGTCCCTGCCCTCCCTTTGGAGCTGTTGTCTCCCTGTTTTCCAGCAACCCTTCCCAAAGAAGTTCCCCTTCTCGGAGTTCGTGCCCAAGGTTTACAGCCAGATCAAGGAGTTCATCTACGCCTGCCTCAAGTTCTCCGAGGACCTGCACCTCAGGTGGGGAACGTGGCCTCAGGGGGCTCAGCTGAATTCAAGCATGGAGCCTGTCCAGGCTGGAAGTGGCTCTGGGGCAGTGGGATTTGGGCTGGACACCTCTGCTCCTGCAGGGGGAGATCCCAGCATGGTTTGGGTTGGGAGGAACTTTGGGGGTCGTCTCCAAACCTGACGAGGTAGATGGGAGACATTGCTCACCCTCTGATCATTGACAAGTCTCAGATTTATTGATTAACAGGCACACTTTTATAATCACAGAAATAAGGCTCATACATATTGCAAAAATAGAGCTCACCATTGGTCAGCTATAAAAAGTCAGTCCCACCTTTCTCAGGATGTTTGTGGCTTCTTTTTTACCTCCTGTTATCACAGATTTTCTTGAACAGCTTCTTGCTCAAAGGAACCGTGTCCTTGAATCAGGCAGCTGTTGCTTTCTCAGATGGATTTTCTCACGTCTCTTTTCCCATCAATTATGTCTCAATAAAAATCTGTCCACACAAACCCATCACTGGACACCTTCCACGGTGCTCCAGGCCTCCTCCAGCCTGGCCTTGGATGCTTCCAGGGAATTCCATGCTCCCAGGACAATCCCAGCTGGGGCTGTTTCCTCTGAGGTGTTTCTGCATCATTTTTTAATGAATAAATGAAGGTGGGTGTCTGGAGGGAGGCTGTGGTGGCCACTCATCCCCAGGGCCTGCTGGAACATCTCTGATCCCCCCAGGCCTCCCCTCACTGCTCCCCAAGCAATGGGAATCCCGTGGTTCCCTGGAAGTGTTGTCAGGAAGACTCTGAGGCTTGGATTTTTGGTCAGGAACGAGTTTCAGCTGCTGGTTTCGTGCTTTTGTTGTTCTTGTTTCTTCGGGGAGTTTATATACAAATAATGTGATTTTTTTTATTATTTTTTTTTTAAAGCCTGCAAAATATTCCATGTGTTTACCCTCCCTGCTCCATCCCAGGGTGCTTTGATGCTCGTTTCACCCATGTGTACGTGTGTGAGACTGAAAACCAGCAGAGTCTGCCAGGAACTGAGAGCTGGGGCTTTGCCTTTGCATCAGCAGCATTCACAGCTTGGGAGAGGCTTAGAAATGCAGGACAAGAGTTTGGCTGGAGGGATTCATCCTCCTTCCCTTCCCTGGGCAAACACGAGGCTGGACTGGGGTGGGGGGAGTTCCACCTCCTTGGGAGCTTCGTATCCTGGCCATGACCTGACCCTGGAGCTGCTGCAGGGCTGGAGCCCCTCTGCTCTGGAGCCAGGCTGGCAGAGCTGGGAATGTTCCCCTGGAGAAGGGAAAATTCCAGGGAATGCTCAGAGTCCCTGCAGGGGCTCCAGGAGAGCTGGAGAGGGACTGGGGACAAGGGACAGAGGGACAGCACCCAGGGAATGGCTCCCACTGGGAAAGGGGAGATTGGGCTGGGATCTTGGCAAGGAATTCCTGCCTGGGCTGGAATTCCCAGATTTGCTGTGGCTGCCCCTGGATCCCTGGCAGTGCCCAAGGCCAGGTTGGACACTGGGGCTTGGATCTGCCTGGGACAGGGGGAGGTGTCCCTGGAGTTGGATCCCAATGGGATTTAGGGTCCCTTCCCACCTGACCCATGCCATGCCTGCCCCATGGCTGCTGTGGAGCTGGGACAGCTCTGGGAACTCAGTGGTTGTTCCAGTGCCTGCCCCAGGTTCTCCAGGATTTCCCTGCTCTCCCCTGGAGCCAAAGACTCTCCCTGGAGTCCTTTTTTTATTGGAGAAAGGGGCTCTCCAATGCCAATTTGCAGAGTCCCTTTCTCTATGGGTTGCTCTGGGAGCTCAGGAGTTTCTCCCCCACGTTCCACCCCATCCTTGCAGTGGTGGCAGCTTCTCCTCCTCCTGCTGGTGGCTCCCAGGGCCCCTAACTCATGCTCACCATGGCCCCTCTCCCTTCCCAGAGCCCATTCCTGTGGGTGCTGCTCCCCATGGCCTGGCAGGGCAGGGAGCAGAGGTGTCCCCGTGGGTCCCTCCTGGGGCTCCCTCCACACCCATTATTAAAATTCCTTTCCACATTGGATTTTCCAGCCCTTTCAGAGCAGCGGAGGGGGAGGTGAGGGGAGCTCCAACTCTCAGAGCCAAACATTTGGAATATTTCTCTGCAAACCCCTGTTGACACTTTCTTCATTTCACCCTGACAGCTTGAATTAGGTTTTATTAGGAAGCTTGGCTACAAAGCCGGCAGCGAGTTCCCTTTTCTCTTCCCTTTCTTTTTTTCGCCTGGCCCTGTCATTTACGGAGCACCCCGGAGTGCTGGGGGTCAGCCCGTCACTCACAGGGGCCTGGAGGTCACCACAGCTGCCACAGGATCCGGGACAGGAGCTGTCATTATCCCAGACAGTTCCCTTCAAGCCTTTTCCTGCACAGCACAGCCCGTGGCACAAAGTGGAGCTCACATTTTATGGGTTTTTTTTTTCTCCCCCCTCTCCCCTAATTATTTTGTTAAAGCGGCTCCTTGTATTTGTTGGGATGGGAGGGTTCTCCTTGATGTGGGAGTTGGTTCACTTGAGGAAAGTTTGGAGCTCCACGTGGGTTTGTAGGGCTTGGAGTTTTTATTATTGGCACTATTAATTGGATTGGGGCAGGAAAATTTCCTTTATCTCCTCAGCACTTTTGCCTTTTTACAAGTTGAGTTCATCGGGTTGTCTTTAAAGGTACCCTCTTGTTTTTCTAGTGGAATTTCCCACTTGGAAATAGGGAATATCTGTGAAAAACAGTGGCTGCAAGGGTGATCAGCTCTAATCCACCAAGGCTTGGGTTTGGGTTGGGTTTATTGCAAACAAACCCCAAATCCTGGAAGAACTTGGGATACAAAGTGCAGGGACACCTCCCACTGTCCCAGGCTGCTCCAAACCCCAATGTCCAACCTGGCCTTGGACACTTCCAGGGATCCAAGAGCAGCCACAGCAAATCTGGGAATTCCACTCCAGGGCCTCACTGCCCTCCCAGCCAGGAATTCCTTCCCAAAATCCCATCCAAGCCATTCCCACCCCCCCCCTTGCAGCATCCCAACATCCCCCACCTTTCTCCCGGGATAACTTCAAGGTTGGCTTTTGTTTCCCACGTCAATCCCAGCTCTGTGGCGTGGCCCCTCTGTCAGGTGGAGCAGGAGAAGGAGCCAAAGGTCAGGGGCTCGATTTACTGGGAGGATCAGAGTTCCTGCCCAGCCTTCCCAATGGGAATTCCCTCTCCTGCCCCTCCTGCAGGAGACAATTCCCACTCCTGTCAGGGCTAATCCAGAGCCAAGCACAGATCCAAGGAGCCTCTGGCAGGGGGGTTGGTAGAACCTCCTGGAGAAAGGAGAGGTGGCACCGTGAGCACCTGGGAGGGGCTGAACCCCAAATTCCAGCGGTGCTGCTGCTCCAGACACCTGGGAAAGGGCAGGAATGGGGTGCAGGAGCTTCCAGTCTGGTGTTCCAGGGCTGGAGCCAGGCTGGGGGAACTGGGAATGTTCACCTGGAGAAGGGAAAATTCCAGGGAATCCTCAGAGTCACTGCAGGGGCTCCAGGAGAGCTGCAGAGGGACTGGGGACAAGGGACAGAGGGACAGCACCCAGGGAATGGCTCCCACTGGGAAAGGGGAGATTGGGCTGGGATCTTGGCAAGGAATTCCTGGCTGGGCTGGAATTCCCAGATTTGCTGGGGCTGCCCCTGGATCCCTGGCAGTGCCCAAGGCCAGGTTGGACACTGGGGCTGGAGCACCTGGGACAGTGGGATGTGTCCCTGCCCATGGATGGGGTTGGCAATGGGATGGGATTTAAGCTCCCTTCCAACCCAAACCACTCTGGGATTCTGGAGTTGGAGCTGTGCTGTGCTGAGGAGTCCCTGTGTGGAAATCCAGGGGTCACTGAAGTGTGTCCTTCTAAACCCATTCCCTGTGACCTCGCTCACTCCTGCAGTTTTTCCAGTTTCCTTTTAAGATCCCTTCCAACCTGAGCATTCCATGGTTCTGTAATTTTGTCTAAAAGCCCAGGAAAGGCTGAGAGGGGAATTTTGAAGGATTTGATTTGGGGTTTCACCATTGGAGTTCTTTTCCCTTGTACTGAACATTCAAATCCCAGTGTTGAGGGTAAGGTTGTGCTGATGCCATGGGTGGCTCTTCCTTAGGCTGGACCAGCTCATCTTGGATGGAAACCTGAAGAATTTTGGATCTGAGATGTTAATCCTCCTGAAACATGGATAAAATGCTTAAATTGTTGTATTTTGATGCATTTCAAACATCAGCTCCTGTGAGCACTGCAGGACTGCTCAGGGGTGAGGCAGGGGAGAGTCGGGAAAGAGGATGAGGAGAATTCCCAGGGATTTTCTTTCCATGGAGAATCTTGCAAATTCTTCTTTCAATTTTGCTTCACAGCTCCACAGAAGTCGATGACATGATCAGAAAATCCACAAATCTGCTGCTGACCCGGACCCTGAGCAACTGTTTACAGAATGTCATCAAGAGGAAAAACGTTGGACTGACAGAGGTGGGATTTGGATCCCCTTGGGAATGGAGCCACAGGGAATGGCTTCCCTCTGCCAGAGGGCAGGGATGGCTGGGATCTTGCGAGGAAATTCCAGGGTGAGGGGCTGGGATGGAATTCCCAGATTTACCCCTGGATCCCTGGCAGCGCCCAAGGCCAGGCTGGACATTGGGGCTTGGATCCACCTGGGATAGCAGGAGATATTGGGGTTGGAATTAGATCATCTTTGAGGTCCCTTCCAAGCCAAACCATTCCTGGATTGTGTGATTCCAGGGCAGGGTGACAGGAGGTCCCTTGGAACTCCTTTTAGAGGTGCTGGTTTTGAGCATTCCATGAAATATTTGCCTGGAAAACTGCTCAGAGTTGTTGTACAAAGAAAGGAACTTCAGCTTGTGGAAAGTGAAGAGATTTCTTTGCTATTGGTTGTGAATTTTGCTCTCTACATTTTGGGCAATATTACAATTTTCAGTTAAAGTCAGAGGATTTCAGGGAGGACCAGAAAGGATCCAAGAGGGATGGGAGAGAAATCCTCATTTTCAGGTGATGTTTGAGTGGTTTCAGCACATTGCTGCAGCACAAACCCCAATTTGGGATTTTCTTTCCATGGTCCATTATTTTTTTGTACAAAATCAGGTTCCTGATGATTTTAATCCATGTAAATCTGCAGGTCTCCAGGACAGGTGGGACCTCTGGGTATTAAACAAGGTGTTACTAATTGCTGGTATTAAACAAGGAGTTACTAATTGTTTACTTAATTATTGCTGCCTTGCATCGTGTCACCCAAGGCTTTCCCTTCCCAACTTCTCATTTCCCTCAGACATCCCACAGCTTCTCTGGACACCCTGTTCCACTTCTGCACCTTTCCAGTGTCTCTTCTCCTTCCCCATGCCCATGGTGGGATCTCCATGCACCAGTGCTGGGATCTTTGTGGTGTCACTTTGCAATTTCTGCACTTGCACCTTTGAATTGCTGATGAATCCAATCTCCTTCAGATTTGGGAGCTTTCCCAAGCCCTTCCTGCCTGGGAGGTGGCTGCAGACAGCCCCACCACGCTCCAGCAATGAAATGACACCAACCCAGGGTGTTCTGCTGCCCCGGGGACTGGCAGGGATCTGCTCACCCCACACCTGCCAGAGCCCAACCTCGCGGTTCCTTTGTTCAGGCCCGTGTGATGCTGCTCGGTGTCACTCAAGTTTGGGTTATTTTTCGGGTTCAGTGGCAGCCAGGAGCCTCCTGATGTGTCCTGGCAGTTTTTTTGGGGAGCCCTGAGTGACAGCTCAATGTAGGAAAGTCTTTAAAAAGAAAAAAAATCACCTCCCGTGGTATTAGTGGCTGTCATGGGAAATGCTTCCCCCCCAGAATTATCTTGGATTTAGGTGTTGTTAAAGGAGGAGAGACTGGAGCCCGTAGCAAAGCTCGGGGTGTTTGCACAGCGTCAGCATTGCGTGGAACTGGCATCCCTTCCCCTGGCTGAGCCCCTTCTCTGCCTCCCCAGCTGGTGCAGATCATCATCAACACCACCCACCTGGAGAAATCCTGCAAGTTCCTGGAGGAGTTCATCACCAACATCACCAACGTGCTGCCCGAGACCGTGCACACCACCAAGCTCTACGGGACCACCACCTTCAAGGTGAGCTCTACGGGACCACCACCACCTTCAGGGTCCCACCCCTGGCTGGGTGCTGGGAGGGGTCTGCTCAGGAGGCCTCAGGGCCAGCTGGGCTGAGCCCAAGGATGATTCTGGCCTATTCTGGGGAGGTTGCGCCATCGCTTTGGGTTTGTCCTTCGGAGCGTTGCTGCTGTCGAGATCATGGGAGGTTTTGTCCTTAATTAGCAGCCCTAATTAGCTAAAGGATTAAGGAGATCTCAAGCAAAAGCCTGATATTTCTTATTTAAATAAATCCTTGTTTTGCTGTTGGAGTGCTGTGTCATGGACACCAGGTTCCTCTTCCACCCAGGAGGAAGATTTCCAGAATTTGTATTTCTCCATCATTCCACTCCTTTTAGCATTATCCCCTAAAAATCAGGGCTGACAGAAACTCCCAGATTTCCCAACCTTTAAATCCCACTCGGGGAGTGCTTTGTATGGGATCTGGTTGGGTCATGTGTGGGGTGTCCTGTGGAGATCTGAGGTGGGAACAGCAGGAATGGGTTTGGTGAGGCTTTGCCTTGGGGTGCCTCAGTCTCGTGTCCCCAGGGAGGTCCATCCTGGGTTTATCCACCTGTCTGGCCTGAAGCTGAGTGTCCTGCCCTGGTTCTGGCAGGGAGGCTCCTGAACCCCAGCCCTGTGCTGGGTTTGGTGGGGTTTCCATAAGGGATGTTCCTCTCCCACCTCAGAATCACAAGATATCCTGAGCTGTAGGGACCCTCAGGGGCCATCAGCTCTGTTCCTCCCATCCAGGGGCTGAACACAGCCTTGGTGTCATCAGCACCAGGATCCCATCCCTGGAGCCAGTCTCTCCTCCATCTCCTCTGGGTTTGTCCTCGGGGGCAGAATCCAGCTTGGTGCTGCCCACCACAGCCTGGGGGTCCCTGTCCCACCAGCCTGAGGCTGCAGCAGCCTTGTGGTGGCTGCCCTGAGTTTAGGGCTGTGTCAAATCCCAGTCTAAAGGTTGGGTGAAGCTCCCACCATGTTAGGGATGGAGTGGAGCCTCCATCCCATGTATGATCTCAGTGGTGTGGAGCCCCCATCCCATGTGGCATTTTGCTGGTTTGAAGCCCCCATCCCATGTGGGGTTTTGGTGGTAGAGTGGAGCCTCCATCCCATGCAGGATTTCAGTGGTGGTGTGGAGCCCTGATCCCATGTGGGGTTTCAGTGGTGTGGAGCCCCCGTCCCTTGTAGGGTCTCAGTGGTGTAGAGCCCCCATCCCCTGTAGGATTTTGCTGGTTTGGAGCCCCCATCCCATGTAGGATTTTGGTGGTGTGGAGCCTCCATCCCATGCAGGATTTCAGTGGTGGTGTGGAGCCCCCATCCCTTGTAGGGTCTCAGTGGTTTAGAGCCCCTATCCCATGTGGGATTTTGGTGGAATGGAGCTCCCATCCCCTGTAGGATTTTGCTGGTGTGGAGCTCCCATCCCCTGTAGGATTTTGCTGGTGTGGAGCCCCCATCCCCTGTAGGATTTTGCTGGTGTGGAGCTCCCATCCCCTGTAGGATTTTTCTGGTTTGGAGCCCCCATCCCCTGTAGGATTTTTCTGGTTTGGAGCTCCCATCCCCTGTAGGATTTTGCTGGTGTGGAACCCCCATCCCCTGTAGGATTTTACCCCTATCCCACACCCTGCCTCATTCCCAGGACGCCCGGCACGCCGCCGAGGAGGAGATCTACACCAACCTGAACCAGAAGATCGACCAGTTCCTGCAGCTGGCCGACTACGACTGGATGGCGCCGGAGCCGGGCAGCCGGGCCAGCGAGTACCTGGTGGACCTGATCGGCTTCCTGCGCAGCACCTTCGCCGTGTTCACCCACCTCCCGGTGAGCCCGCCCTCCCTCCTGCTCCAGCAGCTCAAACCTCGTGGGCTGTGCTGGAAACGGGGCCTGGGGATGTGGGGGATGTGGGAAAAATCCTGTTTTTAAAGGAAGGGTGTGACCGTGTTCACAGGGTTCTTGGATGAGGGAAGAGATGAGAATGTTGACTCCATGTTTCAGAAGGCTTGATTTATTATTTTATAATATATATTACAATAAAACTATACTAAAAGAATAGAAGAAAGGATTTCATCAGAAAGCCAGCTAAGAATAGAATAGAATCAGAAAGAATGGTAACAAAGCTTCTGTCTCAGGCAGAGAGTCCGAGCCAGCTGGCTGTAATTAATGATATAATTACAAACAACCAACATGGACCAATCACAGATGCACCTGTTGCATTCCACAGCAGCAGATAATCAATGTTTACATTTTGTTCCTGAGGCCTCTCAGCTTCTCAGGAGGAAAAATCCTAAGGGAAGGATTTTTCATGAGAAGATGTCTGTGACAGAAGGGGTTCCACGTGTTCCCACAAGCTCTGGGCTTCAGGACTCTCCCAATTATTTGCAAGTCAAGTTTTGTGGGATTGAGGCTCCATCCCAGCCCACCATATATCAGCAGGGTTGTAATTTATTCCACACCTGTATTTCAGACACTTTAACGTGCAATTAATGCCCATCCAGTATTCTTTTTCCCCAAAATCCAGCCTGTGGATGCGTTACTGGAGCTACAGCTGCATTTCCAAGTGTTTGTCAAGTCCCTGATGCTTCCCATCCCAATATTGCTCCCTTGGAAGGCACCATATGTTTCTTTCTTCTCTCTGCTGTCTAAAGTCCCTGTGTTTATGCTGCTGTTGCCATCAGAAATGTGCTTTATGCTGCTTTTTGCAGTCGGCTGAGTGCTGTCTCATTGGTAGGAAAAATCCAATCACCAGGGAGATTCCCTTTTTCCTCCAGCAGCTTTTTTCCCTCCTCTAAATGGGATTTGTTTTGAGCTGTGTGGATGCACTCTTGGGAGGATCAGCAGGTATTTTGAAACAGCAAATCCCCTGAACTCTGTGGTTGTCCTAAAAGCAATTTCAGATCTTTCTCCCTTTACGAAACTGGGATTTATTTGCTGCTTTCACGAGCTGGGAATAAACAGGAAGGGGAGATTTAATATTCCCCAGTGGCAGCTTCCTTCATTCTGTTTGTTCCCTGGGATTCTCCTCTGGAAGGAGGTCCCACCCTCCTGTTTTGGGAGGTGTCACAGCCCCAAACTGTGCTGCCTCGTGTCTTTGGGCATCCCCATCCCAGCAGGAAGATCTGGGGGAGCTCTGGCTGATTTGCTGGGGGGGAGAAACCCCCAGAAGGGGACTGGAAGTGGCTTCCCTGCTCCTCTGCACCTGTGTGGAGGAGAAGTGGCTTCCTCAGCTCTGTTATCAGTGGGGCAAACTGGTAAATAAATTGATTAATGATCAGTGAGGTGGGGAGGACTTGGATCCATCTCCCCAGCCAGGTTTGTCTCTAATGTCCCCAAGCAGGTATCCTGTGGCAGGTGCCTTCCAAAGCCAGGAGATGCTGGAAATGGCCAGATTTCTCCTTAAAAAAAAAGGAGCTGAGGGTTGGTTTAGCACCTGGAGGCTTCCACCCATCACGCTGGGGATCCTCAGGAGCCAGTAATGGAATTTGACAGGGAGATTGGTCTCTGCAGCAGAGCATGAAGCAGCAGAGATGAGCTGGGGGGAGATGCCCACGGTGATTTATGAGGTGGGCCAGGAGTGATTTATCTTCCTTAAATATTAATGTTTCCTTTTGGAGCCAGTCAGGGTTGGTTTGGAGGCTGGGAGGACTTGAATTGGTCTAAAAAGCACCAGGACAGATGGAGGCAGCCTTTTGTCTTCCAGATCTGGGTTAGAAAAGCCCCAGCTGAGGAGAAGTTTGGGTTTGCTGGGCAGCCCCTGAGCTCCAGAGCCTCCCCAAAGCCTGGGGAGGCACCTCAGCCTGGTTAGGGCAGCCTCAGGTCTTCATCAAATCTTTGTGGGAGCTGCAGGTTTGGGATTTTTAAATATTGATTGGAGTTTTTTCCCTTATGTTGCTGATGGATCACCCAAATTGTAGTGAGAGCAAACCAGGAAGGACCAGGCTGCATCCCAAAGGCCTCCACATCCCTTGGTGTCAAGGTTTTTCATCCTTGTAGGGTTCAGGGAATTTTTCCAGTGGCTGATTTAGGAGCACACTGAAATTCTTGGACTCTGCTACTGAAGGGCAGGAGATAAAGGTGTTGTCCAAAGCCATGAAAAAAATAATGGAGGTGTTTGCTAAAGCACCAAAAATGTGAGATGAGCATCAGTTGGGGATTGAAAGAGTGAGAGGAGTGAAGGAACATTCCCAAAAAAAGTCAATTCCAGCTCTAGAAGGAAATTCAGGGTTCTATAGATAAGATGGAGCTGATCCAAACCCATCCCATGAGTGGTGTGATTGGAAATTAATCACAACAGTTTTGGGGTCTGAGAGGAGCTGCTGTGTGTTTGAGATGAATTTTCAGCCTGGTCTCATAAAATCCAGGATTTCCACACTGCCAGTAGCAACAGGACTGTGCCTCATCCTGGGGTGAGGTGTCCTTGGAGCACCTTCATTCCTGTTCTCCTGCCTGGTTTGGTAATGCCCCCATTTCCAGAGCTGATTCCTATTGAATTTATGGGATTTTGGCTGAGTGAGAAGTGTTCCCCTGGTGTTGGAAGGTGCAGATTTGTTGCTCTCCCTGCCTTTTGCCCAAATGGAATGACACCTCCACCTGCCCATCAGGGAACCTCAGCCCGGGCATGTCGGAGTTCCTGGGCTAAAATTCCACCTCCAAAAAGCCCCATCAGGGAAAATAAAACGGATCCCAAAGTCCTGAGGTTGCAGAAATGCACCGTGACAGGGCTGAGTAATCCCATTGTCCCCACAGAGCTGCAGGAAAACCTCAGTGGGGTCACGGCTCCAGCTGGCCCCAGGCAGCTCAAGTGGCCCTGGAGGGTCCTTGGGACTCAGCTTTGGAGAGGGGCTGAAAGCAATCTAAGCTGGGATTCAGGATTAGGGTTTATGTTTCCCTCTTTAAGTTGAATTTTTTCCCGTGTTTCTTGGGAATTCCCGAATTTCTGTGTTGAACAGTTTGGTTGAAAGGGTCCCTTGAAGGTCACCTGCTCCAAGCCCCTGCAGTAAGCAGGGACATCTTCAACTGCATCAGGTTCTCCAGAGCCATGGCCTTGGATCTTTCCAGGGATGAGCTTCCACCATTTCCCTGGGCACCCAGCAAAAATAACCCAGGCCAAAATCCTGACTGCTGTATTGGCCTAAAATCTCTTTCTTAGTCTCTTTTTCTAGGCCTCAAGCAGGAATTTCAGCCCCAAATTTTTCCTTTGGAGTGGGCATTGTGGCCGATGATGAAAACCAGGGAATTAGTGGAATTTATTTGCATGTTGTACTTCTCTGGAGGACATCTTCAACTGGATCAAGTTGTCCAGAGCCATGGCCTTGGATTTTTCCGGAGATGAGGCCTTGACCACCTCTGTGGGCACCCAGCAAAAAAATCCCCCAAAATAATCCCAAAATCCTGGCTGGTGCAGCGGCCTAAAGAGCCTCCACTTTTTCCAGGCCTTGCAATCCCAATATATTTTTTCCTTTGGAGTAGGCATTGTGGGAGATGATGAAAACCACTTGATTTTGGGAATTCCTGGAATTTATTTGCATGTTGTACTTCTCTGGGGGAGATCTTCAACTGGATCAAGTTGTCCAGAGCCATGGCCTTGGATATTTCCAGGGTGAGGCCTCCACCACCTCTGTGGGCACCTAGTTCAAGCAGTAAAACTGACACAGCCCAAAATCCTGATTCATAAGCTAAAGGATCTCCATTTTCTCTGGAACTCAAGCAGGAATTTGAGTCCCTAATTTTCCCTTTGGAGTAGGCATTGTGGGAGATAATGGAAACTGGGAATTGCTGGGGTTTATTTGCACGTTGCAGTTTTCTGGGGGACATCTTCAACTGGATCAAGTTGTCCAGAGCCATGGCCTTGGATATTTCCAGAGATGAGGCCTTGACCACCTCTGTGGTCACCCAGCAAAAAAATCCCCAAAAATAATCCCAAAATCCTGGCTGGGGCAGCGGCCTAAAGAGCCTCCACTTTTTCCAGGCCTTGCAATCCCATTTTTATTTTTTTCTTTGGAGTAGGCATTATGGGAGATGATGAAAACCACTTGATTTTGGGAATTCCTGGAATTTATTTGCACGTTGCAGTTTTCTGGGGGGATGCTGAGCCCTCACCAGAGCCGTGGGGACAGCGTGTGCTGGGGGGCAGGAAAAGTTCATGGAGAACTTCCCGGGGTTTTGGTGCATGCCAGTGCTGCATGGAACGGTCATGGTGGTTTGGAGCCACAATTCCAGAATGCTCCACTAAGTGCCCAAAAATGTCTCCGAGCAAATAAAACGCTGATGGGAATCAAAGCATAATTAACATTTGGCTCCCGAGGCCGCCCTCTTCCTGCGTTAACCAGGGAGAGTCGGTTCCTGCTGCTGCTGCTGTGGAGCTCATTAATATGGGATGCTCGGGTCCCCTTTAAAAGAAAAACCTCTTTTTTTAAGGGTAAAAAAAAAATATTTTAGTACAAAAAGTATTTTAGGCCTTATAAAAAGAAACCCCCAAAAAAGGTGGTTTCTGGTTTTCAGCAAGCAAAGGGCCACGGCCTCCAAAAATGAACATTTCCAGCCTAAGACTTTGCAAAGAATGACTGAAAAAGCCTTTTGTCTTTGATGGCTGATTGTTGTTTTTATTTCTTGTTGGACAAGTTAATGTAAATGGCATTGACAGGGCTACTCCAAACACACTGATTTGTTGACATTAAGCTCCTCAGAGATGGAGGGTTGTGTCAACACCTCCCCTGAACTGTCAGGTTAACAAAGCAAGGATGTTTTCTTGGGGGAGGGGAGCGGGGCTGGGGGAAGGGGGGGGTGTTTTGTTTTTATTTTCAGTTTCCTTTAATCCTCTGTTAGTCTTGTATCTCGATAACCTCCTTTGGAAGGGAATCAGGGCAGGTCAAGAGGTGAGGCTGACCTGGGAAGGGGAAGCAATCTTTCAGCGATCCAACAAATCCAACCTCTGCCGCTGAGCACTTCAGTGTGAACCCTCTGCAGAGGGAATTTTTTTTTCCCCCTATTTTTTTTTCCCTTTTCTGCTTATTTTTGCCAGATGGCAGGCACAGATTTCAGCTGGAGCTGTGATGGTTTTTTGCCTTCTCTTGGCATCTCTTCCCCCCTCGCAAACGAACGGCCCCGGCAGCTCTCGCTCTGGTAGAAAGAGCTTTGCAAGTGTTTATTTTCTTTCCAAAGAGAACGATTGCCTGTGTTTTTATTTGAAAAGTCAAATCCCTCTGGAATATTTATAAGCCAAGGCCCTGTGCATGGAAGCGAAATGCCATGAACTTTGCACCAACCACAGCCTCGGCCGCCTTGGGAGGGACCCAAGTGGAAAATAACCATCAGGAAAACATCTCAGGAGCACCAGAGTCACCTCTGGGTTTGCACAAGTCCACTCTGTGCTTAAATAACTCCCCTGGCCCTTGGAAGAGCTGAGCAAGCCATGCTGGAGCTGATCCCAGCTGTCACTCCCAGGGTTTGGCATCCATCCCCTCTTGCAGGTGGGATTGCTGAGGAGCAGGGCTGGGGACGTGCAGAGCAGACAGGAGAGCTGGAGAGGGACAAGGAGAGGAGGAAGAGGACCCAGGGAATGGCTCCCACTGGGAAAGGGGAGATTGGGCTGGGATCTTGGCCAGGAATTCCTGCCTGGGCTGGAATTCCCAGATTTGCTGGGGCTGCCCCTGGATCCCTGGCAGTGCCCAAGGCCAGGTTGGACATTGGGGCTTGGATCCACCTGGGATAGTGGGATATGTTTGTATCAGGATGATCTTTAAGGTCCCTTCCCACCCAACCCATTCCAGGAATCTGTGACAGAATGACACCAAAATTCCTCTTGTGGTTCTTTATTCTCCTCTTCCCTCTCCTCCCAGCAGCTCCCATTTTCTTTCCCAATCCTTTGCCGATGTCAGAGCTGCTGTTGGAGCATTGGGGGGGTTGTGGGCACCTCTGATGACCTTTGGGCTCCTTTCTGCCTTTGTCCTGTTGCTCTGTTCTGCCTCTGACCCTGACCTGCTGTGTTGTCCTCTGTAGGGGCAGGTGGATGTCCACTCCACCATGTCGGTGAGTACCGGACACTGTGTCCTGCTCCTTGGCTCTGCTCTGCTCACACCTCCAGGCTCAGGGGGGAGCTGAACCAGAAAAGGTCCCTTATGTCAGCCAGGGGGAAAGGAAAGGATGGATTGAAAGTTGAGATCGATGGGATAAATAATTCTGGGATAAATCAGAGACCAAAGGAAGGGGTTTCCTGCCCAATGGGTCACTAAATTGTTGGTTTCAGTGCATTGAAGTGGCTCCTTTTATCACCATGGAATACCTGAATCTGCAGGGAATTAGGGGGAATGCCTGATATTAGGCAAACCTGGATGAGAGTCTCACACTGTGCTCAAGAAAAAAGATGTTTGTAAAATCCGTGCTCCTTGTTCGGAGAAACAAGGGATTCCCCATGGGGATTCCAGCTGGAAATTCCTCCTGGTTTGAGGGATTGGATCACTAAGCTCAGACTGGAGGGGAAGTGTCCAAAGCCAGGCTGGATGGGGCTTGGAGCAACCTGGGATGGATGATGGAAGGTGTCCCTGCCACGGCAGGGGGTGGAGCTGGATCATCTTTAAGGCCCCTTCCATCCCAAACCAGCCTGGGATTCCATGGTTTTCTCCAGAAAATAACGTGGGTTCTTGACACGTGCCATCTCCCAGTTTGGATTTGGCCAATTAGCACCAGAGTAAAGCCAAGGAGACTTTTCAGACCTTCCTTCTGGTTCAGCAACCCCCTGTGATCGTTGTCATCTCTGCTTGTTCCACGTGCAGGAGGAAAACCCGCGGCATTTCCAGGGATGGACGGCAAACAAAGTGCTCTGCAGCCACCTTGTTTCCTCTATTCCCACGGCTGCAAACCCAGGCCCGTGGGAGCAAAACCCACCTGGGAGTTCTGTGGCGTTGTCACACTCAGAGCCTGGACCCTGCTTCTGCTTTCCAGCCTTTATTCCCTGCTCTTCGTGGGAATCCTGACCGATATTCCCTGCTCCAGCAGGATGCTTGTGCCCCTTTCCCTGGAAACCGAGCCTGGCTAAGCCTGGACTATTTGCAGGCTCCAGGCACCTGGGGTGGGTTTCTAAGTCAACACTGAGGCCTCAAATCACCAGCAGCTCCTGGAGAGAGGGGAGCCTCGTTAAAGCAATCCCAGGCTGGCTCCCATCAAAGCCGGGATGCTCCAGGCATTCCCTGCAGCCAGGGGATTCCAGGAGTGGTGTTGGATGTCAGGCATCCTCCGTGCTGTCCTCAGGGCGTAGCCCAAGAGGGAGGGATGCAAAAAGCCCTTTCCCCCCTGGCTTTTCCAGACTTGGAGCTGTTTAGAAGCCAGATGTATTTATTTCTTTAATTGGATCCAGTGCCTAGACAGCTCTGGAGTCAGCTTCCTATGGAGAGGGGGGCATTACTTTCATTAAGGTAAATCAATGGAAAATAATACCTGGAGCTCCCCTGGAAAGGGTCAGGGATGGAGTAATCCCTTTATATGGAGGGGCTTTGCCAGCCTGCTCTTAGTCAGGCTTGTTCTTAACGGCAACAAATCCCAGTTTTCCTTCCTTTTATCCCTCCTAATTTTCTGTTCTCTTCCTTGTTGGGATTAATTGGCAGGAATAAATCATGGAAGAGGGGGGAAAATAAAAATGGGATCGTGCAAAGTAGCAGGACAAAGGAAAAGTTTTAGCAGAGTTTAATTTGTCTGGTGGGAAGTTGTTGTGGCTGATCCTGAAAGTTTAAAAGGTAAAAAAGGTGGGGTGTGGACATGGACAGGGCATAAGCAGCATCCAGAATCTTCCTTGTCTGGGGCTTTCCACTCCAGAGGTGATCCAAGTTTTTTAGGGGATTGCGTGGCCTGAATGAATGTTCAGCAAAATTCCTGTAAAGCAGGGATGCCTTGAAGGGGAGAGGATGGACTGGTGGCTGGAGCAGCCCATTCCTGGTTTCCCAAGTGCCTCCAGAATTCCAAATATTTGTCAGGATGGAGGGCTTGAAACAAGAGCTTGTGATGCTTTAAAACAAGGAGCAAAGTGTCCAAATCCCATGGATTTGGTAGTGCTGGATGGGGCAGCCTGACTGACCCCTGATTAACCTGGGAACTCTGTAAACTCAAGTCTGGCTAAGCCAGGTTATTTGGAATTCCAAGGTTTCCTTGTCTGCTTTCAGCAGTTGGAAAATTAATGGAAGCCAAAATGCCCAAGGCCATAAATCCTTTAAACCAGGGCGTGCTTCCTTAGGGATTGTTCCCTCTGTGGAGTCACCTCGGCATGGTTGGCTTGGAATTTTGTTTTCCAGACTGGGACTGAGGAAGGTGTTGGATGCTTTCTCTTGCCTGCACCTCCATTCATAAGGAATGTGGGGTGTGGGGAATCTGGCAGCCAAAATTCCAGCCCTGGTGTGTGTGGAATCCAAATGTGCCTTCTCCTTCCTGCTCCTGAGTTTCAGCCTGGACCTTCCAAAAAATCCTACCAGGAGATAAAGTTTGGGTTGGGATTCTTCTACCCTTTAGGGAATTTAGGAGAAATTGCAGGATTTGCAATTTCCTGCTTTCCTCTTGTTTCATCTACTGCTCTTCCAAGTTGGGAATGTGGAAAGGGACATCCATGAGCAGCTTCCAAAGCTCTCCACACCTTCCTTAACCCATCCATGGGAGGAGCCCCAGCTGCCCTGGAGGAGCCCAAAGCTTTGGGGATCCCTGTGCAGGGGACACCTGAGTTGAGGGTGCACAGAGAAGTTGGGTGCTTGAGATGGAGCCACCAGCCATGGCTGATGCACCAGTGTGGGTGAAAATGATTTTGTGACCATCACAGGGTCCCTTTCCAGAAATGCTTTCCCTGGATCTTACAGCTTTGGGTAGATGGAATGGCAGGAGCAGGAAAAACTTCTCAAAGTGCAGATTCCTATGGAATTCTCATCATCCTCTGGAGTTTTTATGTTGGGTTTCATGAAGGGCAAGAAATCAAGAGAACCTGATGGGTTAATTAAAAACCAGTCACTGATTCCTACAGCTTTCCCCATCTCTGTGTTTCACCCATCTTCTGCCTGATTTTTAGCTCTAACACCTCAATTTTGAAATGGAAGTTTCAGCTATGATTCAGATTTTGGGAAAAGACAAAAATGAGCTGAAGCTTCGGACGCCGCTCCTGTCGGTCACTCGGGCCTGCTTGGACAGACCTCTTGGACCGAGCTTTGCTGGCTCACAGAGCAGCAATGGAGTGGGTGGCTTGGGATTTTTCCTTGGAGCTCATCCTTTTTTCCAGTCTGTTCAACATCTGGGCCGCAGTGGGGCAGTGGTTGCGTCTCCTCCGGGCCCCGCGCGTCACCCCGGTGTGCCGAGCCTTCCCCCCACATCCCAAAGGGTGGGAATCTGCGTAAATGGGGGATCTGGAGCATCCCTGTGTGTGCAGAGGGTGAGGAACCCCCGGGGTCGCCATCCCAGAGGGAGGACGAGCGCTCCAAACTTCTGGATCTTTCCTTTTTTTCCTCCGTCATCGAATTGTAATTACAAAATTATTTCGAGAAGATGGAGCGATTCAAGTCCCTCTCTTTAAGTTTTCCTGCTGCCGTAATTGGCAGCTTTGCCCCGATAAATCAGCAGAAACAAACGTGGTTCTCGCTCTTCATAAGTGAGGGGAAAAAATAAAAAAAGAATCTGCATTTAATCAGCTTTTTGTTTCCAAGATGGCAGCTGCTTTGTATTTAATGGAAAATCAGGCTCTTCCCAATGGAAAGAATGTTATTCCCAAAGCGAATACAAAAGAAAATAAAACCCACAAAAGAGGAGGATGAAATACGTCCTTTTTTTTTTTTTTTTTAAATTTTTTTTTTGGTCTCGTTCGTTCCAGTTTGGAGCCGCGCGCTCCGATCGCGGCCGGGCCACGGCTCTGCTTTCCATCAAGGATCTGGGAAAGTCTCAGATCCTGGGCACGGGGACCAGGAGAGAGACACGAATAGGACCAAAAAAATCAAGGCTACTTCATGTTCCATTTGTACCTTTTGGCTTTGGGGAGATTTACATGGAATATTGGGAAGGAATTCTTCCTGTGAGGGTGAGGAGGCCCTGGAATGGAATTCCCAGATTTGCTGTGGCTGCCCCTGGATCCCTGGGAGCGTCCAAGGCCAGGTTGGACATTGGGGCTTGGATCCACCTGGGACAGTGGGAAGTGTCCTGCTCATGGATGGGATTTAAGGTCCTTCCCAATCCAAACCATTCCAGGATTCTGTGATTTTGATTCCAGACTTCCTGCCTGTTGGGACATTCGGGATCAGGTGGTTCTGTGGTTATTGAGTTCCTGCAGTTAAACCCACTGGCAAACCAGGATAAGTTCTAATTCCTAGAGTAATTCCTGGAATTTCTCAGGGTGTGGTGTTGTCCCACCCCAAACCTGGACTGGCAGGAATCTTCCCCACCCGTGGCTGGTGTGGAGGTCCTTGGAGAGATCCTGCAGCACCGCAGGAGCCCGGAGAGCATCTGGATGCTCCAGCTCATTTGGGTGATCCAGGCTCTGCACCCAACCATTTCCATGTCCCTGACTCCCAAAAAATATTTAATTAAAAATATCCTGCTCTGCCTTTGGGTGTTGAACAAGGAGAAAGACGGAAATCGTGGAATCTTCTGTTTCCTTGGATTTTTGCATGTTTACATATCCAAATTTCCCCCAGCAGCTTCCCAGCTTTGCTGCAAACCCTGGAGTTTCCAGAGGAGATCTCTGCCCACTCTGAGCTCTTTAGGGCTCCAAAGGAGCTGCCCCATGCTCGGCTGTGCCATCTGCATCCTGAGGCCCTTCCCTTCCCTTCCCTTCCCTTCCCTTCCCTTCCCTTCCCTTCCCTTCCCTTCCCTTCCCTTCCCTTCCCTTCCCTTCCCTTCCCTTCCCTTCCCTTCCCTTCCCTTCCCTTCCCTTCCCTTCCCTTCCCTTCCCTTCCCTTCCCTTCCCTTCCCTTCCCTTCCCTTCCCTTCCCTTCCCTTCCCTTCCCTTCCCTTCCCTTCCCCCTGTCCCTCCTTCTGTTCATTTTTTTTCCTATTTAACAAAATCATCAAGCAGAAGTCACTCGTTGGCTCTGACACAGTGACAAATTGTGTGTTCCTGTGCCTGCTCCTATCCCAGAGCCTCTGATATCCCAAATCCCACGATTTCTGTGGTTCCAACCTCCTTGACTTGTGCTTTTGCTGTTGGGTGTTTTTGCTTCTGCTTCTCAGGCTTCTCATGATTCCAAGACCTCTTGATTCTTTCAGAGGAAAAACCTTTCCATGGAGCTGGCTACTCCACAAACTATTAAAGACCCCATAAGAGCCCCAAATCAAATAAAACAGTGTTAAATATTTTTAATAAAAGCCCCTTTCAGCCCTGTCTGCGGGAGCTGGTTGTGACCATCACCCCCAGTGTGATTTCCCTCTTCCCTGAGCTTCCCCCAGCTCCAGCCAAAATACTTCCAGCTGTTGACCTTGGGCATCTTGGGCACAGCCAAAGTTTTCTTCCTCTTTTGTTGGAATGTCAGGGATTTGTATCGGGCTGCAGTGGCTGGTTTATTTTTGGTCTGGTGAGGATAATTGCTGGGTTTGCTTTTCTCTTTTCTTCCCCCTTTTCTCTTTTTTTTTTGTTTGCCTCGTTGTCCCTGAGCTTTTGGTGGGAGTTCAGCTCTGCCATGTGTTGGTCCTGTTGCTGAATCCCATTTTCCCAAAATATCATCAAGGTGGGAAGTGTTTTCCTCTGGCAAAGAACACCCCTTGGAGTTTTTTCCACACCTCTGGAATGCAGCTGCTGGAAAGGGCTCAGCTTCCATGGGAATTTGGGAGAGATCCTGGGTCAGACAGGGCCTTCCAGGCTGGTTGGAGCTGCTCCACCTTTGGAGTTTTCCAGTTGAGTTGGTCTTTGCAGGAGACAAATTTCATTTGGAATTGGGTTAATTGGTGCTGCTCTCTGTAGGTTTTCCATGGTGAACCTGAGATCTTCCATGGTGGGATGTTCATGTCTCCTGAACTGAGATAAGGGTGGTCAAAGCCAAGGCCAAAATCCCAGTTTTACTTAGGAAAAGCTCCAGCAGGGAAACTTCTTGAAATCTGGTGATTTGTTGGTCGCACTGAGGGTTTTTCCATGGGTGACCCAAGGTTCATCCCTCCCAGAGCATCTGTCCTCCTCCCAAACAAACAACTCTGGATCGTGGGATCACTTCTGGAATGGCAGATCCTGGGCAGAAGAGGTGCCCCCATTCCTGGAAAGTCAGGGCATGGATGTCTGTCCCAGCTGGGAGTGGATGCTGGGGCTGTTGGAAGGGACGCTGCTGTCATGGTGACAGTGACATTGGCCATTCCATGTGCCCCAGTGCGGGTGGAATCCAAAATGCCTTCCCAAAGAAATGTGTGTGCAGACATCACCTCTCCTTGAGTCATCAGGAGCTCCAAGGTCCAGAGGATCCCATGGTCCAACACTGAGGAGCATCCCATTGGTCCAAGGCTTGGAGTATTCCATGGATCCAGGACTGAGGAGCCATCCCATTGGTCCAAGGCTGAGGGGAATCCCATGGATCCAAGATTAAGGAACATCCCATTGGTCCAAAATTTAGGAGCATCCCATGGATCCAGGATTGAGGAACATCCTGTTGTCCAAAGTTAAGGAGCATTTCATGGACCCAGGATTGAGGAACATCCCATTGGTCCAAGGTTTAGGAGCATCCCATGGATCCAAGATAAAGGAACATCCCATTGGCCAAGGCTGAAGAGCATTCCATGGATCCAAAATTGAGGAACATCACATCGATCCAAAGTTGAGAAGCATCCCATGGGTCCAAGGCTGATGATCATCCTATTGACACAAGGCTGATGAGCATCTCTTTGGTCCAAGGCTGAGGAGTATTCCATGGATCCAAGACTGAGGAACATCCCATTGATCCAAAGTTGAGGAACATCCTGTGGATCCAAGGCTGAGGAGCATCCCATGGGTCCACAGCTGAGGAATATCCCTTCCTCCAGCAGCCATTCCCATGTGCCCAGGAGCCTGACCCCCAAGCCAGCCTTGGCTGGAAGGTTTCCCTCCTTCTTCTTTTCCTTGGCAGATCCCAAAGCCACGTGAACGTCACCTCCTAACTTGGCTCTGGCCCCTTTTTCCAGCTCCATAAATCCACACAGTGGCTCCAGTGTTCAGCTCCTGGGATGGCTCCACGGAGCCAGGGATCAAATCCAGGTCTGCCAGTGGCTGAAGTCACTGAGGGCCTGTTGGTGGACACACCACATCAGCCACCCCTCGTGTCCCACGTGTGTCACGTCAACACGGAGTGACAGAGCCCACAGCTGGAAACCAGGAATTGCTCTGCTCCTCTCCTCCTTCCATTAAAAAAAAAATAGGGACAAAAAAGGGATTTATTCTTAATGAGTGCTGCAAACTTGAGTAAATAGAATTAATTAATTGAGGGTTTTCTTGGTACCTGCAGGGTTTGTGTGGGATGGAGCCGTGGAGGTTGGTGTGGGCATGGTGGTGATTGAGCTGAGCTCCAGCCTTGAGGGGACAACTCTGAAGGCCACCAAGCTCGGGGTGACACTGGCAACCAACCAGATACATCACTGGGGCTTGGGGTGTCCTTGCTTGGGCCTGTCCCTTGTTCCTCGGGACCTCTTTGTCCTGGAGAATCCATTTCTTTGCAGGATCTTGAGTGCAGATCCACAGCTTTTGGGTTGTCTTTCTTTTTTCTTTTTTTTTTTTTTTGGTAGAGGTTTTGTTTGGTTTTGTGTGGTTTTCTTAAACTAAAACAAAGCTGAAAACACCCAAAACAAACCAGAAAAAAAATCCAACCAAAAATCTCCACCAAAAACCCCTACTTGGTCCAGTTGAAAATTGACCTTTGGACAATTAATGAAAGGTTTTTTTTTAAGTAAACCTCTTAAAAATATTTTTAAAATTCACAGGTACTCATCGTTCATTTGTTTTGACATTTTGGGAAGCGTTTGTGCTTTTGGGTGATGGTTTGGGGTTTTTCTGCCACCTTCAGCGAATGCAGAACTGTTGTTTAAAAAAAAAGGCAAATCAGGACAAGACAGGCAAGGCAGGAAAAATTTCCAGAGCTGATTTACTGAATTTTCCCCCAGTTTAGGGGAATTTGAGGCAGTCAGGGGATCCAGAAGCTTCTGGAGCAGGAGATGAGCCCTGGGAGGTCTGCAGGGTCTGAAGTCTCCATCTGTGGCTGCAGAGGGAGGATCCACTGGGATTATCCTGGGGTTTGTGCTACCAAACAATTGCTCATTATTTCCCCATCACGTTTCCATCCTCTGCAAAACATCCCAGTGCTGCCTTATGGATTGGGAAAGTCAGGAAATTCAGTGTTGAAATTATGGGGACAACTTGTGGTGTTTATAGAAAATTGTACATTTAATACCAAAGGATTCCCATTTTTTGGCCTGCTTTTCTGCTCTCTGAAGTCCCTGGATTTTGCACATCTAAATATCCTTAATGGCATCAATCCCGATGCTTGTTGCGGGCGAGGAAGGAATTCTGCTGGTAGCTAAAAAAAATAATTGGAAATTCTGAGAGCACTTGGAGCCTGTCAGGCTTTGTTTTCCATGGAAATGCTGTGTAAATTCCTCAGAGGGGCGCTAGGAGGGTTTTTCAGCTACAGCAGGAGTTGGGTTTGGATTTCTGGGACCACATCCCACCTGGTTGGGGCCAGGGGAAGTGCAGGAGGCACCAACAGGTGAAGGGAGGCTGTGGCTGCCCCTGGATCCCTGAAAGAGCCCAAGGACAGGGCTTGGAGCACCCTGGGATAGAGGGAGGTGTTCTAGGGTGGACCTGGGTGATCTTTGGGGTCCAACCCAACCCATTCCACGATTCCCTGGCAGCCAGAGGTGCTCCTGCAGGGTGGCGGGGACTGGCAGCGCGTTCCTGATTGCACGTTAAGATTAATGGGTATTTATTTGAACAACCATTCCATTTCAGTAGCTCTTAATGAGTCCTTTGATAGCCAGTTCCTTAATTAACAAGGCAGCCTCTTGGCGTTTCCTCTCGCTAATTGGGAACAGATTGGCCGTGTCTAAACAAACGCTGCCGGCAGCGGGGCCGGCTCCGGAGCCTCCGCGCGCGCGGCCCTTCCCCACCGGGGCTGCCCCTGGGAGCCCAGAGCCTTCCCTGTGGCATCTGCGTGGAAAAGAGAGGGTTTCGTGGCTGATCTCCTCAAGCAGGATGGACACTGGGCTTTGGGATTGCCCAGGATGAGTCCCCATGCCTGGAGGTGCCACCTGGACGTGGCACTCGGCGCTCAGGATGGGGACGAGGTGTGGTTTGGTCACAGACTGGACTCGGTGGTCCTGGAGGGCTTTTCCAGCCTCAGTGATGCTGTGGTGGTGTGTTCTGGTAGGAGCCTGTTGGCTGCATCTCTGCGAGAGATTTGGAGTTTGGCTCTTCTCTTTCAGTGTTTGGAGTGGCCACAGGGAACCTTCTGGAACCTTCCTGTGTGTCCAGAAGGATCCTGGGTGGCACAGGGAGGGCAGTGTCACCTTGAGCCAAGGGAACTTTCTGGATACTTCCGGTGTGTCCAGAGGGATCCTGGGTTACCTTGAGCCACAGGGAACCTTCTGGAACCTTCCTGTGTGTCCAGAGTGATCCTGGGTGGCACAGAGAGGGCAGTGGCATCTTGAGCCACAGGGAACTTTCTGGAACCTTCCTGTGTGTCCAGAGGGATCCTGGGTCACCTTGAGCCACAGGGAACCTTCTGGATCCTTCCTGTGTGTCCAGAGGGATCCTTGATGGCACAGGGAGGACAGTGTCACCTTGAAAGGTGTCATGGCAACCCCAAGGTTCCATCAGGAGCCGTGGACAGAGGATTCATTGCCAGAGATGAACCACAAAACAATAAATCTGTGGATTTTGCTGGGATGACACCCTTGGAATGGTTTTGTTTGGCTGAGGTTGGACCAGGGAGAGGTTTGGGCATCTCAGCCATGGAGATCTGCCAGCTTTCACCTGTGATCCCTGTTCTTGCCAGTGCAAATCCAGGTTTTGATGGGATTTGCAAAGGTCTTAAATAATGAATGACCCCACAGAGCTGTTCCTGGGATTGCTTTGTGTGCTTTGAATCTCTTCAGTTTTCTGCCACGTCGGTAAAGGAGCATTGGTGCCTTTGAGGTGTTTGTTTTCCCCTTTCCCTGCAGAGTGCTCAGCTCAGGGCTGCATTCCTGCTCCTTGTTCCCTGTCCAGATCACATCCTGTCCTTTGGACAAATTGTTCCTGAGCTGAGGGACCAGGGTGTCACTTCTCATTCTCTCTCTCCTGACCAGAATTCGGTGCCCAGGGCAGGTGTGGGTCACCCTTGGGGTTCCTCCACAGGTTGATCTGACCCCTGCTTGGGGTGTTACGGGGTTGTTCCTCTGAAATTTTGGTCAGTAGGGACAGAAAACCTTCCTGGGGATTTTATTTTGTGTAGGGTGGGAAAGGAGGGCACCCAGTGGGACCTGGGCAGGCTGGAGAGGTGAGCACAGGGGAATCTCATGAAGTTCATCCCGAGGGGTGTTCCCCTGGAGAAGAGAAGCTGTTCCTGAAACCCAGACAGGGCTGGAGCCACTCTGGGGAGCAGGATCAGGACGTCACCGCTGCTTGCTCAGGGTGCTGGCACGGGGACAAGGCCTTTGGGAGTGCCCCAGCTTGTGCCAGGCTCCCGAAAATCATCGGGGAATCAGCGCGGGGCCGGCTGAGCGCGGCGGCTGCTCTGAGCTCCCGACGGACACCTCGGGGATCCCGCTCTGCGTGCCAGGGCACAGGTCCTGGCACCGCCACCGAGGGTGGGGCAGGGCACCGCTTCGGCAGGGTAACCAGCCATTTCAGGAGGGTAATGATTTTGGGAGGGTTGGGGTGGATAATGATTTTGAGAGGGTGATGATTTTGGGAGGGTTGGGGTGGGTAACAATTTCAGGAGGGTTGGGGTGGATGATGATTTTGGGAGAGTAATGATTTTGGGAGGGTAATGATTTCAGGAGGGTTGAGGTGGATAACGATTTTGGGAGGGTTGGGGTGGGTAATGATGTCAGGAGGGTTGGGGCGGGTAACCATTTTGGGAGGGTAATGATTTTGGGAGGGTGGGGGTGGGTAACGATTTTGGGATGTTTGGGGCAGATAATGACCATTTTGGGAGGGTAATGATTTTGGGAGGGTTGCTGTGGGTAATGATTTTGGGAGGACTGGGGCAGGTAACCATATCAGGAGGGTAGTGATTTCGGGAAGGTTGGGGTGGGTAATGATTTTGAGAGGATTGGGGCAGGTAACCATTTCAGGAAGGTAATGATTTTGGGAGGGTAACCATTTCAGGAGGTTTGGGGTGGATAATGATTTTGGGAAGGTTGGGGTGGGTACTGATTTTGGGAAGGTTGGGGTGGGTAGTGATTTTGGGAGGGTTGGGGCAGATAACAATTTCAGGAGCGTTGAGGTGGGTAATGATTTTTGGATGATTGGAGTGGGTAACCATTTTGGGAGTGTTGGAGTGGGTAATGATTTTGGGAGGATTGGGGCAGGTTACCATTTCAGGAGGGTAATCATTTTGGGAGGGTTGGGGTAGGTAATGATTTTGGGATGATTGGGGTGAGTAACCATTTCAAGAGAGTAATGAATTTGAGAGGGTTGGGATGGGTAACGATTTTGGGATGATTGGGGCGGGTAACCATTTTGGGAGGGTTGGGGTGGGTAATGATTTTGGGATCAGTGGGGCGGGTAACCGTTTTGGGAGGGTGAAGATTTTGGGAGGGTAACCATTTTGGGAGGGTTGGGATGGGTAATGATTTTGGGAGGGCTGTGGCTGTGGCAAACACGTCCATGCCAGAGTCAGCTCTGTGTGTCCCGACCGAGTCCGGCTCTTTCAGCACTACAGAAAAACTCAAAAAAAAAAAAGAAACCAAGCAAAAAACCTGCTGAGAAGCGAAACCCCATCGTAAATAAACTCCTGAGAGCCGAGGTGGGCATCTGTGGCAGGAGGATGTGCTCGATTCCTGCCAGCCAGAGCCATTCCAAGCGGGAATACAAACAACCTCCAGCCGCAGCAGCAGCTTATTAGCGCTGAAATATCCGCGGCCGCGCGCTCGTTTGTCTCCTGTCAGCAGCAGCTGCTTATCCAGCAGATTTCCCGCTGTATTCCTGGGGAAATGGCCTGAAATTGATGTTCACAAGCCAGGGCTGACTTTATAAGGAGCTGCTGTAAGTCGTGGAGCGCAGGGGTGAGGCAGGAAAGGATTAAGTCGGGTCTTATTTATAAGGAGTGAAACCCATAAATTCTGGGAGGGTTTTAAATCTCGGTGCCCAGGGCAGGAGCTGCTGCTCATCCCTGGTGGTACCTTCTGTTCTCTGAGCAGACATTTAACACCGTGATTGAAACTCCTGTGGCATCTCTGAGTTCTCTGATAATAAATAAGGGGGGAAAAAGGGATTCAGGCTTAAAAAACTGAAAAAAATAATTCCATATACTTTTGTTTTCTTCAGATAAAACTGGATCTAAACTGTGAGGCATCCATGTGTTCTGTGAGAGGAAAAACTGGGTGTTTTTTAAAGAAAATATTTTTAGGTGTTTAAACTTCAAGAATAATGGAAATAAAAGGTCATGTTCTCAGCTGGCCTGAGAAGATTCAGGTTCAGAATGAGGACAGTGTGCATTTGCACCTGAAACAGTTTTAGGCCTGGCCTAATTCAGTGTGGAAAAGGCAGGAGGAGGGAAAGCTGAGCCAGAAGCTGCTTCTGGGCATGTTTGGATCTCCTTTTCCATCTCTGTAATGAGTCCTGAGGTAACATTCCCATAAGGAACATCCTGAAGTGCCCCTTCCACTCAGGGAAGCCTCTCAGAGTCGTGGTGCTGCCAAGCCCTGATGATGAAATTACTTTTCCCATCCCATTTTCCCTGTTTGGGGCTTAATTATGTGACATTTTATCTCAATTGTTGCCTCCTTTTCACCCATTTGTGGGGTCACTTCTCATTCACTCTCTCCTGACCAGAATTTGGTGCCCAGGGCAGGTGTGGGTCACCCTTGGGGTTCCTCCAGTGGTTGATCTGACCCCTGCTTGGGGTGTAACGGGGTTGTTCCTCTGAAATTTTGGTCAGTAGGGACAGAAAAACCTTTCTGGGGGTTTTATTTTGTGTAGGGTGGGAAAGGAGGGCACCCAGTGGGACCTGGGCAGGCTGGAGAGGTGGGCACAGGGGAATCTCATGAAGTTCATCCTGAGGGGTGTTCCCCTGGAGAAGGGAAAAATCCAGGGAATCCTCAGAGTCCCTGGAGGGGCTCCAGGAGAGCTGCACAGAGACTGGGGACAAGGGACAGAGGGACAGCACCCAGGGAATGGCTCCCACTGAGAAAGGGGAGATTGGGCTGGGATCTTGGCAAGGAATTCCTGGCTGGGCTGGAATTCCCAGATTTGCTGTGGCTGCCCCTGGATCCCTGGCAGTGCCCAAGGCCAGGTTGGACACTGGGACTTGGATCCACCTGGGATTTAAGATCCAACCCAAACCATTCCATGGTTCACCTGGAACTGAGAACCTCCAAGACCTCTCCAAGAGTTACAATCCTCTGTAAATTCCCACTGAGGTGGAGTGTGAGCTACTCCAGGGATTTTGTCCTCTTCCAGGAAGGGTCAGGAGCCCCATCCCCTGCCCTCAGTAAGGTCCTAGGGCTTGGCTGCAGAGCTTTGATTTCCCATCCTCTGCTTCCATCTGGGACATCCCAGTGATGCATGGAGGGGTTGAGGGCACTGGGAATGTCCAGTTGGAGCAGGGGACACTCACTGGGATTTGCTCCTCCTGAGGGGGAGCTGTGACAGGGACAGGACCTGGAGAATGCCTGGAGCTGTTCCAGGGGAGGCTCAGGCTGGATTTCAGAGAAAAATTCCTCATCCAGAGGGTGCTGGGCACTGTCCAGGCTCCCAGGGAATGGGCACAGCCCCGAGGCTGCCAGAGCTCCGGGAGTGTTGGACACACTCTCATGGACAGGGTGGGATTTTGGGGTGTCTGTGCAGGGCCAGGGCTTGGATCCACGATCCTGTGGGTCTCTCAACTCAGGATATTCCCTGATCCTGTCAAAACTGTTCGACCACAGCAAAAACTCGAGTGTCTGTTGGAATTAATGAAGAAAAATCACAGCCGGGCAGCGCCGTACTTCCCGCAGCTCTCGGAGATGAGGAATTGGCACGAGCAGGGTTTTAAATAACCCAGCGTGTCAGAAAAGCACAAACAAATGATGAAGAGCAAAGAAAAAAACCCCAGAGCTCTGCTAAACTTTATGGTTGCCATGCTTCATCTTCATTTTGGTGCAGGTGTTTGTTGGGAGGTGAGTGATGGACGCTCTGGAGCCTGGGAGCGGTGGCGAGCCAGAGATGGAGCACCCTGCCCTGCAACGCACGGCTCGGCTCCTTTTTTAAATAAAAAACCCATTTTTCTCTCCTGCTGAAGATGGATGTGGCCTGAAGATCCAAACCAAGTTTGCAGAGCTGGGAAAAAACCCTTCCCAGCACAGGGATCAAACGTTGCCGTGCCGCGATAACGAAACCGGCAGTGCCGAGCTGGAAGCGCGGCGTAAAGTCCGCGTTTAATCCCAGTTTAAACACAGCTTGTACAGTGCGCCTGAGAGTCGGTGAGAGCTCCTAAACCACGCCTTGGTGCCAGGAAAGCGTGTTAAGAGTCTTTTGTGAGTGTTTGAGGAGATAATCTCCTGCTGGAGCTGTTTTCAGGGCAGCGCCATGATCCAAAAGCTCCCTGGTGGCGTTGGGCACGCAGGCATCGGGATCGCTCCCTGTGGTGTCAGCCTGAGGGGTTGGGCTAAATCCCGCTCTGGTCCCAAAGGATTTCCCCATTTTTGTGGGGTTAGTTCCTGTTGCAGACCCTCTACCTGCCATAGAGAGGATCAGGTTGTGGGTGGGAACATCCAAGGTCAGGTTGGACACTGGGGCTTGGAGCAACCTGGACAGTGGGAGGTATCCCTGGCCATGGAATGAGATGGATTTTGGGGTCCCTTCCCACCCAAACATTCCATGATTCCCTGATAATCAATGGGATGCTGTCTCACCCGTGTTAGGGCACGATGAGGACGCTTTAACCTCTGAGCACCCCAAAGCTCTCCTGGACTCAACCAGCTGCACCCAACAAGGCCTAACCCTTCCCTCAGCCATGGGCACTTCAGAGGGGATTCCCTTGGGAGATGGCGGCTGTGGCCTTGAGTGCTGTGGGGAGATCCCATCACAGGTTGGACACGCTGAGGAGGCTGCGCTGGGCTGGAGAAGTTCTCTGATGGTGGCTTTAACTGAGGAGTTTTGGCTGGGCTGGAGAAGTTCTCTGGTGGCTTTAACTGAGGATGTTTGGGCTGGGCCGGAGGAGTTCTCTGGTGGCTTTAACTGAGGAGTTTTGGCTGGGCTGAAAAAGTTCTTTATTGGCTCTAACTGAGGAGGTTAGACTGCTCTGGAGGAGTTCTCTGGTGGCTTTAACTGAGGGGGTTTGACTGAGCTGGAGAAGTTCTCTGGTGGCTTTACTGAGGAGGTTAGGCTGCTCTGGAGGAGTTCTCTGGTGGCTTTAACTGAGGATGTTTGACTGAGCTGGAGAAGTTCTCTGGTGGCTTTTACTGAGGAGGTTGGGCTGCTCTGCAGAAGTTCTGTGATGGCTTTACTGAGGAATTTTGGCTGCTGTGCAGAAGTTCTGCTCTGATGGCTTTACTGAGGAATTTTGGCTGCTCTGGAGGAGTTCTCTGGTGGCTTTACCGAGGGGGCTGCTCTGGACGAGTCCTGCGGGGGCTTTTGCTGTGGTGTCCCTGACGCGTGTCCGTTTGTCCTGCAGGGCAAGGTGGCACAGACAGCCTGCATGTCGGCCTGCAAGCACCTCTCGACGTCGCTGCTGCAGCTGCTGCTGGAGGCCGAGGTGAGGCAGCTGACGCTGGGGGCCCTGCACCAGTTCAACCTGGACGTGGAGGAGTGCGAACGTAAGAGCCCAGCCTGCCCTGTCCCTGTCCTCGGCCTGGTCACGGGTCCAGGGGGAATTCCTGCTCTGCATCAGGCTCAGGGGTCTGGGGAGCACTGAAATCGAGGTGGCCCACACCTAAAATGGGACTGGGCCCATGAGTTTTAAGGGTGGTGAATCAGCTGTGTTTGTAAAATGAGTTATTTATTGACCAGACAGAAGAAAATGAAGAAAAATATTTAATTGAAGTTTCTACAGGGTATAAACCAGGAAGAATTAGTAGTGCATTACATTAAATTATGTGTGACATTAACGTATTTCTATTTCTATTTCTATTTCTATTTCTATTTCTTATTATATTTACATTTACATTTACATTCATATCTATATCATCTGTATCTATATCTATATATCTATATATCTATATATTTGTATATATATCTATATATCTATATATCTATATATCTATATATCTATATATCTATATCCATATATATTTGTATTTATATCCATTTATATTTATATTTATATTTATATTATGTTTATATTTAAATTTACTGGAAGAAGAAATGCCAGGGTAGGTTAGGAAGCAAAACAAATAGGATAGATTAAGAATCAAAAGAATGGCATAGATTAGGAATCAGAAGGAATAGAGTAGATCAGGAATTAAATGGAATAGGGTAGATTAGGAATTAAATGGAATAGGGCAGATTAGGAATCAAATGGAACAAAAATGACCATGGTGTGGACAGAGTCCCTTCCCTCAACCTGCAGAGGAGTAACCCCAAATTTGGGGTAAGATCCTACCGTGCTGCTGTGCCCCTTGGTGTTTGGGGTCCCAGGTCAGGGGTGTGGCAGTGCCCAGGTCTGGGGGTGGTGGGTGCCCACAGAGCTCACCCAGAGCATCTTCAGCACACAGGATTCCAGGAGGTCCAATTCTTACTCCTCCTTCTCCTCTTCAATGCTGCCTTGACACTCTCCAGACCATCCCTACATTTTGGGATTGAGTTTCTTAAAAACAGGAGGGATTGGAGTGCATGAATCAAAAATCATTTTATTTGTGACTCTTTCTAAGCTGGGGCTGCGCCATCCCTGGGAGTGTCCAAGGCAGGGTTGGCGGGGGCTTGGAGCATCTGAAGAAGTTGATTTTCTTCACTAGCTCTGGTCCTCTCCCAGCTTCAGCCCTTCGTGCTCTCTGCAGGGAATTTTGTCCTTGAAGTGAGCCCTGTGCCAAGTCAGGGTGGTGGAGATGAGGTGTCCTTGAACTGAGCCCTGTGCCAAGTCAGATTGATGGAGATGAGGTGTCTTGTGACAAAGTGACAGCAGCTCCTCATGGCAGGAGCATCGTGGTGCCACCCCCAGGGCTCTGCTCCCAAACCTGCTCCTCCTGGGTCTTCAGGCACCCACCTGAATTGGGGCTGGAATTCTCTGGTTGCCCTCAAGTTGCTGCTTGTCCTGTTCAGTGAAAGGGTTAAAAACCAGAGCCCAAAGCAGACAAAATGCTCTTTTTAATCCAGGTGTTGGAATTAAAGTAAGGCAGAGCTAACACACTGCTGCCCAGGATCCTCTTCCCTCTGAGGGAGATGGGTTTGTTGGGATTCATCCTGGGGTGGATTTGTTGGGACTCATCATGGGATGGGTTTGCTGGGATTCTTCCTAGAATGTGTTTGTATTTATTCATCCTGGGATGGATTTGTATTTATTCATCCTGGGATGGGTTTTTACAGATTCATCCTGAGCTGGATTTGTTCAGATTCATCCTGGGGTGAATTTGTTGTAATTCATCCTGGGATGGGTTTTTTGGGATTCATCCTGGGGTGGGTTTTTTGGGATTCATCCTGGGGTGGATTTGTTGGGATTCTTCCTTGGATGGATTTGTTGGGATTCATCCTGGTGGGGATTTGTTGGGATTCATCCTGGGATGGATTTCTTGGGATTCTTCCTGAGCTGGATTTGTTCAGATTCATCCTGGGGTGAATTTGTTGTAATTCATCCTGGGATGGGTTTTTTGAGATTCATCCTGGGATGGGTTTGTTGGGATTCATCCTGACATTGATTTGTTGGGATTCTTCCTGAGATGGATTCGTGACCGTGGTGGCTGAGAACCCAGAGCTTGACAGAGTTCCTAAGGAATCCCTTGATGATCTTTGATTTTAGGGTATTTTAGGGACTTCCCCCCCCCCCCCCCCCCCCCCCAAATATCCACATTTTGGCTTTCCTGGTTGAGGTGGAGATTGGGATGTCTGGTGTTATCACAGAATCCTGGAATGCTTTGGGTGGGAGGGACCTTAGAGCCCATCCAGGGACACTTCCCACTATCCCAGGGTGCTCCCAGCCCCATCCAGGCTGGCCTGGGACACTTCCAGGGCTCCAGGGGACTCAGTGACATCAGCTGTGGGTTTCACCATCCCCTGGCACTTCCCATTGCCAAGCCAAGTTCTTCCACCCTTGATCCAACATTTTCCTCACCCGATTTTACTTCAGCTGCCCCCATCAACCCTGAGATTGAATTTACTGCTGGGAACAACCCCCCAGCAGGAATTTTGCTGTTTCCAACATGGGTTTTTCCCATTTTTAACATCCACTTGCCATTTCCCAGCCCTCAGCTGACCAGCCCAGGAGAAGGATCCCAATTTAATGATTCCCACCCGGATCCTGCAGCTGCACCATAACTCACAGAGCAATGCCTGATTTTCCTCCTGGAGCTGCCTCTGTCCCCAAATTTCTGATGCTCATTTGTGTCTCCTCAGAGCCTTGGGAGCAGCTGTGCTCCCATGGGTTTCTGCTGAGGGACAGGCACCAGAGCTGGGAATAATGGGAAGCATTTGTCATCTTTAATAATTCCATTTTTTTTGGGCTCCAAACACTCCAAACCCATCAGTTTTCCACCCCATCCATAACGTGGATCACGGAGCAGCAGCTCTTCCCTAAAAGCTGCTGCTGCCAAGGAAGATGGATGGGATTTCAGAGCAGGTTGGAAAGCACAATTCCTTAAATTCCTGTTGTTTGGGGAGCCAGGAGCACTCAGACATCCCGGAGCAGGTGACGCCAACCTGGCAGCAGCAGGGTCAGGGACCTGTCCCCAGCCCCGTCCCAAGGTGCCACTGGAGCAGGGAATGGAGATGGATGCTGGAGCTGGATCCTGCCCATCCATCACTGTCAGCCCTGAACAGACAAAATCCTTCTCCTTTTCCAGCAGCAAATCCGTGCCCCTCATCCCCATGGGTCTGTCTGGTGGCTCTGCTGAGCCTGGGAGTCCCTTTAATTTGGTTATTTTGGAGCAGAAATCCATCAAGGTTTGAATTTTGGGATGAGCCAGTTCCAAGAGGGAAGAGGTGTATTCAGGAAATAAGTTTCAGTTTGCAAGGTTGGAGTTTATTCTTCGTTTTTTGGTGATTTTTTATCTTTTTTGTACCTGAGAGCACAGGTGTGAATCTCAGCATCCTCACGGTACCAGTTGGTGCCTCTGCCTCAAATTCCCAAACCTTGCCCAATCCAGCAGTTTTCTCTTGCCCTTACACATTAAAATAGGATTTTATGTCTGTTTGGAGCACTTCCAGTGAGTGCCATGATGTGGGACTGGGGCTGCAGAGTTTTGATGCTGGAATTTATTAAGGTTTTGTTTGTGAATACTGAAAAAATAGTGTGGTTAAAAGAGAGGTGAGGTGAATTAAGGAAATTATTTTGTTGTATATTAGGCATAGTTTGAAGGGGGTAAAAGCCTGCAGGGACAGGAGCCAGGGAATGGCTCCCACTGGGAAAGGGGAGATTGGGCTGGGATCTTGGCAAGGAATTCCTGCCTGGGCTGGAATTCCCAGATTTGCTGGGGCTGCCCCTGGATCCCTGGCAGGTTGGATGAGGTGGGGTGAAGATGCTCTTTAAGGTCCCTTCCAACCCAAACCAGTCTGGAATTCTGAGATTTTGGGATTCTGAGATTTTGGGATTCTGAGATTTTGGGATTCTGTGGTGCTTGGCAGAAAGATGAGGTTGTGATGGGACCCCTCCACCTGCTGTTTAAATCTCCCCCTTCCTTAAATCTGTGCTCTTTTGTTGCATTCAAAGCACAGAAAATGTAGTTTATTAATTTTTATTAATTTTCTGATCTTTCAAAAGGAAACTGTTGTAGGACTGAGGAGAAACAGTGAATTAAACAGACCCCAAGAGCCAGATCTTCCATGTTTCCCTCACATGGGGATCCCTAAAATCAGCAGCACTTTTGGTGTGAAAGGAGAAAAGAGCAGAGCAGGCACGTTGTAAAAATCCTTTTGGGTTGCTTGTGATGGGACAAACCTGTGGAAAATCTGAGCTGTCTCCATGGTTTATCCTGGTCAGACCAGGGAGTGTCCAGCTGGACCATCCTGGAGGAGATGCAGGTGCTGAGGGGTCAGGGACAGCATCCCCTGCTGTTTCACCTTCCCCTGGAGGCGTTTGGGAGCAGCTTTCCATGGATTTCAGTGCTTGGATGGCACCAGTGGCTCCAGGGAAGGGCTGCAGGTGCATTTGGGATGTGTTGTAGGGCAGGAGTTGGGATGGTGAGGTTCTCTCACCCCCCTTTAAACCTGGACTAAGGCACAGCTTAAATGAACTGCCTGGAAAGACTCAGTGGGACACATCTCATTATGTTTTAGTTTAGGACACACTTCTGGGTCAAAAAGAAGAAAAACACCCCAGCCCTGGAGAGGGGAAAAAAATCCCAAAAATTTTTTGTAACCTGTAAATTTCCTTTTTTCAGAAAAGAAATTTCTTTTTTTCAGAAGGTTTCTTGTCTCCCAGAATGCATCCATAATCCAATATTTAAAAATGCAATGGGATTTTTTAACTCCTGTATGCCCCACTCTGCTCTTTTTGAACTGATAAATTCATATATATATAGGGATTTTATATATATTTTTATATATATATATATATAAAAATATATATACAAATTTATAAATCCATATATATATGGATTCTATATATATTTATATATTTTAATATATTTATATATTATATATGTTTATATATTTATAGATAAATATATTTATTTATAATTTTATATATATCATTATATATGGATTGATTTATATTTATCTATAAAATCCATATAAAATATGTAAAATATATAATTATTTCTATATATAATATTTATATTTATATAAAAAGGTATATAAATATTTAGTTATATATAAAAATCCATATTAAAAAGATAATTTGATAAATGCATAATTTTTCCATCACCCCTTTATCTCAGACATAGTGGGAATCAAATGGAACAACCCAGATTTGGAGGTGACAGCCGAAAAATCCCAAAGAAATTGGGCTGTTCTCACTCCTAGGAAGTGTTTCCCATCTCCATAACGGGTTCCAGCAGTGGCTGAGGGGTTTTTACAATCCTCAGATCATAAAATGAGCAATTCCATAATCTCCAAACTCCTTTAACTGCAGCTTTATGGGAAATTAAAAAAGCCCTAAAAATTTCTATTTCAGATTCCATTAAACACCCTATTTTTAGTCAGCCCCTCTCCTGGGGATCAGCCAGGCTCACACCCAGATGTCTCTGCTGGGGTGAGGAATTCTCCATCCCAACATTGTCCCATAATGTGCCCACATGGATCCTGGCACGGCCCTTCCCCACCTCCTCCTTGGCTCCTCCTTTGGTTATTTTGGAGCAGAAATCCATCAAGGTTTGAATTTTGGGATGAGCCAGTTCCAAGAGGGAAGGGATGTATTCAGGAAATAAGTTTCAGTTTGCAAGGGTGGGGTTTAGTCTTGGTTTTTTGGTGATTTTTAATCTTTTTTGTACCTGAGAGCACAGGTGTGAATCTCAGCATCCTCACGGTACCAGTTCATGCCTCTGCCTCAAATTCCCAAACCTTGCCCAATCCAGCAGTTTTCTCTTGCCCTTACACATTAAAATAGGATTTTATGTCTGTTTGGAGCATTTCCAGTGAGTGCCATGATGAGGGACTGGGGCTGCAGAGTTTTGATGCTGGAGCTGGATCCTGCCCATCCCTCACTGTCAGCCCTGAACAGACAAAATCCTTCTCCTTCCCAGCAGCAAATCCGTGCTCCTCATCCCCATGGGTCTGTCTGGTGGCTCTGCTGAGCCTGGGAGTCCAAAATTTGGTTATTTTGGAGCAGAAATCCATCAAGGTTTGAATTTTGGGATGAGCCAGTTCCAGGAGGGAAGGGATGTATTCAAGAAATAAGTTTCAGTTTGCAAGGGTGGGGTTTATTCTTGGGTTTTTTTGGTGATTTTTAATCTTTTTTGTACCTGAGAGCACAGGTGTGAATCTCAGCATCCTCACGGTACCAGTTTGTGCCTCTGCCTCAAATTCCCAAACCTTGCCCAATCCAGCAGTTTTCTCTTGCCCTTACACATTAAAATAGGATTTTATGTCTGTTTGGAGCATTTCCAGTGAGTGCCATGATGAGGGACTGGGGCTGCAGGGTTTTGATGCTGGAGCTGCATCCTGCCCATCCATCACTGTCAGCCCTGAACAGACAAAATCCTTCTCCTTTTCCAGCAGCAAATCCATGCCCCTCATCCCCATGGGTCTGTCGGGTGGCTCTGCTCTGCCTGGGAGTCCCTTTAATTTGGTTATTTTGGAGCAGAAATCCATCAAGGTTTGAATTTTGGGATGAGCCAGTTCCAGGAGGGAAGAGGTGTATTCAGGAAATAAGTTTCAGTTTGCAAAGACTGGGGTTTATTCTTGGGTTTTTTGGTGATTTTTAATTTTTTTTATACCTGAGAGCACAGGTGTGAATCTCAGCATCCTCACGGTATCAGTTCATGCCTCTGCCTCAAATTCCCAAACCTTGCTCAATCCAGCAGTTTATCTGGCTGGTGGGAATTTCTCACATGGAAATTCTGGGATTTGGGGGAGCTGCTGGGGTTTGTCCGTGATGCTGGAGTCATCCTCTCCCTCAGCATGATCCCGAGGACTCCCAGGTGTTCTTCCAACCTGTGATCCATCAGGAATTGGAGTTTGTGGTGCTGGAGTTAGCATGTCCCTGACTGGTGTCTGTCCTGTGGCAGTGCACCAGGAAGAATTTGGGGGGAAAATGGGAATGTTGTAGTGGAGAGATGGGAAGGTTTAAGCAGAACAGATCAGGAGCTGATCTCTCAATGTGCCTCAGGTCCTGGGGTCAGATTTGGGCACCTCCAACAGGAGAGACCCTGAGGGGCTGGAGCGTGCCCAGGGAAGGGAACGGAGCTGGGAAGGGGCTGGAGAATCCCTGAGGAGCTGGGAAGGGGCTGCAGAATCCCTGAGGAGCTGGGCAGGGGCTGCAGAATCCCTGAGGAGCTGGGCAGGGGCTGCAGAATCCCTGAGGAGCTGGGCAGGGGCTCAGCCTGGAGCAAAGGAGGCTCAGGGGGCCCTTGTGGCTCTGCACAGCTCCTGCCAGGAGGGGAACAGGGACAGGAGCAGAGGGAACAGCCTCAGGGGAGCTCAGGGTGGGCAATGGGATGAATTTCCTCATGGAAAGGGGGATCAGGCCTTGGAAATTCCCAGGGAGGTTTGAAATCCCCATCCCTGCAGGGATTTCCAGCCCTGTGGATGTGACACTCAGGGACATGGGCCAGTGGTGGCCCTGGTGCTGCTGGGCATGGTTGGATTGGATGATCTTTTCCAGCCGTGATGATTTTGGGATTTGTGATTTCCAGCTGCCCTGCTGTGGCTGCCCTCACGTTCATGCCATGGACAGAATGGTGGGATCCTGGCAAGGAATTCCTGCCTGGGAGGGTGGGCAGGGGCTGGCACAGGGTGCCCAGAGAAGCTGTGGCTGTCCCTGGATCCCTGGAAGGCCAAACTGGATCCCCAAACTGGCCTTGGACACTTCCAGGGATGAAAATTCCACAACCTCTTGAGCTGGTGGTGGGATGGCCACAGCTCACATTTGCTGGTGTTGGTATTTAAGGACCTGAGAACTTCACATCTGCCAGGACACACCCTTGGAACACCTCGGGTTCAGGTCTGGGAACCTGTGGAGATCCCTGACCCAACTCCTTAGCCAGTCCTATGGATTCTGTTCCAGATTTCTTGTCACGCATGTTCAACATCCTTCTAAAGAGTTTCCTTCTCTTCAACTTGGAAAACATCTCGTGGTCAGCCCCTGGGGAGCTCCTCCCTGGGGCTGTGGGTGCTCCTCAGCCCTGCCAGTGTCCCATGACGGGGACCACTCCTTGCTCTGCAGTGACAGCACTCCAGGCCCATCTTTGTTCCATCAGAGGAGCGTTTGATGGCGAGGGAGAGAAGTTTCTCTTTAATCTGACCCAGTTCAGAGTGTTTTGGGTGACTCCTCCCTCTTCCCACAGCTCTCTGAAATTACCCAGATGGGAATGAGCTCTGAGAGCTCGGGCTGTAATGGGGAACAGCTTCAGAGCAGGCTTGTGTGGGAATGGTGTGGGAGAAGGAGAAGCTCAGTGTGGAAACTGGGTGAAGGAGAAGCTCAGGGTGGGAATTGGGATCTTCTCTCTGTTCCTCTTGCCTCCATTCCTTCCCAGAATTTCTCACTTTTTCCCACCTGTGAGCTTGTCCAGAGTCCATGGATTTGTTCTTCAGCCTCAGTGTGCTCAAGGTGTCACTTTGTTCCTGGGGATACGGAACAGGAGGTCCCATCTCTTGGTTTTTCTAGGATGGCATTCCAAGGCTTTTTCCAAAGAGGTCCCATCACTTGGTGTTTCTAGGACGGCCTTCGTAGGCTTTATCTAAGATCCCATCACTTGGCTTTTTTAGGATGGCCTTCCAGGGCTTTATCCAAGGAGATCCCATTGCTTGGCCTTTTCAAGAGGGCCTTCCAAGGCTTTATCCAAGGAGATCCCATTTCTTGGCTTTTCCAGGACAGCCTTCAAAGGCTTTATCCAGGGAGGTTCCATCACTTGGCTTTTCCAGGACAGCCTTCCAAGGCTTTGTCCAAGTAGTTTCCATTAGTTGGCTTTTCCAGGATGGCCTTCCAAGGCTTTATCCAAGAAAGATGACTCCAAGATCTCCATCCTTCCTTGAGGAATCCTGAGGTGGTCGACTGCCCAGATGCTATCTGTGCCACGAGCAGATTGGTCCATGTTCCCTTCCCTGGGAGCTGCTTCAGCCTCCATCCCGGAGGTGCCATCACAAATCCCATGTAATTCTGAGGAGTTCTTGCCCTCAGATGATGTTTTTGAGGGATGAAGTCACGTCTAGGTCCATTTTTACCTCCCAATCCATGCAAGGCCCCGTCTCCGCGTGCGCAGCCGCGCCAGGGGCACAGGGAGATCCCCCCGTTGGCTGTAATTAATTAATTTACAGTGGATGTCTCTTTTCTGCCGTGCCTTTGAACTCTTTATTCTTTGTCCATTGTAAAGGGCTTAACGGTTCCTGTTCCTTGATTCTTTCATCAGTGAAATGTTTTGGAAGAGAGGTTGGAGTCCCCCTGTGACCTGCCCTGGGTGGCCCAGGCCTGTAGACCTTGCAAAGACATTACTTTTTTGGCCTGAACACAAACCCCTCAAACCTTTAGCCTGGCTAAATGCTTTGTACAAACAGCCGCATACTGATCTGCTCTATTCTCCTGTGATTTTCTGCTCAAGGGGCTGCTCTGTAGGTTGCTTGCTATGTTTGCCACTTGCCTTGGTCGTGAAGACAGAACAATGAACGAATCCGACAGTACTGAGGCCAACACTGCGCTCGGTCGTTCCGAGGAAATTATCCTGAAATCTGCTTGAGGAGATTAAACCCAAGAAGAACTGGCTGTGTCTGTCCTCTAAAGCTCCGCTCTCCTCTTTGTTTGCCCTTTTTTGCTCCGAGACTTTGTTCTTCAGAATGGGTTGGTGGCATTGGTATGTAAAGTGTGATCTGCGATTACAGGAGGTGCAGCTCCTTCTCCAGCAGCCCAGGGGAAACATTGCATTCATTCCTCTGCAGCTTTTCTGAGTGTCTGAGCCGAATTCCTGTTCTCCTTTCTTCTGGGATGTGAAAAATATCAGCTCCTATATCATCTCTTCTTTGACACAGAGAATATCAGCTTTTACATAATTTCTCCTTGGACACAAAGATTATCAGCTCCTATATTATTTCTTCTATGACACAAAGAATATCATCAGTTCCTACATAATTTCTTCTGGGACACAGAGAATATCAGCTTGGATGTTGTTTCACCTCTCAAATGTCAATCATAGAATCCTAGAATTGTAGGATTTGGGCTGGAAAGGACATTAAAGACCATCTCATTTCAGCCATAGGCAGGGACACCTTGCTAGAAGGTTCCAGAGCTTTGTTATTTCAGTGCTGATGAATCTTTTAAAGAGAATTGCTGTTCAGTAAAGTGTTGGCTCCGTGTGTCACCATCCTGTTTTCAAGTGTCATTCCATGACTCTCCTGGCTTCATCCAGTAGCTTCCTTAGGAATTCTTTATATTGGCTGGGGATGGAAGGGACCTTAAAGACCATCTCATTCCAGCCATGGGCAGGGTCACCTTTCTCTAGAAGGTTCCAGAGCATTATTAATTCAGTATTTTGGTGAAAATTGCAGCTTAAATCAGTGTTGGCTCAATGTGTGACTATCCTAAGTTTTGAAGGGCAGCGTCACTCCACAACTCTCCTAGCCTTCCTCCAGTAGGTTCCTTAGGAATCACTGACTGGTTTGGGATGTAAAAGACCTTAAAATCCATCCAGTTTGGGATGGAAAATACCTTAAAGACCATCCAGTTCCAACCCATCCATGGGCAGGGAACCGTGGGAAGGGACCATGGGCAGAGACAGCTAAAGGTGAGCTGCTAAGGAGCAGCCATGTCCTGGGATGAAATCTCTCTTGGGATGAAATCTCTTTTGGGATGAAGTCTGTCTTGGGATAAAATCTGTTTTGGGAAGAAATCTGCCTTGGGATGAAATCTGGCTTGGAATGGAATCTGCCTTGGGTTTCTCACAGGCAGCCAACAGTGGTGATAAATTCACCACCCTTGTGAGAACATTCACAATCACAGGCATTTTCTCATGAGGATTTGAAGTTCATGCTTTGGGGGAGATCTTAAATTTCCCAACTCCGTGTGTGCTCCTAAATAGATGCTGAACAGCTGTGAGGCCCTTGATCCAAAATAGAAACTCGCTTTCCTCGCAGTCCTTCCAGGGTTTCTTTTCCAGGATTTCTCCAAATGTAATCAGGAACATGAGGTGACCCCATCCTTGGAGAGTAGGACATCGTGGTTGGGTTCCTCAACCCAGGGACATCTCCGACCCTGAGCCACCCAAAAGAATTTCACCTCTTGAGAAGGTGCTCAAGCACCATCTCTCACTTCCAAACATTTTTAGTTTCTCAGGTATTGTGCTTTTCCAAAGGGTTTTAGGATTGATGTGGCTTTCGGGATAATTGTTCCAGATGGGACAGTGGGGTGTAGAGGGAATGTGTAAAGATGATTTATCCCTTGCAGATCAGAGTCAGAGGGTTTGGTTGATCCTCCCTCCCTGCTGGCTCGGGCAGGCTGCAGTCAAATTTTATAGCAAACTACATTAAAATGCCTTTGCAGTTAGGATTAATTAAAACAGTTTTTGAGGGACGCATGTGAAGTTGCTTTGGGCTCATTGCACCCAGAGTATTGCGAGATTGGTCAGTGGAATTGGCTGGAGCTGAGCAGCTCAGATCTCAGGGAATTGGGGAATGGTTTGGGATGGAGGGACCTTCAGGATCATCCAGTCCCATGTTCTGCCATAGGCAGGGACACCTTCCACTGTCCCAGGATGCTCCAAGTCCCCATGTCCAACCTAGCCTGGACCCTTCCAGGGATCCAGGGGCAGCCACAGCTTCTCTGGGCACCCTGTGCCAGGGCCTGCCCACCCTCCCAGGGAAGGGGAAGAACTTCGTGTTCATCCCAGTCCCATCCTGTGCAAAACTCCAAAGGCACCACCATGGATTGTTCCCGCTGACTTTGGCTTGAGCTTTTTCTATCCAAAATCCAAACATGAACAGTCATGTCCATAATTTCTGTTTTTATTTGTTCATCACTCCCTTTGAGTCATAACTTCAGATAAAAGCAATGATTTCCCAGCCGTGCTTGCTCCTGTCCTGCAGCGGTTGTCACTTGAGTGATCACTGCAAAGATGAGCGATGGTTTCAATCTCAGAGCTCTTCTGGCATCTGAGACTATTAAAAAGCAGAGTCTGAGGAGTGTCCCCTGTGCCCCTGGAGGTGCCTGTGTCTGGCTTGAAGGATGTTCTCCATCCCAAGGTTTTAATGGAAGGTGGAGCAAGGGAGCTGATTAATAACCCTGCTTTGCTTCCCCGAAATGAGGCGGTTGAGGGACAGGACTGAGTCCTGGTGTTTCACTCATTAATCTCGTCTTGTTAGAGCCAAGGGGCTGCTCCGTGATTGGGCTGCTCTAGGAAAGCTTTGGAAATGGGAGTGTGATGATTTATGTTCCTGATTTTGTGGCCTTGGCTTGGAAATGGGAAAACTTTTGGGAGGACAAGTGTTCAAGGCAAAGACCACCTGACATGAAATCGCTTTGTCCATTGGTGCCTCTGATTAGTCATGGAGACAAAAGGCAAAATCCTCCTTCCATATTGCCCAACCATCCCTAATCCTCATCTTTGTGGAGCTTTAGGAGCTGTTGGAAGGTTCCTGTAGGGTGAAAACTGGGATAGATGGGCGATAATGGACCATGCAACTGAAAAATCTGTATTTGATGTATATTTTCCCTCCTTTCTCCCTTTTTGCCATCACACCTGGCTTCATCCCAGGAAAACATTTCATTCCTCCAGCACCTCCAGTGCCTGCAGGAGCCACACATCTCAACCCCAGGCAGGTGCTGCCCCTTGAGCCTTTGGTGATGTTGAGTTGTGGCCTCACAACCCAGGTCCCCTCAGTGCTGAGAGGTTGTGAGGAGGCAGGAGATGAAGCTGTAACTGCAGAGGGTGAAAATGAAGTGAAATTGGGCAGAACCAACCTCAAAAGACACCCTGGGATGCGTGCAGGCGTCGGCCTCATGAGCATTCCCAAGGAAAAGCTGCTAAATGCCATGGAAGAACCAAGGTCCTCTAAGATGGATCCATTCAAGCCTCTTGAACGGTTTTAGGTTCGGCTTAAAGAATGGATTAGGAGAAAAATGAACAACCAAAGTATGAAATTTTGGCCAGATTAGGCTGGAAGGAGATAAATGTGGCCTTGGGAATATTCTCTTCGCTTTAGAAGCCAACGTTATTCAGTTGTCAGATGTCTTCATCCACCAGAAATAAAAATGCCACCCAACGGCCGCGGGTCTCCGCGTTTGGGCTGACCAAGAGGCGCCATCACCAGATCATGCAAATAATCTGCTGCCTGATAATTAATGACGCGGCCGGGCATATTTTTTTGATGAATGCTCATGGAGCCTGGTGACAGGCGTGAAATTAGAAAATTCCTTCAGCGCCCTAAAATATAAATAGCTTTCGGAACTGAAAAGAGTTTCACAGCTGAAGATTTTATTGTGTTGAGAGGAAAAACTTTTCCACCCCCATCCCCCCCTTTCTTCTGGGCGAGTTGTTTGTCCGTTCACAAAACAAATACTCTGAAGCCCAGTGCGGCTCATGGGAATAAATTTCAGGTCGAATTAGTACAGTTTCCTTGCTGTCAGGACGGTGGAATTAATGGTGTTTTGATGACACGAATTTTGAAGGGCGAACAAAGACGCTGAAGGGAGGGAGACATGACTCCTTAGAAGCGCGGTCCTCCTCTCCCCCAGCCTCTCTTGTCTTCCCTGTCATCCGTCTGCCAATCTCCCTGTCCATGGTTAGTTAAAGGCGCTTTTTATCCTCTTTTCTTTCCCACAGAGTTTGCCAGATCCGGCCCAGTGCCTGGGTTCCAAGGGGACACGCTGCAGTTGGCCTTCATCGACTTGAGACAAGTAAGTCTTTGTGTTTTTGTTTTTTGTTTTGCTTTTAAGATGTGTGACTGAAGACCATCAGGTCTTAAGGGAAGGGAGAGGAGGGGAAACGGCGTCAGTGATTTACGCCAGAGACCTATATTTCCCCCCTCCTCCTCCTCCTCCTCTCGAAGCCACCTCCTCGCCGAGAGCGCTCCTGGAGATGGTGGAGGTGAAAAGGGCTGGTGGAAGGGGGCGAGGAAGAAAGCCAGGCCTGACCCTGGCCAACGGGGCCATTGTGCTGCCCTTGGCTCCTGCGGCCGCGGCGCGGAGGGACCGCGGCCGGTGCCGAGCAGGTGCTGGGAACAGAGAGAGCAGTGATGCAGAGCCCGCCCGCCTCGGGGACCTTTGTTCCCAGAGAATGCCCACGGAGGCGTTTGCGAGGGCGGAGGAATTTGCATTCCCCTGTGTCCGTGCCCGTTTGTGTCCCCTCTCTGTGTCCCCTCTCTGTGTCCCTCGGCCACCTCCCCCCTGCCCCGGTCCCCTCTTCCGCAGATGCTCCCCGGCCAGCAATGACAAAAGTGGCTCTTGGGGAAGATGGTTGGGGAAGGCTCCACCCATCGGTGGCCACCTCTGGAGGGGGCCCCGTTGGAGCCAAGTTGACCATAGCAGGTACTGAGGCCTTTGTGGGGCTTGGCAGCCAATTTTGGGAAAAGGGCCATTCTGGGGAGTCATTTGTTTGGGGAGAAATGGGCATTATTGATACACTAGGCCGGGGGGAAAAGTGAGGTGGTCCTGTCATCTCTTGGCACTGAAGATGGATGGGTTGGAGGGAAAGTCTGAATGAAGTAAGACTCAATGACTGATGCTTCTCTCCTATTAAAACAATCTTTTTTTGTCTGTTAAACCCCCCTGGCTTTGTCCCTGCTGCCATCATGATGCAGTGCCTCTTGTTCGCGGGGTTGACGTAGTTTGCATTCTGAAAACTTTCGGGTGCCGAGGGTATTTCTTAAATCTGCATAATCCCTTGTATCGATGATCTTGCCCCTGCCTCCGATTCGTGCTGGAGCTGCTTTCAGCCCGCCAGGGTTTGAGAACTCCTCAGAATCCAATTGATGTGCGGGGAGCCATCTGTCATCCCACGACACTTGTGTTAACTTTAATAACATCAGCACGCCGCTTTTCGGGCCCGGGCCCGCCAGGAACTGCCAAATTTGTTTGCAGAAATGGTCCCAGCAGCTCCATGGGAGAGGTGTGCGTTATCACCAGGCTGTGTTGACACTTTTATCTTCATTAGCTCCTTGGTGCTTTATTGACCACGGCGCTCGACACGCCCGCGGCCTGCTGGGTGTGAGGGAGTGTGGAGGCCCTGGGCCTTTTCCAAGCTCCAGGCTTGGAAATGAATGTGGGGATGTTGGAGAGGGAACCTGGGGCTCTTGGAAGAGTGAAATGGCTGGAAATGCCCCAGTGAGGTCGAACCAGTGAAACGTTTGTGTGGTTCATGAGTGCAAAATGCAGCCAAAGGGACCCAGCTCGGGTGAGGAGGAGGAAGAGGAGCAGGAGGCTCCTCAGTCCTTCCTCCTCTGTCCAATGGGTGTCCTTGGACACGGAGGTTTTGTCTTTGTTCCAGGAGTTTTGTTCTTGCATTTAAGAACATTGTTCTTGCTCCCAAGTTTGGTTCTTGCATTTAAAAGCAGCAGCACCTCTGAATCTCAAGGCCAGGTTGGAGCAGATTGAAGGATCCTGGGACAATGGCAGTGTGGCACATGGAAGGGGTGGCACTGGGTTGGCTTTGAGATCCCTTCCCACCCAAACTGTTCCAGGATTCTGTGATCAAGCAAGGAGAAAGGGGAGATACAGGATGGGAAGTCTAGATCTCCTGGGTAATGGATGATTGATGAGGGGAAAATCAAGGTGTTGTCCAGATCATGGGGAAGAGCTGACCCATCCCTGACTTATCCAGTAGCATGGAAAGGTGAGGCTGTTCCCCCTCCCTGCTCCTGTCCATGACCTGACCTGGTGGCACGTTGGAATGTGTCACCAGACCCCATCCAAGCAGGGCTCTCTGTGGCCACCAGACCCCCTCTGAACACTCCCAGCACTTCTTGTTGGACTGCAGCTCCAGCTGGGAGCAGGGAGAGGTAGGAAGGTCATGGATGAAGGTCTTTGATTGTTCTTCGACTTGTCTTGACATTTCTCTTGTTGGACTTGGCATTCTTTCTCTTTTAAGCCATGAAACTAAACTGAAGCAGGGTGGATTAAGTGGGATATTGGGAAGGAATTGCTCTCTGTGAGGGTGGGGAGGGACTGGGATGGAACCCAAGGCCTCCCAGAGCAGCTGTGGCTGCCCCTGATCCCTGGAAGTGTCCAAGGCCAGGTTGGACATTGAGGCTGGGATAGAGGAAAATGTCCCTGTCCATGGCAGGGGATGGAGTGGGATGAGATTTAAGGTCCCTTCCAACTCAAACCATTCCATGATTCTGTGAAATATCACATCAATGTTGGTTTAAATGGAATGACCCAGCTGGGGCAAGGAGGGAGGAGAAATGACTGGGTAAAAATCCACCAAAGTAGGGAAATTAAAGAGATTTCCCTTCCCAACATATTTCAGTAGGAGCTGTTGCAGAACATTTGTAAATCCAAGAAAATTTTCGCTGTAATGGGGGATGATTATAGGAGTGACCAAACTTAATAAAAATATGAAGTGATAGGAAAATGTGGTGACTTGGTTTGTGCCTTGGTGCAGATCCTTGTAGTGGGAAATAAACCCTAAGAATGTTTAAAGGCATTAGAGTTTGTCCTTGTTCAGAGCAGCAGACTCAAGTTTTGTACATCAAAATCCTGGTTTTCCCCTTGTGCCCAATGAAATCAGGAGCAATTCCATCCTTGTCTGGAAAAGAGGAAGAGTTGAGCCCAGACAATCAAAATCACTATTTTGAGCAGGCAGAAATGTAAAATGGGGCTTGATTTCCTATTCTGGGACAATTCTAAATCCATAAACACCCCTAATGAAGTCATAAAGGAAACCCACTCCCATCTCGAGTCCTTTTGTAGCAGTGAGACTCAAATATTTCAGGTTTTACAAGGAAGGAATATTTGCTTTCCCCCCTTCCAGTTTAAACACTGCTCTTGCACACTCGGTGCTGTATTTTAGAAATCTGAAATAAATTTAGTCCAGTTTAATCCCTTGCTGAAATTTGAAATAATGAACTCCTCTGGATCTTCCCCAAACACCCCTGAATGTCCAAACACCACAGGGGATCTGCAGGTGCTCTCAGATCATTCCCAAGTCCGCACGTGGCATCATTCCCTGTTTTCCCCACAGCTGGAAGAGTTTTAATTTTTGGTTTTCACGGGTTTGTTGTGAGGTCCTTGGTGCAAGGGGAGGGTTTTGTGCTGCTCTCTGAGGTCCCTGCAGTCCCTGGCCACGCTGATCTCTCCTAGAAGCCAGATCAGCACTCGTGGCCGCCTTCCAAGGAAAATGTGCATCCAGCACTTGAGGAATTTCACTCTGGGCTCCAGGGAGGGAGCGTGCTCAGTGATGAGAGCTCCCTCCTCCCAGCCTCTCCTTCTGTCCAGTGAGTTACAAATCCTGAGGGCTGAGTTTCCTGTGCAAGTGCCAGCCTGAGCTCCGAGGGATGTTTGCACCAAGGCAGGTTGGAACCCACCTGGGCTGAGGCACCTGGGTGTCCAAGGGATGGGGACAGGGAGGTTCTGCTCTTTTCCCCCAAATGTTCTGCTTTGCTTGCTGGGTTTGAGTTTCAGCATCAGCTCCTCACACCCCATCAGTGTGGGGTTAAGACAGGCAAGGTCAGGCTTAGGTGGGATCTTGGCAAGGAATTCCTGGCTGGGAGGGTGGGCAGGGGCTGGGCTGGAATTCCCAGATTTGCTGGGGCTGCCCCTGGATCCCTAGAAGTGTCCAAGGCCAGGCTGGACATTGGGGCTTGGATCTACCTGGGACACTGGGAGGTGTCCCTGAACATGGATGGGGTGGAATGAGATGGGATTTAAGATCCAACCCAAGCCATTCCATGGTTCAGCTGGGAGAGGGAGCCTCCCAAGGAATGGGATGAATTTAAGGTCCCATCCAACACAACCCATTCCATGACTCTGCCACTGCTTGTCCCATGGGAAGTGCATTGTTTGTGTGTTTTCCCTGTGTTGGGATCCAGCTGTGGTTATTGTGGGATCCTGCTGGACCCCAGCCAGCTGGGGATGGGAAGTCTCCCTCCAGTGTGTTCATTTTTCTCTTATTACCCCTGATGGAGACACTTAATAAAGGAATGATCCCCTCAGGAACACAATTCCCTTCCATCCCTGCTCTGTGATGGAATCATGGAATGGTTTGGGTGGGAAGGGACCTTAAATCCCATCCCATCCCACCCTGCTATGGCAGGGACACCTCCCACCATCCCAGGGTGCTCCAAGACCCAATGTCCAACCTGGCCTGGGACACTTCCAGGGATCCAGGGGCATCCCTAACCTCTCCCAGGTTTCCTCTCTCTCCTGCCCTGTGTGCAGTCCCCAGATGTTCCCGTTTTCTCCAGCCCTGCACCTTTTTATCTAAAAATAAGAAACCAAACAGAGGAGCAGAGCTGCAGCGTGAGCTCATCCCTGATGCTCACATTCCAGCAGCCTGGATTCCTGGGCTCTGTGCCTGGGTTTGAGGAACCACCTGCTCCCTTGGAGGGAGCAGCCAGTGTGAGGTCACTCCGGGAGCTCCAGTGGTGCTGGAGTGGTGGGGCATCCAGCCTGGCTTCTTATCAAATACCAGCTGATAAATCAGGGGTTGGGAAGCCCCTCTGGACGGGTGTTTGGCTGCTCTAAGGGCACTGGGAGGCCTGGAATTGTGTCCTTGTGTCAGGAACAGCTCCCCGGGGAATGGGCACATTCCCGAGTCCCAGGGGTGCCCAGGGTGGAATTTTGGGGTGTCCCAGGCAAGGGAAGGAGTTGGACTCAATTTTGGGGATCTCTTTTCACTCAGCACCTCCCATGAGATGTGTCCCCGTTTCCTCCTGTTTCCATGTGCTCAGGTGGTGGCTGAGAAAAAGCCCTTGGGAATTTGGGCCAAAGGTCCCCTTGGTGTGACACTGGTGGCTCTGGCCACCTCTCAGCTCTGTCATTTGTCATTTTGGTGGTGGGAACCAGTCCATGGCAGCATCCAGGATGCCCTGAAGGTTCATTCCCACCAGGCAGGGAGATCTGGGTTGTTTTTTTTTTAACTTGTTTTTGCATTTTACAGCTAAACGCGTCTCCCCAGCCCTGCAGAGTCAGGAGATGTTTGGGGAGCAGAGCAAAAACAAGACTTTGGGTGAGCCCAGAGCCATCCTGCTCAGCAAACTGGTTTGGCTGATCCTTCCCAGCTGGTTTTGCTGGGAGATGGAGCAGGAGCTGAGAAGCACACGGAGGGGATATCAATTAAACCCAGCTCTCCCGCCGAGGTGTCTCCTCCCGCATGTCCCTGCTTGTGTCTCCAGGCTCTCTGCTGGGAGAGCAGCTCCCACGGCTTTGTTGCCACGTTAGTCACTGGATGCAGGAGGGCAGGGATGAGAAGGTGACTCACGAGGGGTTTTCAGCTCCTTTCAGTCGCTGCTTTTCATCTCCAAATCGTTCCCTTGGCTCCAGCCCCTCCTCCCCCACTGCCTTGCCCGGCCTCAGAGCTCGAGTTCTGAGCTGAACTCTGAGTTCCAGGTCCTGGAATTCTCTCTCTCTGCTCCGGCCAAAGAGGGATCTGAGTGCTGGGTTTTGTCCAGGGAAGCTGTGGCTGCCCCTGGATCCATGGAAGTGTCCCAGGCCAGGCTGGACACTGGGGCTTGGATCCCCCTGGGACAGTGGGAGATGTCCCTGTCCATCCCAGAGGGTTGGGACTGGATGATTTCCATGGTCCCCAACCCAGCCCATTCCATGATTTTGAGAAACCAGGTTGTACTTTTGGGTTTCTGCTCCCCTTCCCTGTTTAGGGCCCTTTGCAGGGGACATTTTTGCCATGGAAAGAAAACTTTGGAATTTTGCATCTTTTGACATTTACAATCAGCACAGAATCACTCAGGTTGGGAAACACCTCCCAGATCATCAACCAACTATCAAGCTCTGCCATTCTCCCTGCATCCTTCACTCCTGTGGATCCTGTCCTTGCTTAACAACCCTTAAATTCCTTCACAACTCTTTTTGTGGCCTCTTCCCCTCTGTCCTGTCCATCCTGGTGACCCAAACCCTTTTTCCAGCTCTGGATCCCTGTCTGCAGCTCCCAAACGTGCCAAGGGAAATGCTGAACTCCAGAATTCCATGAATCTTTCCTGGCAGACACCTGGAGCACTCAGGAAACAGAGGTGTGAAGACACAGGTTCCCCTGTCAGCCCTAATTCCTCATTTCCCAGCAAGGAGAGAGAGGTCGGAGCTGGTTGGATCATTACCCTTAAATCCAGGATTTTGCTGTTCAGATGCTATCTCCAGGCTCTTAATTACCTCAGTGGCTCCTCTCCAAGCTCCTTACACAGGCTGATATCTCCTGGATCATTTATCCAGCGTTATTAATCACCTTCATTAAGGTGGTGCCCACAGGCCATCGGAAAGCGCCCGTTTTGCTGCTTCTTGTGCAAACACGAAGCCCTGAAGAGTCTGAGGAGATAATGGAGAGCAGCAAGGGCAGGTGCCTGACTTCCAGCTGAGCTAATTACTGCTAATTAAAGGATATTTTGTTTCCTAACACCCCTGAGTGTGATGGAGGCTTCTCTAGGCGTCCATAACCACATCAGCTTCCCAGAAGTTGTTATTATTGTTATTAATATTAATATTATCGCCTTCATCCTCTGTCCCACCTCTCTGCTTCCAGAAACCCAAATTATCCTGGCTTTCCTGAATGCCTGGTTGCCTGGGGGAGCCAAGGCTGCAGTTAATTCCTGGTGGACCTCAGGGGTGGCTGAGTGTCCTCTCCAAGGTCAGGGAGAAGTAAATAATTTCATAAAGACAAAGAAACCACCTGAACATTGGATTTCTCTCTCCAGAAATGCCTGGATTTGTGTTCTCAGTCCATAATTGGAAATAATTTACCTTTGGAAATCTGTGAAGTTACAGATTGATTGAGTTAAAGGGCTGGACAATCCTTTCCAGGAAGAAATCTTCCCCAACACCCAACCTGAACCTCCTGTGGCACAACCTGAGGCCTTTTCCTCTTTTCCTGTTGCTTTTTCAGTTTGGAGAAGGAACCATTAAAATATTGTCTCCATCCATGCCTCTCCCACCCCATGTCTCCCTAAAAACACCTGGGAGGGGTAAAGAAACAGAAAGAAGATGGAGGGAAACCAAAATTATCAAACCCAAACCTGCAGGTGTTCAATGAGGGGCCCTTTCTTGGCTTTATTTCCTGCTCCCAAAATCTCCTGATCCTTGTGCCTCGGTGCTCACGTGTGGCCTCCAGGTAGTGACAGCAAAATGAGGAGTTTTCCCTGAAAATCCAACTGGATCTGGGTCAAAACCTGTCCCAGGGCAGTCTAAGAAGTAGCAAGAGATATTAGGAAACTCTTCTGGGACCTCCTGAAGTTCAGGCTGACCTCCAGCCCATGGCCCTGCTCTTCCAGGTGTCCCACACCTCTGGTGCTGCTCGCCCTTCCCGGAATTCCCATCGGGAACGCTGCTCCACGTTGGACACCCATCCAAGATGATCTGTGCATCCATTTTTCCTGCCCCCAGTGTGGATCCACGTGCCCAGCCATGGGTTGTTGGGCAGGCAGGGATCCCTCGGGCTGCGGCCAGCCCGGCGCTCCAGGAAGAACATTCCAGAACCTTGGCCAAACCACTCTGTTTCTTCCTTGTCAGGCTCAGGGCACTATTTTTCTCTTTTTCTTTTTTTTTTTTTCCTTAGTGCCCAAATCCCAACAGTGTTGGAGAAGGGCACATGGAGTGGTTTATTTGTTTTTAAATCAGTGTTAACTGCCTGACTCACAAAGGGAAGGATCCTCCAAAGTTTGGGCTGGAAATCCAAGCTGCCTCTCGCTGTGCTCTGCGGAAAAGGGATGGGAAGAGGGCAGGAAACACAAAAGCAGGAGCTCAGAGCAGATTTAGAGCCTTAACTCTGATTTTTCCTGCCTTGGTGGGTTGAAACTGGTCTTGGTGTTGCTTTCAACCCAGCCTTTTGTGGTTCAATCCCATTAGAATCACACAGATCCCTCTCCCCTTCGGCTGCTCAGGCTCCAGAGCCATCACTCTCCATCCAGGAGGGATGCAGTGGCCTGGGGAGGACTTTAAAGTGCCTGGATGTTCCCCAGAGCCTCCAAACAAAAAAAACCCCAGAGTGCAAACACGTCCTGTTAGCACTTCTGGGCGGCGGGGAGCGCTGCCGGGGTTTCTGGGCGCTGGGAATTGTGGAGCCTGTCGACACTCGGCCCTCTGGAACAATAAAAGCAAACAAACAATCAAACCCTCTGTCACTGGGAGCCTTTCAGACAAAGGGAATAAAGGGAGGAAACGAGGAGCTGGAGAGCGAGGAGAGGGGTTTGGGACCTGGTGGTTGGGTGTTGAATTCCTTGGGACATCGTTTGGCAGGGCACGGGGCGGGTGTGGGTGTTGGGGCAGGAGGTGCTGAGGTGGGAAAGACCTTGCCACATCAATCACAGAATCAGGGAATGGTTTGGGTTGTCAGGGACCCCCAAAGATCCTCTCATTCCAACCCCCAGCCATGGGCAGGGATACCTTCCACCATCCCGGGGTGCTCCAACCTGGTCTTGGACACTTCCAGGGATGGGAAGTGACTCCAGCCTGGTCTGGTGGAATTTTATGGCCAAACAAGGAGCCACTCCCAGCACTCCACGGAGAACTTCATCCCCAGGGACCTTGCACTGGGCCAGGAACGTGTTTCCATTGGGTTTTATTCCTCCAAGACTCAGCTGGAGCCTCTGGCTCCTCCTGAGCACCCTCTGGCTGCCCCCAGCCCACCCTCCCTGGAGCGGGGCCGTGCTGTGGGAACCAGGATCTCCTTCTCGAAATTCCTTCCCTGTAACTGCAGTCTGTCATCCATCCGGGAAAACAGACACCAAAGGGAGTTACAGAGGGCCCACATTCCCTGTATCTCACAGTTTGGGGCAGGACTGGCAGGAACAGAGGGGACCAGAGGTGGGTGCCCTTCACCTCCACAACCCCGGCTGGGAAACCCAACCCGCTCCGGTGATCCGGGAGCTGCCGCTCCTGGGGGATGAGGAGGAGCTGTCCATAAAGAGGCTTTTATGGAGCTGCCTTTCACTGATCCAACCCTCACCTGGTGCCTCAGGAGGGGAACAGGAGCTCCCGTTGCTGCCGTGATGGGGAAGCGTTCCCGGGTTTCCCTGGAATGGGATCCCCCAGCCGGATCGCGGTGGGTGGCCGGGGAAGTTGTGCGGAGCTCTCGTGCCTTTGAAGCCGTGGGGAAACTTTATCCTCAGTGCATCCCTGTCATTCTTCTCCTTGTGACCTCCCTAGGGCAGCTGGATCATTTCAGAGCAGGGAAACTTTAGCTCCTGGAAAACCTTGGGGTGTTCTGCCAACCAAGGAGTCGACTTGCTGGGATAACACCATGGGATGAGGGACAGGATTTCTGGGGCTCGTCCCATCAAGGTGACTTTGATTGCAAGGCTGGGGCCCCCGTGTCCCTCAGGAACGAGGGATTAATTCCCTCCCAGACACTCAATCCCAGAGCAATCTGTTCTCGGAGTCTCCCATTGATTTTTTTTCCCGTTGGATTTGAGGAGTGCAAATATTGAGCGGCGTTTACGGAGCGCTGGACACGTGGATTAGGAGGGAAATCGATGAGATAAGGTCAGTGAGGAAGGGCAGGGGACTGATGGGGACGAGGCAGAGGAGAGGGAGACCAACCTCTTCGTGCCTCCAGGGCTGGAGAGAAACTGTGGGAATGATGGTGTGGAGCTGTGGGAGAATCCATCGGAGAGCAGATCACTTGGAATAGGTAAAGAATTGGGATTAAGGTGATTTTAATGTCGTATTCCAGCCCAGAATTCCCGGGTCACTCGAGGTGAAGGTGCTGCACATCCCACCCTTGCCAGATGTCATTTCAGTGATGGGTTGACAGCAAGGTGGCACTGTATAGCCAGGAACATCACGCCGGGATCCATTCCAACCTTCCCGTTGGAATCACGGAATCACAGGATGGTTTTTCAATTAATTAGCTCCCTGCCATCCCAGGATAAAAATGGTCATTTCCACTCCTGGAGGTTCTGCCGACTCCAGGGCGCGTGGGCTTGGATTAGCCGCCGTTAAATGCATAAATGGGTTATTTTTAGGCTGGGTCTGCTTGGAGAGTTTCGAGGTTGGTCTGGTGAGAGTGGGAAGTTCTGTGCTCTGGCTCGGAATCCATTCCAGTGCTTAAGTGCAGATTTCCTGTAGAATTCCTATAGGAGAAAGGGTTGTCAAGCATTGGAACAAAACTCCCAAGGGCGATGGGTGGAGTCCCCACCCCTGGGGGCATTTCAAAGCCCTGCGGATGTGGCACTTGGGGACATGGCCAGTGGTGGCCTTGGCAGTGCTGGGGAGGAGTTGGACTCAGTCTTGGAGGACTTTTCCAGTTGAAGGGAGGAGTTGGACTCAATATTGGAGGCAATCTTTGGGGTCTTTTCCAGCCCAGGTGATCCCGTGATTGCCCAGGTGTGTCAGTGCTGCTGTCGGAGACGCCCGGAGGTGTCCCAGCTGTCCATGAAGGATGAGTAGATGGCACACAGGGTTTCCAGGGATTTGTGTCCCACTGGAGCAGCAGCTGGCAGATGCTTTTTGGTGCCTGAAATGGCGCCAGCCCCGTTGGCTGGAGGAGCAGAGCTGCTGGCTGTGAGTGACGGGTGGGTAATCGGATGTGTGTCCACATCTGTCTGTCCTGACGGCAGAGCGGAGCTGTGAGGTCACAGCGCTGCTCCCAGGGGAGGGACAGGAGCTGAGGAGGGGTTTGTGCTCCAGATGTGCTGAACCAGCTTCACTTCCCAGCTTTTAATGCGTTTCAGCCATTTCAGGGAGCTGGGGTTTGGGAATTTGGTCTCCAAAAGGCCATTCCTGCATTCTTGTGATGGCAGAGGGGACATGGGCAGGTGGAGGTTGGGATCTGCTCCCTATGGGACAGGACAAGAGAAAACAGCCTCAGCGTGTCCCAGGGACCTGAATGTCCCATTCCTGTTGGATTTTAGGGAGAATTTTTTAAGGGAAAGGGTTTTCCAGCCCTGACACGGAGGTGGAGTCTCCATCCCTGGAGGGATTTCGAAGCTCTGTGGATGTGGCACTCGGGGACAAGGGGCAGTGGTTGCCTTGGCAGAGCTGAGTGTCAATGATCTGAGAGGACTTTTCCAATCTCAGTAATTCCATGGTTCTGTGATTCTTAACACCTGAAATGAACCAACCAGGAATGTCCTGGACTGAGCTTCTGTCCTTCAGGTTGACTTTGCCTCCTGCCCTTTGATAAACCCCACACTTCATCCTGGAAATAGAACAAATTCTCCAAAGCATCACAGGTTTAACAAGATTAGAAAGATTTTTTTTTTTTTAACAAGATTGGAAATCCTGAGTGCAATTTGAACTAAATATTGGCACAAGTGCCCTCATTATTCCCTGTTTTTTTACATATCCTGAACAGCTCCATGGTGGGATCAGCCGAGTGCCAAGAGGGCTCCACGTGCTGGGTGCACGGGGAGGAGGAGAGCAATTATCCTAATGGGCTTTAATTGCAGAATCATGGTATCATTTAGGTTGGAAAAGACCTCTGGGATCCAACCTTTAATTGATGCAGATGGAGGTGGTCTGCCCACCAGGGCAGGGAGGGGTCCTTGGCTGCTCTGGGGGATTGGGGTGAAGCTGTGAGACTGAGCAGAGGGAGGACACGTTCCTTGGGACCAGGAGGATGTCGTGTGCTCCAGGGCTGTCCAGGCAATGTGGAGGGAGAGAGGATCAGGAAGGGGCTGCAGCTTCAGGAGCAGCTGAGGAATGGATAGGATTTGGGGAAGGAATTCCTGTCTGGGTTGGAATTCCCGGATTTGCCGTGGCTGCCCCTGGATCCCTGGCAGTGTCCAAGGCCAGGCTGGACTTTGAGGCTTGGAGCCACCTGGGACAGTGGAAGTGTCACCGCCCATGGAATGGGGTGGCAATGAGGTGATTTTAAGGTTGTCCCTTCCAGCCCAAACCATTCCATGATTCCATAATTCAACCATTCCCTCATTAATCCCATCCCAGAGAGAAGAAGCTCCCAGCTTTTCCCTTCTCCAGAGCAGTTGTGACTCCGACTCTTTGCAGAGCACTGGGATGAACTTTTCACTGCTTTGAGAATTTTCTTGCTTTGAAGCCAAACGTGCCAAAAATGCTGCAGTTTGGGGTCCCTGGGAAAAGCAGCTCAGGGCATGGATTTGGTGCAGGAATGATAGGGAGATCCTGTTGTTTATTCCCTGATTCCCATCCGTGTCCGAGGGAGGAAGGTTTAGAGGAGACATTGGAGCTGTTTTGGCTGAGGTTTGAAAATGCTGCTGTGAGAATTCAGTCCCAGCGCTGAGAGCCGTGCACCAGCTCTGACTTACAAAAAACAAATAAATACTGGAATAGTTGGTGTTAACTGGCCCATAAAAAAATAAATAAATACTGGAATAGTTGGTGTTAAATGGCCCAACTTCCTTGACCCAGCTCGTGTTTTCTGGATAATCCGCGGGGATGGCAGCGGTTGGGTCCTGTGAGTCACCCCGAGCCTTCCTCTTGCTTGAGCAAACCCTGACTTCCCTAAATAGGATAATTCAGCTCCCTGGCTCCCTTCGTGTCTTTTCTGATTAATTGGTCAAAATTTGGGCTTGGTTTGGCCAGACAGAGCTTTTGTTTGTGGTGTTTAAAAGGGGTTTGTGTGTTTTGGGGTGAGCAGCGCTTTAATTCCCATGATTTTCGTTTGGGGTTTTTATTTGGGATCTTCCCACGAATCCAGGCCAGGTTGGATGAACTTGGAGCAGCCTGGTCGAGTGGAAGGGTCCCTGCCCGTGGTCTTTTCCAGCTCAGACCCTTCTGTGATCCCACAGAGTGCTGCGTGCTGGGCTGGGGTGGGGCTGGGAGTTCCTGGCGTTGGAAATTCCGGTTGCCGCAGATACGTGAATTTTATTTAAAGCCCTTGTGTGTGTTTTCAGCACGGGCTGGAGCCTGATGTGCTGAACACCATGAAACAAAGTCTGGCTTTTGTCTCGCGTGGTGTCAGACAGACAGACAGACAGACAGGGCAGGAGCTGTAGGTGTGACCGAGGCTGTTGGCATCTCCCCATCCTCCTGTTCGCAGCCTCGGTGGAAGAGCAAACACTCCCCCGATCTAATCTCGTTAAATGTTCCCGGCTGTAATCCCTTAATTTGGCTGCTGACATGAGGGCTGCTGATGGGGAAACGAGGCGGGGATGGGCACTGACAGCCACGGGAGATTGGGATCTTTTGTTGCACGGATCAAGAGAACCTGAGAGCTCTGAGCCCTGCCGGGTTGTGCCCGTGACCAGAAATAGTCCCCGCAAATGAGTCACGGCTCCAAACCTCGCAGGGAACAGAAACTTTGCTGCAAATTCCTTGGTTTGTTCCCATCCTGAGCTGTTAGCAGCCTCTGGGGGAGCCAAGGCCTCTCCAGGGAGAGCTCCCTGCAGCCCAAAGGGGATTGAAGGGAATGAGGGAGAGGCTTCCCACATAGGCAGGACACGAGGGAAGTGTTTTAAAGGAGAAATTTAGGTGGGATCTTGGCAAGGAATTCCTGGCTGGGAGGGTGCGCAGGGGCTGGGCTGGAATTCCCAGATTTGCTGTGGCTGCCCCTGGATCCCTGGCAGTGCCCATGAGGTTGGACATTGGGGCTTGGATCCACCTGGGACAGTGGAAGGTGTCCCTGCCCATGGCAGGGGTGGCACGGGATCATCTTTAAATTCCCTTCCAACCCAAACCATTCCATGATCTTGGATATCTTTCCCAACCTAAACGATTCTGCGATCCTCCGTGCTGTGAAGAAACCAAAAAATGTCTTTTCTCCCTTTAATTTGCGGCGCCTTGGAAGCCAAGTGGACAAAGTCTGTTCTTGCTCTGCTCCTCTTAATGCTTAAAACCTGGAGGGGGGAGGGAATCCTGCCTGGAATGCAGCCCCTGTGCGGGATTGCTTTTCCAAAGTGTTTGAAAACAATCACTTCTGCAGGAGCGGGGGCTCGCTTGAACAGCCAGTTCTGTCCTGGAGACGAACATTCTGGGATGCCAGAGGAAAACAGCGAGGCTGGAATTCGCCTCGTGTTTGAGGTTAGCTCCAGAGGAGTTTGCAGCCGGGGTGGTTTTATATAGCAGCCCTCGGTGGAAACAGTTTGTCTGTCATATTTTTAGGTTCAGGGATTTCTTGGAGGTCACCCCGAGTTCAGGCTCCTTTCCCTCCTGCCCCGGTGGAGGTGGGAATTGGTGTTTGGAGTGACCAAAGCTGCTGTCACACCTCGTCCCTCTGGATGACCGTGGCAGCAGGTTCATGGCATGAGTGTGCACGACTCCTGCCCCAGTCTGGGGAAAATTCTGCTTCTGTTTGATCCCTGTGGAACTCAGAAACCCAAATTGGTTTGGGATGGAAAGAACCTTGAATTCCATCCCGCCCCCTGCCAAGGGCAGGGACACCTCCTGCTATCCCAGGTTGCTCCAAGCCCCATCCAGCCTGGCCTCGGACACTTCCAGGGGTGAGGAGTTCACAACCTCTCTGCCAGGACCTCGGCACCCTCACAGGGAGGAATTCCTTCCCAAAATCCCATCTAACCCTGCCCTCTGTCTGTTTAAAGCCATAATTTAGGCCATTTAATTATCCCTCTGCCTTTCAGCCACTCGAAACTCCTTCCAAAGGGCCCTTAATAGAAAGCAGAGGAGCCTCCAGCACAAATTTCTCTCCAGTAGCACATTTTTCCTATAGATTATCCTTTAATTTTCATGGAGGGGAATGTTCTGCTGCTGTAAGGAGAGAGCAGAGCCCGTGTGGGGCTGCGTGCATAAAAACGTATGGAGTTACCGACTTTTCCAAGAGGAAAAGGTGATGTCATGGGCTGTGGAAAGAATACTTTTTATATTTTTTATATTCCTGCTCTCCTCTGATCACGCTTAGGATATAAATAGTGGGGAAAGGCACAAGGCAGTGAAATGAAACCCACCCTGGGAAGGCTCCCCGGAGCTCCGTGCTGGGGTCGGGCAGGGCTGGATCCATCCAGGGGTGTTTTCCAGCACATTAACGGCAGCGTGTGGAGCCATCTGTCACGGCTTGGAGGTGGCCAAGCCAGTCAGCAGCTCGTTAGGCAGGGCCAGGAGTAAAAAATAGCCCAGAAAATCAGGATATAATGGGAGAAGGGGAGACTGGAGGAAGCGGAGTCCGTGCGGTGCTGTAATTTACTCCCTCATTTGCTGCTGCTCCCACTGGGAGAGCTGGGAATGTTCCCCTGGAGAAGGGAAAATTCCAGGGAATGCTCAGAGTCCCTGCAGGGGCTCCAGGAGAGCTGGAGAGGGACTGGGGACAAGGGACAGAGGGACAGCACCCAGGGAATGGCTCCCACTGGGAAAGGGGAGATTGGGCTGGGATCTTGGCAAGGAATTCCTGCCTGGGCTGGAATGCCCAGATTTGCTGTGGCTGCCCCTGGATCCCTGGCAGTGCCCAAGGCCAGGCTGGATCCACCTGGGACAGTGGGAGGTGTCCCTGCTTGTGGGATCAGGATGATCTTGAAGGTCCCTCCATCCCAAACCATTCCATGATTCCATGATTAATGGATTTTTTCTGGTTTGCTCAAGCACCAGCTCTGGATCTCCCAAGGCTGAGTTGCATCCTTGCCTGCAGAAGTGAAATGGGCAAGAACTGAGAGGAGAAAACATGAAATGGGAATGGTTTGGTTGAATTCCCTCATTTCTCCTGTGGGATTTGCTGCATTCCAACCCCAGGACTTTGCTCCAAGGGAATCCTCACGTTCTAAACTCGTTTGACTCCAGTTATTGACTGACACAAGTTGGATTTGCTTTGTTTTTCACTGGGCATCCCAGATCCCAGTCCAAGCTGGGCTTTGGGAACAGGACAGTTCCATCAGGGAATCTTTCTGTGCATTTTGAAGCTGTGGAGCCAACCTAGCCACTGCAGGGTTTTGGGGAATAATGTCAATTATTGCTCACCCTGAAGCTGCAGATCTCATCCCCAAGTGAGACGTGGGCAAGAAAGGGAAGGAATTCCCTCAGGGGTTTTGCTGCTTGACACTTCAGGTGGAGAGCAGAGGGATTTCTCCTGGGGTTTCTCCTGCCCCATGGAATTTGGGGGTTCCCTCCCATCCCACCCGGAGCTCAGGGTGACAGGATTCATGCTCCAGGTCTGACTGGAGCAGGGTGGGGAGTTTGGGCAGGAATTGGGTCTGAAATTGCAGTTTTGGGATTGCTGATAGTCCTGAAGGACGGGAGCCAAGTGTTGGTGTGCAGAATGTGCCACCATTGAGAACCATGTGGATCCAGGACTGGGAAGCTCCTTTGGATTCCCTGTGGGATCTGTTTGCTGAGTTTCAATAATTTGGGGTGGTTTTCCCTCAAACAAACCTTTTAATTCTCCTTTACTCAGACTCTGAGACCCCCTCCAGGCTGGGAAGGGGCAGGAGGGACCCCAGCAGGGCAGTTCCAGGCAGGAGCAGCATTCCCTTTGGGCTGATTTCTGTGGAACACATGGAATGCAGGGTCCTTCAGGAATTCCCTCAGGAATATATCCGGGAAGGTTTTCCCAGCTCCACGTCCTGGGGAAGGCTGGATGTGGTGGCAGTGAGCACCAACAATGGTGGACTTTGATCTTGGCTTAAAGATAGGGACCTGGAATGGAAAATCCAGGTGGGAATTTTCCAAATGGGGCCAGTGACAGCTTTTTTTGAAATTTTGGGCAGGATCTGGCCCTTGATATTCATTAAATTCGTGGTGATTTGTGTTTACCTGCACTGAACTTCTACTCTAGTTAGGAATGCCAGGATATTTTCCCAATTCCAGGCGGATTCCAATACCTTTGAGCATGCAAACTTATCTCTCTCTGTTCATATTTGCCCTCATTTTGTCTTTTTTATCACATTCTGTCCCCAAACCTCTCCTTTCCTTACTCATCCCTGCCTCATTCCATCCCATCTGCAATGCCTGGAGTTCCTTGAGAAGCAGGAAGGAAACAGATCCAAGATTCAGTGAGATTCTCAGGGTGGGATGGCTGAAGTAACTCCGATTTCTTTGGGAAAATAAATATTCCAGAAGGTGCCCATGAAGAGTGTTGGCCACAGAGGGCCCTTGGACCTCTCTCCTGAGCAGGATTCGAGACCAAGACAGACCAGGTTCCTCAGGACCTTCTCCAGATCCTCCCCAACCTCTGGGACTCCTTTCCCACCTTTTTTTCCAGTTTGGAAATGGTGATTTTTCCTGTATTTTCACCGATCACTTTGAGAAGGTTCTGGGCCTTTTCTTTGCTCTGGACTTGCCTTTAGGTGTGAAGGTCCCAAAAATCAACCTCAGAAACTTCAGCTTTTGGTTTGGGACCATCGTGGTCCTGAAAATGTAATTTTTAAATTATTTGATTGTAATTTTTAGAATTTTTTTAAATGAGAAGGTTTCACCTACCATGGAATGAGTTGAGTTGAAAGGGACCTTCAAGCTCATGCCATTCCAAGCCCCTGCCATGATGGGCAGGGTCACCTCCCACTATCCCAGTTTTTTCCAGGGATGGGATCCATCTGCTCCTGAGGGTTTTTTGAAGATTTGTGTTGGCTTTGGGTTGAAAAGGTTTGGTAAAAACCTGGCTGGTTGGCCGAGGTTTCCCACTATCCCAGGTTGCTCCAGGGATGGGATCTGTTTGTTCCTGAGGCTCAGTTTGAAGGTTTGTGCTGGCTTTGGGTTGAAAAGGTTTGGGAGAACATTCCAACCCTGCTGATTGGCCAAGCCTTTCCTTCTCATCCCAAGGAAATGGCTCAGAATGAGCTTCCACCTGGAATCCTGAAAAATCCATCACCGGTGCTCCCGATAACTAATTTTGGAGAGCAGAGGCTGCTCCTCTCCTGTTATCCCATTGCTCCCATCCCTCAGACATTCCCAAATCTCCAACCCTGGCCATGGGGTTGGAATGTGACCATGGAGCAGGAAAGTCCCAGGAGTGTTCCAGTCTCCAGAGCAGAGCCTGGCCCCAGCACTCTGCCAAAGCCACTAATGGGATCCAGGCTCCTGGGACTGGGATGGAGCTGGCGGGAATGATGCTCCAATCTTGGCCACAATCCCCGTGCCTCAGTTTCCTCCTCTCCTCCATGAAAACTGGGGATATTTGTGGATGTTGAGAGAAAGCCAAGCAGTAATTGGGGGGAAAAAAAGGTGTTTTGTTCCTTTTAATGAGTGAAACTTCTCCTTGTGAACTCCTGTGGGACTGGAAACTCCTCTTGTAAAACATCCTTGGAAATCTGGGATGGAAAAGGGTGATTTTGGCTGCCGAGGACCAGCAACCCCTGAAGTGTGGTGGGTGGTTTGCAGAGCCGGGATTATTGCTCCTGTCAGCCTGGGATAAATGGAAAACACACGGATGGATGGAGGCTGGAGCTGGAGCTGACAACGAGCTGAGTGATCGGCCCCAAACCCGGCGCAGAGCTCGTTAGGGCCGTCGCTTTTATTTGGGTTTTTATTCCCAGATTTTTCCACTGTCTTTTCGGGAAGCTGTTTGCGGCTGCCACGGCAGCTGAGGAGCCCTTCAGAAACGTGGCCAAGCACTCCAGTGAAACCAGCTCCGACTCCTCAGGATTCCTGGGAGCTCCGTGCCCGGATGTCACAGGCAGGAGCAGCTCTAATAACCTACAAATGAGATTTGGGTTTTTAAGTAGATTACGCTGAAGGGATTTTTTTTTTCCCCCCATTTTTTTTTTTTTTTTTTGGTAAACGATAGGGTTGCAATCGGATCTCTTGATGAAATCAGCTTTTTGGGGGGTGGGGAAGGATTGGATGCAGCAGCCTGGCTCCAGCACGGGAGCTTAAATCTGTCTTCCATCAAAAAGGCTGGAAATCGCTGCGTGTGTGATGGCATTTGGATTTCATGGACATGAGTCCATCCCATGGGAGTGCTGCTGCTTCTGGAGAGGCTCCTGTGGAGTTCTGAGCCCCAAATGACCCTTGGGAAGGAATTCCTGGCTGGAAGGGTGGGCAGGCCCTGGCACAGGGTGCCCAGAGAAGCTCTGGCTGCCCCTGGATCCCTGGAATTGTCCCAGATTCCAGCGGTGCTGCAGGTGCAGCCCTGGCAAAGGGCAGGAGCATGGTGCAAGAGCTTCCAGTCTGATATTCCAGGGTTTTGGAGCTCCTCTGCTCTGGAGCCAGGCTGGCAGAGCTGGGAGTGTTCCCCTGGAGAAGGGAAAATTCCAGGGAATCCACAGAGTCTTTAAAGGGGCCCCAGGAGAGCTGCAGAGGGACTGGGGACAAGGGACAGAGGGACAGCACCCAGGGAATGGCTCCCAGTGGGAAAGGGGAGATTGGGCTGGGATCTTGGCAAGGAATTCCTGCCTGGGCTGGAATTCCCAGATTTGCTGTCGCTGCCCCTGGATCCCTGGCAGTGCCAGGTTGGACATTGGGGCTTGGATCCACCTGGGACAGTGGGAGGTGAACCTGCCCATGGATGGCGTGATGTTGAAGAAACTGAATAATTTTTAAGATGCCTTCCGTCCCAAACCATTCTGTGATTCCCTCATTCTATAACCCCTGGGAGCTGAGCTTTGGAGCAAGACTGGGCAGCTGGAGATGGGAAAAGCCAGATCTGGGTGGTGGCTGAGGCTCCCAGAGCCCTCCCTGCACCACCCCGTGCTCACTTCACACAAGATGAAGATGTCACCCTCTTGGCTTGGGAAGAATCCCAGCCATCCCAGGAGAAGGGTGTTTTTCCAAGGAAAGGGCAGCAGCACCACCGGGCTGCCTTCCAGAGAAACCAACACCCTTGGGAATGCCGTGCTGAAAACACGGGAGAAACGCCGGAAGGGTTGGAGGGTTTGTTTTGGAGATAACATCTCCCACCCCGCATCCTCCAGCTCTCCTCACCCGTGGCTGGGGCAATGAGGAGCTCTCCTGTGCTTCCCAAATTTCCCTGTGGTGCCACATTCATCCTGCCTGGGCTGGAGCCTCTGTCAACATGTTTGGGTCACTTTGGCCGTTTTTATAGTGACATCACCAAGTTTGTCAATATTAAACTGTGTTTTCCTGTTGCCTTTCAAGGTGTGGGCAGCATCTTGAGAGAGACAACCTCAGGAGCAGTTTACTCCTGCCAAAATTGGTCCTGAAGCCTAAATTTGCTTTTATGACATCTTAAATTAGGCTGGAACTAAGTTAAACTCCAGCTCATTTGGCTGACCTTTAAAGCTGTGAGTTTTGCCTTAAAAGTGAGTGAATTAAAGTGGCTTTGTGTCACTCTCAGGATTTTGGTGATCTCAGTGGCCTTGTTTTCCTCTGGCTTCCATGCTCTGAATCAGGGAAGTGTTTTCCAAGCGATGGATCCTTAGCCTGGAGGAGAGGAGGCTCCAGGAAGATCTTCAGGGGTGTGAAGGGAGATCACAACAAGGCTGGAGAAGAACTTTTCCAAGGAGAATCAGGAATGATTTTAAGGTGAAAGGGTGGAGGTTTAGATTGAGGGAATTCCTGGCTGGGAGGGTGGGGAGACCCTGGAATGGAATTCCCAGATTTGCTGGGGCTGCCCCTGGATCCCTGGCAGTGCCCAAGGCCAGGTTGGACCCTGGGGCTTGGATCCACCTGGGACAGTTTGAGGTGTCCCTGCCCATGGATGAGGTGAGTCAAGGTGATCTGCCAGGTCCCTTCCCACCCAACCCATTCCATGATTCCATGATAACGTCAGCAATTGGAGCTGCTTCCTGTAGGTTTTATCATGTAACTGCTGGAAAAAAGAGTTAAAAAGGAGTGCTAAGACAAAGAAAGTGAACTTCCGGAGGAACCTCTTGGCCTCGGACTTTTGGGGCTCTCGGAGCTTCTCAACCAACACCTCAGAGCTCGCCCACATCTCCACAGGGATCAAACACGTTCACCTTGGCCAGAACCATCCGGTTTTGCCATGGAATGACATTCCCAGGGGATCCAAGCCCCGTGCCATCAATTCTGCCGCAGCGAGGATGCTTTTCCTCGACACCTCATCAAGGGATATTTCCTCACTGCCGCTCCGGCTCCCGACTGTCATCCCGGAGTTGTGGGATTTCTCCGGAGCGCGGTGCCGGTGGAGCCGAGGCGACTGTGGTTTGGTTGTAGCTTTGGGCTAAACTAAGCCAGATGTTGTGGCCCTTTTTTTTTTTTTAATTTTTTTTTTAAGTTCGTTCCTCCTTCTCTCCCCGTCGTCGCTCCGTGCGCATTCCTTTCATTGCTGGAGCTTTTCGGGGAATCTCTCGCTCCTGCAGGGAATCCTGGCCGGTGTTAATCCGTTACTTCTGGGCATTCCAGGAGAATGGAAATCCAGCTGTGATTCGCAGCAAACGGCAATGCTGGGTTTGGGGTGAGGAGTTGGGAGAGCCACGACCACCGCAGGTCAGGCAGCACGGCCAAGGAGCAGAAGAAACGATGGAAGAAACTCCTTCAACCTCATTTCCAGGAGTTCTCCCAAGCATGGGACAGGGAAAGAAGGGAATTTCCACAGATAATTCTGGGAGTTGGGAAGCTCCAAGGTTGGATGGTATTGGGCAAGTTTTGTCCTTGATTTTTGTGGAGCTGTTGCAGGGCGTGTCCTACCTCGTGGGATTTGAGGCTTTATTCGAGTTCATCTGTTGATTTTTGGTTCAAATTAAAAAAAAAAATAAACCCCAAAAAACTCCACAGCCACATAAATTGATAGGGAAATACCACAAGGAGGCCAGTTTTGCCAACCAGTACATTTGAATTTCATGGTAATTCTAAAAATGGGAAGAAACATTTTCACCTGTGAGCAGAGAGCTGCGAGTTTCAACCCTGCTCCAAACCCACCAGAATTGCTCAAGAAAATTCCTTAAGAAATTCCTGGTTTTCTCTCAGAGAAAATCCAAAGTATGGAGTGGGTTTTACTTATTGGTCCTATTTTTTTTATTATTGTTGCTGGGTTTATGGTTGTTAATATAATTATTATAATTAGAACAACATATTTCAGTTTTTGAGCTTGAGTCTCAGTACTGTAGCCTGAGCCTCGTGGCCTCTGAATTTTTTTGGAAAAGCAATGAGTTAAAAATCTCTGCCCTTCCAGACGCCCTGGTTTTGTCTCAGGGCTGCAATTCTCGGGAGTTGGTGTTAATTGCTGAATAATCTCCGTGACATTGATGATGAGTGACAACGCAATTACACTGCTGGAGCTGCTCTGCTGAGGAATTTGGCTGCAGAAGTTGCCTGTGGTTCCCACAGGTGAAACCCTTACCTCATTTCACCAGAATTTGGTTGTCTGGTGAGGGTTAAGCCAAGAAGGAGAAGCTGAGCAGTCGGTTCTGGTCGGAGCAAAACGAGGGGATGAAGCAAAGCTGGGATTTGTGCAATGTCGGTCGTGTCCTTCCCGTGGTCCAGTCCAGCACCACCATTGAACAGAATCCTAAAAAATTTGGGGTGGAAGGGACCCTAAATTCCATCCAGGGTCACCCCATCCATGTCAGGGACACCTCCCACTGTCCCAGGTGGATCCAAGCCCCAGTGTCCAACCTGGCCTTGGGCACTGCCAGGGATCCAGGGGCAGCCACAGCAAATCTGGGAATTCCATCCCAGGCAGGAATTCCTTGCCCAGATCCCAGCCCAATCTTCCCTTTCCCAGTGGGAGCCATTCCCTGGGTGCTGTCCCTCTGTCCCTTGTCCCCAGTCCCTGTGCAGCTCTCCTGGAGCCCCTGCAGGCCCTGCCAGGGGCTCTGAGCTCTGCCTGGAGCCTTCCCTTCTCCAGGGGAACACTCCCAGCTCTGCCAGCCTGGCTCCAGAGCAGAGGGGCTCCAGCCCTGCAGCAGCTCCGGGGCCTCCTCTGAGCTCTCTCCAGCAGCTCCACGTCCTCCTGCTGTTGGCCCCAGGGCTGGGACATCCTTGGTTTGGATCAAATTTGCAAATAAGCAGCACCCAGCAACTCCAGCCCCAAGATCTTTCCCCCAGTCTGTGTCTGTGTGTCTGTGGTAGAATGGTGATCTTGGTTCCTTGTTTTAAAACCCCCCAGATCAATTTTTCTGTGCTAACCTGTTCCCCATGTTTTAAACATTTTTTCAAGGTGGGTTTGTGACACTTGGTCACAGCTGGAGCTGCCTGGTCGGTCATGGGGTGATGGAAGTGCTCCATCAGACAAGTTCACAACCAGGATTTACTCCCCTGCAGTAAAATCCTAAGGACCACTAAGCTGGGTTTAAACACTGAGGAGATCTATGGGCCTTGTCCTCTGGTGAGATGAGAGTTACTCCCAGTGATAAACTTTGCCCGGTCAGGCGCTGCATTCGTGACGTGTTTAGGAGTGTTTCTCTCTCAGCTTTCACTCAGGAGTGTCTCAGATCATTAAAAACACAAATTAAACTTCCAGGCAGCCCTGCCTGGGCAGGAGGGGAAGCTTTGTGCTGGTTTTACAGCCTGGCAGCTCACAAGTCAATGGTGTTTTAGAGCTCCTCCATCTCAATTCCCACCACCCCGGCTGGCACTCTGCTCCATGCCTCACAGTTCAGAGTTTAAACGGGATTTATAAGTGGGACGTGGAGCAAATGAAGGATTCTTTTCACCTGAAGTGATGGCAGAGGCCTCTCCCAGCTCCTAGGCTGGGTTTCAAGCTGGGGCAGCCCTCGCCCGACTCAGATGTTGGATTTCGGGCCTGGGCTGAGGTGTGAGGCCAGGCTTTGTTGGCAGACTGGAGCTGTAACCTGATTAATCTGAGCAGGTAGGGAGGAACACGATCCATCAGCAGCACGGCCAGGCCGGCAGGGGATTTTTCATCAGGGCCCCTCCGAGAGGAGGTGTACGTTACCGAGGGGGAAGAAAGGAGAGAGCCCAAGCCAGGCTTCCATCCGCGGGGATATTGCCTAACCCACGAGGAATCCTTTCATCGATAAATTACCAGAAGAATGGGGAAAGTTTCGAAAGATCCGCCTGTTAACGCGCTCTCACCCGGCAAATTTAAGGAACATTTCGTTTTGGCCCAGGAGGAGCTTGGAGGTGAGAACAGGCAGGGCCGGGAAGGTGAGACCCCGCCGCGTGCGGAGCGTCCGTCAGCAGCAGCGCCGAGCCGGGCAGGAGGAGGAGAACGCGCCGTGACCGCTAAGCCGGGATTGAATGACGGCAGGAAAAACCCAGCAGGCGCCTTTTGTTCCCCCACCTGGCCGGCGGCCACGCCGCGGATCCTCCCTTGGAAGGGTGGCCGCCGTGGCAGGGCTGACATCGGGGTGGCTCCGTGACAGCTCCCGCCTGGCGCCCGCGGGGATCCCCAGCCCCGAGCCAGCCCCGGGGTTATCCCTCAGCAGCCACCCCAGCACGTTCCGAGGTGCCAGGGGGTGAAATGCTGGTCTCAGCTCGGGTTTAAATGCTCGTCTCGGGTTTAAAATTGCTCCTGGCTTCAGTTTCTCCTAGGGTCCGTGTGACAGTGAAGAATAAAAGAGGTTTTAGCGCCGGTCCAGGAAGGTGTTGGGGCACTCTGTGGGTGCATTGAGTGAGAGCTGCCGTTCCTGGAGGGATTTTCTCCAGTCCCAGGGCAGCAAAGTGGCTCCAGGATTGCATCCCCACGTCCCTGTCCCTCATCCCGCACTCCCTCGCTGGTGTCAACTGGCACAGGCGCAAGAGCTAAGTCAGAACAGAAAGCAGAAGAATTCCGGGCCCTGATCGAGCTCCCGCGGTGTTTACGGGGTGGAAGCTTCCCCAGAAATGCAGATTTCCAAAGGCCTCTTGCTGTCGACGTGTTTTTGTTGCTGGTTTTTCAGGAATTCTGCACCACGAGTCGCCTGCTGCTGCTGACAATTGGGCAAATGGTTTTAGTGGCAATGAAAGGGGTCGTTTGTGAGGGGTGATGAGCAGGGAGCAAACCAGAGCTGGGATTTACAATCTGCTTGCTCCCATCCTGCCCTAATTTCCTCGTGTTTACTGCGTGCAAAGAGTTCTCCAAGTCCAACCTCAAGCACGCTGGCTTTTCCAGCAGGCTGCACCAGCACGGGGAGCCTCAGCTCTTGAGTCTTGGGTGCCTTGTGTTCATGGAAGCACAAAGTCATGGAATCACAGCCTGGTTTGGGTTGGAAGGGACCTCAAAAATGAACTGATTCCATGGGCAGGGCCAGCTGCCCCACACTGGATGGTAAATGGGAGTTGGACCTGTTGGACCCCACTTTCCACCTCTTCATGAACTTCCAGGCCATTTTTCTGGAAGAGCCTCTCCAGGGACAGTCATTCCACAGCCAGAGTCATTCCATGGTAGCAGCTGGAGAAAATCCCCCCACAAAGCAAATTTCCTGTGGCCCACCGACCCGAAGCTCACAAACCCCGAGTTTCCCTACATCCCAGCTTGGCTTCCCACAGGAGAGAGAAAATTTCAGACCTCTCCCTGCAGAATCTGCTCTCCGTTTGGATGTTGGCAAAGAATGGATGGCTGGGAGCCTTCCTAATAAATTCTGTTTTTCCAAAGCAATGAGACCTTGCTGCAGAGCGAGCTGCTGAATTACAGCCTGGAGGAATCGCCGGTGTCAGCTTGGAGTAGCTCTGGATCATCGTGAAGGACGAGAGACAGGAGGAATTTTAGGTTTCTCAGTGTTTTGACTGGCAGGTTTTGCTTCATTTTGATCCTGACCATTGCAACCCCAGTAATTGATGCTGCAGGAATCCGTGATTAATATCCCAGTGTCCCTTTCTCGCACGAGAAGGAAAATGTTTCTACCATACGTTAAAAGCTTTTTAGGGATCTTTCGGCTGGATTCCCTCAGAGCTTCTCTTCCAGAGGCAGCCCAAATCTCCTACCAGCCCCAAATCAGAAAGTTCAGGTGGTGAAAGCCTCAAAAGGAATAAATCCACTCTTTGCCCTACAATTCAAGCGAGAATATCCAGGAGAATCTGTGGAGTGAGTGTGGGGTGGATCCCTCTGGATCATCCATTGCATGTGGGATTTGTTTATCAGATCCCTGAATTCATCGCTCAGATCTTTGGTTTCTGGGGGTTTTGGTCCTCCATTTCCTTACAAACACACAAAAATTGGGCTTTTCCCCTGGCTTTGGGTTTGCTCTGCTGCTGTTGCCTTGGGAAGGTCTTTTCACCCTCCTTAAACCTCGGCTCACCTCAAGGGATGGTGAGAAACCTCAGTGAGGTGTGACAAAGTCCTCCTAAGACCTCCAGCAGACCAAAGGAGTTTTATCCCCATCCTTTATACCTTTATGGGATAAATCCATAACTGTTTCCCAGGGATGATTTCCTAATTGTATATTGGGAAGGAATTCCTGGCTGTGACAGTGGGGAGGGGCTGGGGTGAAATTCCCAGATTTGCTGTGGCTGCCCCTGGATCCCTGGCAGTGCCCAAGGCCAGGTTGGAGCACCCTGTGACAGTGGGAGGTGTCCCTGCCTGTGGCACGGGTGGGACTGGATGGGATTTAAAGTCCATTCCAACCCAAACCATTCCATGATCCTAAATGTCCCTTCCAGCCTCCATCCAGATCCACGCGTGGATTTGGGGTCACGGGCGGCTCCACCAGCTCATCTTTGGTCCTGACCTTGTGGGGCAGGAGCGTGACGGGATCAGCAAAGCCACGGACGTGCTGGGGCAGAGGGAAGGAGGAAGCCAGAGATCCCTTATCAGACAAATCCTGCCTCGGAGGTGCTTCCAACTGTTTGGAGCGGAGCCAAGCTCATCTTCGGCGCTCCGCTGCCAAAATTCCCACAAGGACTTTATCTGATCCGCGGGGAAAGGGAGCAGCCTGCAGTGCTTCCCGCACGGTGGGGTGTCTCCCAGGGGAGGCTGGGCTGGGCTCACACCTGCCTGCGGGAGAGGGGAAGCCAAAAAACAGGAGCCAACATTTCTTTTTTTGGAGCGCGGATCCTCCGCGGAACGGCCGCAGCTCGGGCTGTGCCGAGGTGTTCTCAGGTGTTCTCAGCTTGGATCAAGGGTTTGTGGTTGGGAATGTCAAACATCAGGGCAGGGACACCTTGGTGGTGGCAGTTCCTGGAGCGTCCAGAGGTTTTCCTTGGGTTTGTGGCAGTGCTGTTTTTCCTTGGTTTGCTGGTGGGGGTGAGAACAAGGATGGTTGTGGAATCATGGAATGGTTTGGGTTGGAAAGGGGTTAAAAGCCATCTGTGCCTGCAGAGAGCCAGGACAGCATCAGTGTGCTCAAAGCCTTGTCCAACCTGACCCAGGAAGTTTCCAGGGACGGAGAATGGAAAGGAATTCTGTAAAATAACTCTCCAAGCTGGGAGAGACCCCCAAAAATTCTTCCACCTACTCCAAAACCTCACAGGCAACTGCCCACCGACCAAACCAAAGCTTGGGTGATGTCTTGTATTTGATTTTATCTCCTGAGATGACCCAGATCAGCCTGACTTTGGGCTGCAGCTCAGTGAGCATGGCAGGGGCTGGGAGCAATGGTGAACATCGGGAGACAGGAATTCCTGACCTCACCGAAGGGGCACATCCATGCCCAGGTGATGAGAGCCAGGTTGCTGAGCCAGGAGAGAAAACAGCGTTTTATGAGTCAAACATGGTGTTTTGGAGGAGCAAACCTCAACCTCACATCTCCCCTCGTGCTCAGATGGCAGCTGATGAAAAATCCAGGTATTACTCACCAGATTTTATCAACTTTCCACCCCCGAAGGGCCCCCAGATACCATCACCACCTTCAGTGTTCGCACGTTTTAATTTTGGGGCAGCCCGTGGTCTTGTTGGGAGATGTCAGTGCTCTGCCTTTCGGAGTCTGCCCACAAAAAAACCCCAAAAATGAAAAAATTGTAAAAAAAATAATAAATTCTGGAGAGAAAGAAGTGGCAGAAGGTGCCTAATGAGGGTTTTGCTTGCCCGTGTCCCCTCTGAGTTATTTAGGGTCTGATCAGATCAGATTCCTTCCTATCTCAAGATTCCTTCCTATCTCAAAACCCTCTCTGGAGAGGGTTTTGATAGCTTCAAAACACTCTGTGAACTTTATCAGGCAGAGATTTTCAGATGGAACCTGGGCTCCACCATGGTCTGGTGCCAGGAACCAGCACAATTCCCATTTCCTCTGCTGCCAGCTCCGGGGTTTTCTGATTTAATATGGGAAATGGTAACAGGACCCTTCTGTCCTGGCCATAATGAGATGGGAGAACAATCCTGGCTGTGAAACTGCAGTAACTGGTGAGCTTCACTCCCTAAGAGCTCAGGAGGGTCTGCCAGGTGCTCTCCAGCTCTTGGTGGGGAGGAGGAGACTGGAGCTCGCTCTCCTGGTTGAGTTCTTCCATCTCCTGGAGGAGCAGAGTGGGAAGGTGGCTCTGATGTGGATCCCTGTGCTCAATCCATGTGTAATTCCTGGTTCAATGGTTGGACTTGGTGATCCATCCTGAATAATGGTTTTCCATCCTCAATCATTCAGGTTTTCCATCCTGAGTGATTCTGTGGAGCCGTGGTCGGCCAGAGCTCAGATTAATTAACTTAAAGGATTAAAGGATTACCTGGTTAGGGCTTCTTTGCATCTGAGGAGGGACGTGTGAGCCCTGTGCTGCAGGGAAAACTGCAGCTGCTCTCTAGGAAATGGGGAAAACATGAGGAATGCTCTCCTGGGAATGCTGGACGTGGATTATTGCCCACCAAGAGAGGGGCAACACTTTGGGATAACCAGGACCAGGACCAGAGCTGGCCATTGACCCTCAAATTAGAGAATATCAGCTGCTCATGAAGAAAAATGTCCAATTTGTCAACAATTCAGTAATTTTTACTTTATATTCCACCATTTTGAGGCACTTCCAGGGGAGAGACCGTAAGGCCAGAGGACACAAAGTGCTCCAGGGATTTAGGCTGAGCTGGAGACTTGGCTTTTCCTCGCTGCTCCGTCGGCGAGCAAAGAGCAGGATCAGCCGAACGTGTTCCCTGTGTTTTCTTTCCCGAAGCTCCAAACCCATCCAAATCCCCCCTTCAGCAGCTCAGGGTATTTTTTTTTTTCCTAGGACTGTCATTCCCGACTGAACGAATTTTTTTTTTTTTTAATTTCTTTTTTTTTCCCCCCCCTTGAAAATCCAAATCAATTCCGCCCGGAGCCTCCTCATGCCGGGAGCTCTTCCATTAATATCAGATGGGGAAGGCGGGCCAGGCCCTGAAAGTGGATATAGTTTGCATTTGAAGGAAGGTTTTGTGTATGAAACTGAGAAATGCGTCCCAGCCTGACACCGGTGATTGATTGCAGCTCTGCTAAAGATTAGCCAGACGTTTTAAGCACCGCAATTATTCATCTCCTCAGAGCTGGATCTATATTTAAACTGGGCCTAACAACGGGCGGACGCCGGGTTCTGCTCCCGCACAGGCCCCGCGCCGGAGCGGGGAGGGAAAAGGCGAATTTTGGGGTCGATTACTGGATTTTTCCACCTCTTTTCGGTGCTGTGGGAGTCTCCAGCACAGCCAGCCCCGTGCACACATGATGTCAATTAGGGTAGAGCCAGCCTTGGCACCACAAGGATGGGGTGGGACACGGCCAGGGAGGACAGGGGGGACCAGGAGGGGTCCTGGGGTGCAGTTTGTGGTTGGGGTCTTCATCAAGGAGCCCCCAGGAACCCCAGCAACCCCCAGGGCCTTGTGGGGAGTCTGGGCTCGGCAGTGTTTGCAAAGTGTTTTGGGATCAGTGGGTTGAGGCTGAAGGATAAAAATATTTGGGTTTTTGCTTTCCCTGCTGTTGGTGGAGGTGGAAACCCAAGCCAGGAGCTCATTGAGGGATTTCTGGTGATCTCTGTGGATGGGCAAAGGGATAATGCTGCAAAGTGCAGAGACCAACCTAAGGTGATGCCATCTTGGTGCTGTTGTGCCTTTCAGTGACACATCTTGAGCCAGAGAGCCTCAGTTTCCACCTGGAAACACTCGAAGACAGCTTGCAAACCCCAAAATTGCCCCTCTTTGCCAGTTTTTATCATGGAGTCATGGATAATGGGAGGGCTGGGAGGGAGGGAACTTATATCCCATCCCATTCCCACCCCATTCCATGTTCAGGGACACCTCCCACTGTCCCAGGTGGATCCAAGCCCCAATGTCCAACCTGGCCTTGGGCACTGCCAGGGATCCAGGGGCAGCCACAGCAAATCTGGGAATTCCAGCCCAGGCAGGAATTCCTTGCCCAGATCCCAGCCCAATCTCCCCTTTCCCAGTGGGAGCCATTCCCTGGGTGCTGTCCCTCTGTCCCTTGTCCCCAGTCCCTCTCCAGCTCTCCTGGAGCCCCTGCAGGGACTCTGAGGATTCCCTGGATTTTTCCCTTCTCCAGGGGAACATTCCCAGCTCTCCCAGCCTGGCTCCCTGGGAATTTTCCATTCCTTGAATGTTTTTGGTTGATCAGCTCTGCCTCAGGACCCAGCAGTGCTCCCCACAGTCTCTCCTTGCTCTGATTTCCCATCAGTGAGAGCAAGCAACCCCTGGCTCATGGATTTGGTTCACTCAAAGGCTTATCCCGGAGATTTTTGAGGCAAAAACAATGGATTTCAGTCTCTGGATGACTTCTGAGGGGTCTGGGAAAGGTAACTCAGACAGCCAAGCCTCCTGCCAGCAAACCTCCATCAATTATTGACTCTGCTCCTCTCGCTGCCGGGTTTGGAGAGCTCAGCAGATCAAAATAAGCCTGAAACTCCTTGGATTGGGAAGAGGGGCTGGGAATGCCGCTGGAAAACCCAGCCTTGGGATGTGTTTCCTTTTGGGAAGGTCAGGGGACAGCGTGGTCACGGATCAGGGGTGGCAGTGTGGAGATTCCATGGAGTGTTTGTCACCCACGGAGATCCGCAGGCCAGCATGGAAACTCAGTGTTCCCTAAAAAAACCAGCTTTTAGCACTTTCCCAGGGTTTTCTGGTGCCTTGGGAACTCCCAAATCCAGTGAAACCTGTCAGGTAGACGAGGATGAGGATGATGAGAGTCAGGATGAGGGTGAGGACAGACGTGGCAAACTCAAGGCGCGCCGTGGCCATGAAAGGGTTCCTTGGTTCCCTGCCCCCTTCCCGCTCTTCCAGTGGAATTCCTTGATGGAATTGATGGCACAGCTGAGTGCAGGTGATTTTTTTTTTGATTCAGAAATAGGGAGATGTGTTGTTTTGATCCCGTTTTGGGATGATTTATCCCTCTGGAGCGCTGCAGCTGTTGGGGCTCTGGAGGAGTTTGGCTTCGCGTGCTCCCACCTCTTGTACTTTGTAATATTAATAACCCTCCCTGCTCCTGAGTGGAATTTGGGTTTTTTTCCCAAATAACCGATTTTTTGGGAATGAGAAACCCTGCAAAATTATTGATGGGTGTCCCAGAGCCTTGTGCTCCCTCCACGGGTTTGGAAGGGGGGGAATGAAGCCAAAAATGGATGGAAAAGGGGAATGTGAGGCAGGAGAGAAACTGTAGTATTAATAAGTATTAATGAGCTGCAAAGGTCATTAAGCCACAGGGAGGGGTTGGGAGCACCCAGAAATCTTTTTTTGGGAATTCTTCCTGTTCCATGATAATGCCCTCAGCTATAGGGAATGCCTGTGCTATTCCTGGGGGAAAAAAAGGAGAAAAAAGAAGAAAAATGGGGGAAAAAAAACAGGAAAAGGGAGAGAGAAATGAGAAAATGGGGGAGGGGAAGAAAAGGAAAAGAGGGGGGTAATGAAAAAAGGTAGAATGAAAAGGGAAGACAAGGGGGGAAAAAAAATAAAAATGGGGGAAATTGAAAAGGGAAGGGGAAAGGAAAAGGGGGAAATGAGAAAGGGGGAATGGTAAAAGGGAAAAGAAAGGAGGGAAAAAGGGAGATAAAAAATGGGGGGAGGAACCAAAAAGAAGGGGAAGGAAAAATGGGGGTAGGAAAAAAATGGGGGAAAGAAAAAAAGGAGAAAAACAAGACAAAAGGGGGGGAATAGAAAAAAGAGAAAAGGGAGAAAAAGGAAAAATGAAGGAAAGAAAAAAGGGATGGAAAAAACAAGGGGGGAAAGGAAAATCAAGATCTAAAGGAAAAAAGAAAATAGAATGCAGGTGATGAAAAAGACCCCCCAAAAAAGGAGAGGGAAAGAAACCAAAAACAAAGGAGGGAGGAAAAAAGAAGGTGAGAAAAGGGAAAAATGGGATGATCTTGAAATTCCCTGCCATCCCAAATCATTCCATGATCCTCTGAACCAGGCAGGAGATGTTTGGCACCCAGGGTACCCGAGGCAGTGCACAAACCCCACCCCAGTGTTTTTCTCTATAAATCCTCGTATTTGTCACTATAAATCCCTGTATTTTTCCCTACAAATCCCTCTGTTTTTCCCTCTAAACAAACCCCTGCCTCTTTCCCAATCCGTGTCACCCCTGGGAGGGAGCTGCCAGCAGGAGCTTCACTCCACGTGTTCCTTTGGCTCCGGGATGGGGACAAGTGGAATTTATGATTCTGAGAGCCCCCATTGTCAGGATTTCCAAATCCCACATGTGCTGGCCTGGGAAAAAGTTGGGTTTGTTCCTGCAATTAAAGCACCACAGAAATATCCGACGGATGAGGTGCTCCAGGCTCCGTGGATCATGGATCTCGGCCCTGCAGGCGGTGATAAACTGGGTTTTGCTAGGCTGGGGTTTGAGTTTTCGGGGTTTTAGAGCTGCTGTAGGGTTGGGTTTGGTTCTGGGTACCCTGTTAATGGATGGGAGTGGTGCCCTGAACTCTGCCTGGCCCCAAAGCTTTGCTGACAGAAATTTCGGCCTCCCAGACAAAAGGGAGAGGGGAAAAATCCTAAAAAGTGAAGCAGGTGAGGTCAGGTGGAGGTGGAAAGAGGCTGAAAAGTGGGAATGGGGCTGGGATAAACCCCTGATGGCTCAGGAACAGCAGGGCAGCACAGCCCAGATGTTCTTAGCCAAAAAAAAAAGGGAACAAGGGAAGTGAGGATGAGAATAAATTTAGGAATGCAGAGGTGAGACCCTCCAAGGGAAGGGTTTCATGTTTGCCATGGAGCCAGCTTGAAATTCCCATTCCAGGATTCCATGAATCAAAGGGAAACATCAACCACCAACAATTTGTATCCATGAGGGGGAAAGAGCTGGAAAACTGAGCTGGAATTTGCTCCATGGGCATTTTGGGTTGTCCCAGCATTGGGTGTCTCAGGGCAGGCCTGGCATCCTGATACTGCTCTAAGGTGCCAGAAAATGTCCAGGGAAAAACCAAGAAAATTTCCAGGGAAAACCCAAGAAAATTTCCAGGGAAAAAGCCATCTCTGAAAGGGTGATTTGTGCCCTAAAGCAGTGTCTGATGATCCTTAAAAAATTCCATTTACAGAACTGAGGAGAAGGAAGTTATTTATTTATATAAAGTTATTCAATTTTTCTGCTGCAGAATTCCCAGTTTTCATATATTCCTAAATATTCCAGAAAACTAAAGCAGGGTTGGAGGGATTTGCTCCAAGTCTCATCAACTCCAGTTGAGAACCCTGATCATAAACTGTCGAGAAATCCAGGGTTTTGTGGTTTATCCTTAAAAATCCACACATTTCCAATCCTTACCTGTGCATTGGAGAGGTTTAGGGTGAAGTTTTCCTGGAAGTTGATTTTTAAATATGGATTTTCTCTGTTATTTTGGGAGCTGTGGGTGGGATTGTGGTGGAGCAGGTGAGTGGTGAGATCCCAGTGATCCCATGGGATGCTCCATGGGGGTTCCCTGAGGCCACCTTGCCACAGAAACTCCTTGACTGAGACTCAGACCCACCTGGTGGGGCTTCCTCAGCAGGAGCTGGGACCCAAAGTCTCCTCATCCTTGTAAAAGGCTGCAAATGTATTGATTCTGTTCTAGGCTTTGATTTTAGGGGAAATTTCTCCATGAAAAAGGTTCTCCAGCCCAGGGAGGTGGTGGATTCAAACTCCCTGTGGATGTGGCACTTGGGAATGTGGTTTAATGCTGGGATTGGCAGTTCTGAGGAACTCTACCATCTTAAAAATCTTTTCCGACCTCAGTGATTCCATAATTCTCATATTCTGTCTCTGTTAGGGCCAAATCCTTGGGATTTCCTTCAACAATCCCATTTTGCCCTGCATCAAGGAGGATGTTTTGTATGGAAAGAGGATTTTTCATCATTTAGCAAGATTTCTTTAAAAAAGTCAAAAAGACAGATTAGTATCTTTTGGTGGCCCCTTTGAAGGTTTTGTGGACCCAATGCCTTGAGCTTGGTTTGTGCTGGATGAGCTCCTTTTCTAGGTGATGGGAAAGAGGAACTTCTTCATTTTCCCCTGGAATTCAAAGTCCTGGGAGTGGCTGAGTAACCAACCCAACCAGAACAGGGATATGAGGGATGCCAGGAGATCCCTCTGATGGAAGATGCTCCTCACCATGCCACTTGTGCCATCACAAGGTGACAATCCTTGGCCACCCTGGCCTTCAAAAATTACTGGAGTGGTGGCATTGTCTATCCCAGCTGCCACCAGAGCTGTCACAGTTTATTGTTAATTAATTGCTTTTAATTCTACACACAATTAATTGGTTTTAATTCCAGCAAGAATTCCCTGCTCCTCCCTGGAGTGGGTGTTAGGGTGGTCAAACAGTAGAGTTAGGATCCCAGATTTGCTGTGGCTGCCCCTGGATCCCTGACAGTGTCCAAAGCCAGGTTGGACATTGGGGCTTGGAGCACCCTGGGATAATGGGAAGTGTCACTGCCCATGGATGGGGTGGCACTGGATCATTTTAAGGTTCCCTTCCAACCCAAACTTTCCATGACTTCGTTATTCCCTTTTTCCCTTACTTCTACCCTTTCTCAGCAGAGTCTCCTAAATTTCCCCTCTAAGTCCATTTTTTTTCATTTGAATGTCAGATTTAATACCCTGAGCTCAGACTTTTAGGTTTTTCATTGTGTTCCCCAAATCCTTCATTCCCACCCAAACATTCCCATATTTTTTGACCAACCAGAACATATTCCCTGGGGAGATAATCCCAGAATCCTTAAGGTTGGAAAACGCACAAGGAACACCACTGGTTATCCAGAAAGGGGAGATTGGGCTGGGATCTTGGCAAGGAATTCCTGGCTGGGCTGGAATTCCCAGATTTGCTGTGGCTGCCCCTGGATCCCTGGCAGTGCCCAAGGCCAGGCTGGACACTGGGAGCAGCCTGGGACAGTGGGAGGTGTCCCTGCCCATGGATGGGGTGGAATTGGATGGGCTTTAAGGTCTCTTCCTACCCCAACCATTCCATGATTCCATATTATCCCCCACAGGGAGGACTTTAAGGTCTTCTGGAAGTTCTAAACCCCTCTTCTCCGGAGCTGTGGGACACATCCCCACCTTTGCTGTTGATTCCTTGCCCCATCCAAGCCAGACCTATCTCCAGATCCTCTTTTCCAACTTCCAAACCCCACAACTGCTCTTCTCCTGCTGCTTTTGCCCTGTCTGGGTCCCAGTTTGTTGGACACTTCCCCATCCCTCCATCCTCACATTCCCTCTCCATCCCCAGCCACAGCTCCGCTCTCTGAGCGCCCGGAGAGGGAAATAAATCGTGCAGAAAGAACTTCCCTGCCCCTGAATTCCCCCTGGATCCCCTCCTGCCCGGGATATAATTAATGCTGCCATTGTTCTCCTCGGTTTGTATATTTAGATGGCCTTTTTGTTTAAAGTTGATTCCTCGCTGCTCCTTGGAATATCTCCCCGGGGAGGGAAATGGATGATATTCCAACGGCGGCTCGGCCACAATATGCGCTAAATAAACACACCGGCTAAAAAACGCCATAAAGGCCCCTTTGTCCTGGTGGACGGCAAAAAAAAGGGGGAAAAAAAACCTCTCCCAGAAGGACGGTGGGGAGTGAAACTTATCTGGGAGATCTCCCATGGCTGCGATTGTCCCGGGAAGTGCCCTAAATTAAACACTTCCACCCTTGAGCGCTCGCCTCGAGCGTCACCCGGCTGAGGATTCCCAGGAGCAGCGGGAGCGTGGGGATGATGGGCTGAGCGCGGGCATCGATTGAATGACGGCTCTGCCTCCTCACAGCGCTGCTCCTGGCCTGGGGCTGGGCCCCGGCGGGGCTCGGCTCGGTTATCTCAGTTTAATGATCGGGTTTCCATCTCTGCTGCGAGAGTCATTTGTATTCCAGAGGCTCTGGAGCGGGGAGAGCGAGGGGGCCACGGGAGCACCCAGCGATGCGCGGGCAAGGCTGAGAGTGCTCCCGGTGGCTCTGGGATCAGATCAGCTCAAACCCTGAGTTTTGGAGGGGATCCCCAGTGTTTAACCCCCAGGTGATCTGGTGTTCACCTCCGCATGGAGCTGAATCCCGAGGTTTGCAGCTCCCTGGTGTCACTGGAAGCTCCACCAGCATGGACCTGGTTATGTTTATTTAATTTCTCTTTCACTGTGTTCTGATTTTATTTTTTTATTTCTCCTTGCCTGATTCTATTTTAAATTTTTTTTCTCCTTGACCTTCTTCTGTTTTAATTTTTTAATTTCTCTTTGCCTGATTTTAATTTAATTTTTTAATTTCTCCTTGGCCTGGTTCTACTTTCATTTTTTAGTTTCTCCTTGACCTTGTTCTATTTTAATTTTTAAATTTCTCCTTGCCCTGATTTTATTTCTTTTCTTTCTCCTTGATCTGGTTCTATTCTAATTTTTTTAGTTTCTTCTTCACCTTGTTCTATTTTAACTTTTAAATTTCTCCTTGCCTTGATTTTCTTTTAATTTTTTAATTTCCCATTTACGTGGTTCTATTCTAATTTTTTAGTTTCTTCTTGACCTTGTTCTATTTTAATTTTTAAATTTCTCCTTGCCTTGATTTTATTTTAATTTTTTAATTTCTTGTTTATCTGGTTCTATTTAAATTTTTTTAGTTTCTTCTTGATCTTGTTCTGTTTTAATTTTTTTAATTTCTCCTTGGCCTGATTTTATTTTTATTTTTTAATTTTTCCTTAACCTGGTTCTATTTTAATTTTTTAAGTTTCTCCTTGACCTTGTTCTGTTTTATTTTTTTAAATTTTCCTTGCTCTGATTTTATTTTAATTTTTTAATTTCTCCTTGGCCTTGTTCTGTTTTAATTTTTTAATTTCTCCTTGGCCTCCTGGTTGGAAGGGAATCATTTCATGGAGCTGTGGTGTGGTGACATCAAGCTGGGCTCAGCCTGTTGGTTGAGCTGGTGTCAGGTGGTGGCACTTCCATCAGGGAAGCTCTTGGAATCTTATAAGTCTCAGGGACTCATCCTGAGGAGGATAAATCTCGATTAATTATTAGTAATTAATTATTAATGTGTAAAACAACACCATGAATGAGTGCAGAAATCCTGCATCCCATCAGGTGCAAGATAACACAGATTTTGGGATGCAGGTTCAGCGCTGGGTTAATGGATCCGGGTCTGGAGATATTTCAGGAACATCCCTTTGGTGTTGGGGGATTGGGGAATTAACTTGGGGCAAAATCTGAGACAGAGATAAAAATACTGGGTTTGATAAAAATATTGTGTTTGATAAAAATATTGTGTTTGATAAAAATATTGGGTTTGATAAAAATATTGGGTTTGAATCACAGCAAAATCTGCTGAGTCAAAGGGGTCGTTAAATCAAGATGGGTTTTCAGGAATGGGGAGTTTGGGAATGGCTGGGAAGGCTTTGGAATAGGGAGTTGGGAATAGCTGGGAAGGGTGAAGAGTGGAGTTTGGAATGGCTGGGAGGAGTGAGGAATGGGGAGTTGGGAATGGCTGGGAAGGCTTTGGAATAGGGAGTTGGGAATAGCTGGGAAGTTTGAGGAATGGAGTTTGGAATGGCTGGGAAGTCTTTGGAATGGGGAGTTGGGAATGGCTGGGAAGGTGAGGGTGGTGATTTGGGAATGCCTGGGAAGAATGAGGAATGGCAAGTTTGCAATGGTTGGGAAGGCTTTGGAATAACGAGTTGGGAATGGCTGGGAAGGGTGAAGAATGGAGTTTGGAATGGTTGGCAAGGGTGAGGAATGATGAGTTGGGAATGGCTGGGAAGGGTGAGGAATGGCAAGTTGGGAATAGTTGGGAAGGCTTTGGAATAATGAGTTGGGAATGGCTGGGAAGGGTGAGGAATGAGGACTTTGGGAATGGCTGGGAAGTGTGAGGAATGAGGATTTTGGGAATGGCTGGGAAGAATGAAGAATGGCAAGTTTGGAATGGTTGGGAAGGCTTTGGAATAACGAGTTGGGAATGGCTGGGAAGGGTAAGGAATGGGGAGTTGGGAATGGCTGGGAAGTGTGAGGAATGGAGAGTTGGGAATAGTTGGGAAGGCTTTGGAATAATGAGTTGGTAATGGCTGGGAAGGGTGAAGAATGGAGTTTGGAATGGTTGGGAAGGGTGAAGAATGGAGTTTGGAATGGTTGGGAAGGGTGAGGGATGGGGAGTTGGGAATGGCTGGGAAGGCTTTGGAATAATGAGTTGGGAATGGTTGGGAAGGGTGAGGGATGGGGAGTTGGGAATGGCTGGGAAGGCTGCAGAGGAGGAAAGTGTCTGAGTGAGGAGGTGAGGAGGGAATTGTTGAATGGAGCTGCAGGGAAGCGCCCCTGGGATGGGGTTTGTTGTTGCCATCCTTGTAAAGAACCCGAATTTTGCAAGATTTAGATCAGAACTTCAAAAAATCTTGATTGTCTTTCAGCATTCCGTGGGGAAAACAGCTTTAAGTTTTGGGGTCTCTCTGCAGGCCACAGGAATGGTGCCCCCAAGGAGTTAATAAGGTTAAATGGGATTTTAAAAAATATTTTAGGAAGGTTCTGGATGATTTCAAGCCCCAAACCTTGGGAATGAGTGGAATTATTAGATACGAACATCTCTGTGCCTCAGTTGTCCATCTTCATGTGGATGCTGATTCTTTGTCTTTCCTCCTTTTTTAAGGGCCTAAATTTTGGAGGCATTTGGGATGGATGCAGGGAGAGATAAGGGGATTTATGGATATTTAGATAAAAATAGATATAAATAGATACAGGTAAATACAAACCTCTATTTTGGCTGTGGAATTTTACAGGCTGTGGTGTCTCAGTCTCAGTTCAGGGTTGGTAGGGAAATATTTCTCTTCTTCCCTTCTCCTTCTTCATCTCTACCATCTCCATCCCCATCCCTTGTTTCTCTCCTTTTCCTTCAGAAATTGCAGAATTTCCCATTATTTTTTTAATTTTTCTTTTTTTCTCTTTTTCATTAATTTTCATGAATTTTCCATTTTTTCCCATTATTTTATTCCTTAACAGTTACACAAGCTTGCTCTTCTCCAGTGTGGGGAAGGTACTGAATTAACTGGGGGGAAAAAAATATGGAATGTAATTGTGGTCCTGGAAGAAGGGATGGATGATGATGGTTGAACTTGGGAGGCTTAGGATGGGAAAACCTCTGGGAATGTGAAACCCTCGTAATTAACACTTCCCACTGTCCCAGGTGGATCCAACCTGGCCTTGGGCACTGCCAGGGATCCAGGGGCAGCCCCAGCAAATCTGGGAATTCCAGCCCAGCCAGGAATTCCTTGCCAAGATCCCAGCCCAATCTCCCCTTTCCCAGTGGGAGCCATTCCCTGGGTGCTGTCCCTCTGTCCCTTGTCCCCAGTCCCTCTCCAGCTCTCCTGGAGCCCCTCCAGAGACTCTGAGGATTCCCTGGATTTTTCCCTTCTCCAGGGGATCATTCCCAGCTCTCCCAGCCTGGCTCCACTCTTGCTGACCCTTCTCTGGGCTCTCTCCAGCAGTTCTGTGTCCTTCCCATGTTGGACACAGAATGTCCTTCCCAGACCTAGACATGGAATTCCAGGTGGGATCTCAGGAGAGCAGGACAATCCCATCCTGGCAGGAGTTTTCCAGCAGACACAGTGGGCCGGTGCCACTGCTCATGAACTTCCTTCCCAACCCCATTCCAATGGATATCCAAAATCCAGCTGGGAACACTGTTCCACCTTCCCTCCCTTAGGAACCACTCATCTTCCAAACTTCAACCTCATCCCCACATCCAACCGGGCACTTTTGAGGAATTTCAGTGGCTCCTAAAATCCCAACCCTCTTTTTTTTTGGGGGGTGGGGGTTTGGAAACCTTTTTTGGGCCGTGGCTTTGGAAGGTAATTCCAGGGAAAAGGGCTCTGCGTGCTGGTAGCTCCGATGAGGAGGAATGCTCTGAACCGGAACGTTCCGCGCTCCGGAGCCAGAGATTCCTGATTAATAAGGAAAACAGGACGGCTTCCTCCCTCCAAGGGGCAGGGATTAGAAAAATTAAGCAACAGGGCTGAGGAAAAGCCTGGAGGGAGAGAGCAGAGTGATAACAAAGGAGAGGAGAGGAAGAATAATAAGTGTGAATCCCAAAAAACAGTAGGGAGGGAAGTGGTTTCCAAGAGGCAGAGGGAGCTGGGTTGGAGAAGGGTTGGATTGTTGAAGATGCACAGTGGATTTGCTGGGCGTCTTTTTCAATCTGTTTTCCAAATTTTTTCCAATATTTTTCAGCATTTTTTCAATGCTTTTCATTTTTTTATAATATTTTCCCTTTTTTCTAATATTGTTTCAATATTTTTCAGCATTTTTTCAATGGTCTTCAATATTTTACAATATTTTACAATTTTTCTGATATTTTTTCTTTTTTTTTTTGTTTCCCAATATTTTTCTATATCTTTTTCAGTATTTTTAAATATTTTTTTCAACATTTTTTTCAATATTTTATAATATCTGAGGTGAGAAACATCGCTGTCATGGGAATGACATCCATAGGGAGTCTGGTCTTTTCCCTTTTCCTTTTTCCCTTTTCCCTTTTCCCCTTTCCCTTTCCCTTCTCCCTTCTCTCTTTTCCCTTCTCCCTTCTCCCTTCTCCCTTCTCCCTTCTCCCTTCTCCCTTTTCCCTTTTGTTTCCCTTTTTTCCCTTTTTTTTCCCCTTTTTCCCCCTTTTTTTTCCCTTTTTTTCCCCTTTTCCCTTCTCCCTTTTCCTTTTTCCCTTTTCCTTTTTCCTTCCCCCTTTTCCCTTCCCTTTTGAGCTTTAAGGAAAGAATTGACCCTTTTAGGTATTAAACCAAATCAAAAATATTCAGGAAAGCCTCATTTTCCTGAGGAATTAACCCATAAATGAGGGAGCTGGGAAGGCTGGAGACTGACCTATCCACCAGATCCACATTGCACCTCAAAATCCTGGAATCATTAGGTTGGGAAAGCCCTCCAAGGCCACCAAATCCAACTTCGGGACCACGAGTGCTCGGGATGGGCAGCTGGGAGCGAGGGGGACGAGGGAGGGATGGGTGCATGGAAGGAGTTTATGAATTCCACGAAGACCAAAGTCATTCCCAGAGGAATTCCGACGCGGTTTGTGGCAGGAGATCCCGGTTTCCCGCCGGCTCGGCCCCGCCGCCCTCCCCGAGCGTTCCTCCCTTCCCAAATGTCCTCCCCTAATGAAACAGAAACACATGGAGGCTCTTTTTGCCCGAATTCCAGGTTAATTTGAAAAAGGCCGTTTCCATCAGACGTTCTGTACACAAAGGGCTCCGCGTTGCCACTGCAGAAAATTCAATTGTGAACTCCCAGCCGGGGCCTTGGGGGGCAGAGAAACGGGAGCCGGGAGCTGGGCCCTCTTCCCAGCTCCACCGGGAGCCTGGCAGGGAGCAGGGAAGATTCCTTCCCTTCAGCTTCCATAAACCTCAAAGCATGGCTCAGATCCTTCTCCTTACGCCCGACTCCAGCCTCGCTCAGATTCCCAGTGCCTTCTTTCAGATGAATTAGGGGTTTTGCCTTTTTTTCCAGCTGATTTCAAGGGAGTTGTTCATAAAAAAAAGTAGTAAAAATGGAGGTCATCCAGCTTCTGATCCTAGATTTTAATTGCTGCTGATTGTTGCAATAAATCTGTCTCAGTGGCTGAGGCTGCAGCTGTGCCAACAGGTCCAGGTAGAGCAGCATCTTCTCAGTTCCCACCTTGAGCTGGATTCTAATTCCTTAAGCCTGGGAAGAGACTGGGAGCAGCCCTGGGAGAGGGGTTTGGGATGTTGGGATGAGGCTGGAATGGCCCAGCCCAGCTCCCCCTGCTCAGCCCTGGCTGATGGCAAAGGCAAGGTGGGAATGGTGTCCCTGTGCCCTCCCTCAGGTGAGAGCCCACCTGCAGAGCTGCCCCAGCCCTGGGCCAACAGCAGGAGGACGTGGAGCTGCTGGAGAGAGCCCAGAGGAGGCCCCGGAGCTGCTGCAGGGCTGGAGCCCCTCTGCTCTGGAGCCAGGCTGGCAGAGCTGGGAATGTTCCCCTGGAGAAGGGAAGGCTCCAGGCAGAGCTCAGAGCCCCTGGCAGGGCCTGCAGGGGCTCCAGGAGAGCTGCAGAGGGACTGGGGACAAGGGACAGAGGGACAGCACCCAGGGAATGGCTCCCACTGGGAAAGGGGAGATTGGGCTGGGATCTGGGCAAGGAATTCCTGGCTGGGCTGGAATTCCCAGATTTGCTGTGGCTGCCCCTGGATCCCTGGCAATGCTCAAGGCCAGGTTGGACACTGGGATTTGGAGCAGCCTGGGGCAGTGGAGGTGTCCCTGGGATCCCTGATGGAGTGGGATGGAATGAGATTCAAGCTCCCTTTCAACCCAGCCCATTCCTTGATTCCATGTAATAAAATACATAATGTCTAATAAGTTTATAAGATAATGAGCCCCATAAACAACATTATCCAATATTGTGATTAACCATGTAAAGTTCCATATAATTGTTACATATAACACAGTGCAACCAATCTAATTTAACCCCATATCCAAAGGAAATGGACACCCAGGCTCACATGGCTGGGGAGCTCTGCCCCTGCTTTTCCCTCTCAGCTCCTCCCAGCACTTCTGGAGTTCACTGCAATCCCACCAAGGGTGGAGGGTTCTTAAATTACTCCCAGTTCCAGGGAAATTGGAGAGCAGGGGAAGTCCAGCCTTGCCCCTGGAGAGGGGCTCACGCCTCGTTACTGCCTGAGAATCCAGCAGGAAGGGAGTTCCCAGATGGGACCAGGTTCAGATGGGATGAGGCTGGACCATCCCTGGATCAGGGATCGATCACGAGATGTAAATTTGGATAAAACCACAATTTGGTGTTCACGGAGCACTTCGTTATCTCAGCACTTGGTGGCTTTGAGGAGCCCCAGGATGACTCTGGAAATCACTTAACCCTTAATTCCCATGGGTTCTAATAATTTATTTCTAAATGAAGCTGCTGATTTTCAGCATCTCTGAGGTCAGATCAGATCAGGGTTTTATTTGCTCATCTTTATTTCTCAGGTTTTATTTCCTCTTGTTTTTATTTCCTGGGCTGGTTTTGCTCCTCTTTTTTTCCTGGAGCATTTCAGGGCTTGGTTTGCCAGGGGCAGCTCCATCCCTGGGTCTGAGAGGTTCTCTGGGATGCCAGGGAGGTGAATCCAGCTGGGAATCAGGCTCTGCTCCTGGGGAACAAGGGAGACAACAAGGACAAACGGCCTCAAGTTGTACTGAGGAGGTTTAGGTTGGAATTAGGGAAATTTCTCCATGGAAAGGGTGGCCAGGCACTGGAATTGCCCATGGAAGTGATGGGATGTCCATTCCTGGAGGGATCTAAATCCCTGGGGATGTGGCACTGGGGACATGGAGCAGTGGTGGCCTTGGCAGTGCAGGGAATGGTTGGATTCTGTGGTCTGAAGGATCTTTTCCAACCTTTTTCCATGATTTTAAAGCAGCTTTGCTTTTCCCTCCTGCCCATCCCATCTTTTCCCTGCTGCTTTCAGCATCAGGCAAGCAGAGGATTAAAAACCCTCTGGATTCCCACTTCCACTGCCATCTCATCCACAAGGATTTTCCCTTTTCCTTTGCATTTTTTCCCAAACTCAGCATTCCCGTTGATCAGTCGTACAAGCAATTCTTTAAATATTCTTTATTTCCTGCCTTTCCTGGAGGCTTTTTTTGCCCAAATGAGGGCTGGGCTGGGATTTAGGTGGGCAGAGGAGCTGCTGGTGCCTCGTTGGAATGCAGGGAAATGCAGGAGGTCACGGGGCCACAGCCTAAATAAGTGATGGGATGTCATGAAAAATTCCTCTTGGAGCACAAGGAGAGTTCAGCACCTGCCAGGAGATTGCTTGGCTTTTATTTATTTTTAATTTTCCCTCTCTTTTTGAATTCCTTCTGTATTTTATTCATGTTTCTGTCTGGGCAGGCTCAGGGGGTTTTGGGGCCGTGCAGAATACAGGGATTTTTATTTTTTTTTTAAGGAAAAAAGAGGATCAGACACAGAGAGGGGAGGCACAAAGCTGGAAGAAATGCAGGAGAAAGCAGGAATGAGAAATGAGGTTTGGACAGAGCCTCGTTAGCAGCAAGGAGAGATGAGCAGCAGGATAAAACAGGAATTTCTCCACTCTGTGGAGGTTTCAGGGGTGCAGGAAGCTGCATGCATCCAGTTTATCCTGGGATTGTGCATTTGGGATGTCCCAGCTGGATCTGCTAGAGGTGGGAAATGGATCCCTGCAGAGCTCCAGGATCTCCAGACCTCCCAGGTTCACCCAGGGGTGGGAGCAACCCTGCTTAGCAGGAATTGTGGCATCCCTGGTATTGGAAATGGAACCAATGAATTCCATGCATCCCACATGGATCAGGAGATGGGAAGGGGCTGGGGTAGAGGCAGCCAGGCAGGCTCTTCCTTGGGACTGGGAATTTGTGGGATAAGAGGCCTCTCTCCTTTGCTTTTCCAATGTGCTCTGATCCCACTCCTTCCCTGTGCCTGAATTTACAGATATTCAGGTGTTGTATCCATGTATCCTTTGATAGGATCACCTCTGCATCCAATGGCTTTGATGGATCCTTCCCTTCCCTTCCCTTCCCTTCCCTTCCCTTCCCTTCCCTTCCCTTCCCTTCCCTTCCCTTCCCTTCCCTTCCCTTCCCTTTTCCTTTTTCCCTTTTTTTCCCTTTTCCCTTCTTCTTTTCCTTTCTTCTTTTCCCTTTTTTCCCTTTTTTTCCCTTTCCCTACCATTCCATTCCATTCCATTCCTGGAACTCTGGAATTGCTCCTGTCCTCTGGCATCCCATCCAGAGCTTGAAAAGCCACCAGAATCACCCCAAAAAATTCCTCTTCCTTGGACAGTGACCCTTGGAATTGGGATTGGGATTTTTGAGTGCTGGGAGAAGGATTTTTTGAGGATTTGACATCTGAAAAACACAGAGAGAGTGGCCTGGAGTGGCAGCTGGAAAACCAGTGGAAAACCAGTGCCAGGCTCGTGATTCCTTGGTGGTTTTACTGCGGATTTTGCCATCCCCCATCCCAGCTCCTCTCTCTGGGAGCAGCTTCTGGCTGTAACTTTAATCCTGCTTTTTTTTATTTCCTGAAATAATTCCTTTTTTTTTTTTTTTTTGTCTTTTTGTGACTAACAATGACCTCAGCTGTTTGTTTAAGGAGTTCATAACCCCTCAGAAATGTTCCGACAACCCCAAGGAAGTTTCCAAGGAACCCTCGGGTCGGGAGCCTCTGGCATCGATCGGGGATTCTGCTTTATGTTCCTATCAAACAATAACGAAATTAAAAGGGAAGGAGAAAATAAACACGTTTTGGGGTAAATAAAGACAAATTTATTTGTCTCCAACACCGCTGTTGGAGCTCAGGGAAGGGCCAGCAGACGGCTTGGCCCGGCCCCTGCTCCTTCCTGCCAGGAAAACGCGCTGGGAAGAGGGAACGAGGCAATGGGACCATGGTGGGAACACACAGGACCCAGTTTGGGTGGAAAATGCCCTGAAAAGGGGGTTTGGCTTAGCCGGGCTGCTTAGGCTGGGCTTAAAGTTGAGCTGGGCTTGGTTTAGGCTGAATTCATTGAGGTCACGTGAATTGGAGAAATCATGGAGGGGCTTTGGTGGGTTTGGGTGCTTTGTCCATTGTGGGTGAAGGAGGAGGGAGTTGGGGGCTCTGTCAGACCTGGAGCCGGGAGTTTGGTGCCCAAATCCGGGTGGCAGATCCCTGACTTGGTGTCCAAATCCAAATGGCAGATCCCTGATTCCAGTGCCCAAATCCAGGTGGCAGATCCCTTACTTGGTGTCCAAATCCTGGTGGCAGATCCCCAATTCCAGTGCCCAAATTCCAGTGACAGATCCCTGATTTGGTGCCCAAATCCTGGTGAGAGATCCCAGACCCTGGTACCCAAATCCAGGTGTCAGCTGAGGGTTCCATGGATGAGTTTGGATCTGCTTTGGCAAATCCTCCTCCTCTGAAATTCTGTCTAGATTAAACTGCCTTGGATTTTTTAATTACTATTATTTTTATTTCCTGTCTTTTTTTTCCTTTTCCTTTCTTAATTTTTTATTTACTTTCCCTTTTTCCCCTTTCCTTTTCCCCTCTTTTCTTCTTTTCCCCCTTTCATTTCTCTGTCTTTCATTTTCTTGTCGCTTTCTTCTTTTTTTTGGTTTTTGATTTTTCATTTTTGTTTTTCCTTCTTTTTTTCCTTCTTCCTTTTCCTTCTTGCTTTTCTTCTGCCTTTTACCTTCCTTTTTCTTTCTTTTCTCTTCCTTCTCTTTACTTTCTTTTTTCTTTCTTTCTTTTCCCTTCTTTCTTTTTACTTTGTCTTTCTTTCTTTTCCCTTCTTTCTTTTTACTTTTTCTTTCTTTTCCCTTCTTTATTTTTACTTTGTCTTTCTTTCCCCTTCTTTCTTTTTACTTTTTCTTTCTTTTCCCTTCTTTCTTATTACTTTCTTTTCTCCTTTCTTTTCCCCCTTTTCCTTTACTTTCATTTTCCTCCCTTTTCCCCCCATTCCACATTTACTCCAACCTCCCCAGAGCAGTTTTCTCCCATTTCAAATTCCCCAAAATTCTGGAAAACACCTTTCTTGGAGACGCTGCTGATCTTTGGGGCAGGAGGGATTTAGGGATTTAGGGAACACCTGTGGAACCTTTCCATAACCACGACAGCAATTTTGGGATCCAGTCCCATTTTTTGGCAACCACTCCCACCCCAAACCCTCCCTTTCCAGCCCCATTAAAACCCTTTAAGCGCATTTTTAACCCCAAATGGGACTTTTTATTTTTCCCCCATCACTGCCCTGGTGTCGAATCCCCCAATCCCAGGACTCCACTCTCCTTTTCCCCCTGGGAATGGCTTTGGGGTGGGGTGACAGCTCCTGGTGCACATCCTAAACCCTCTCATCCCGGGATTTCTGCCCTGGCAGCGGCCGCACAGGGAATTCTGCGGAGCCGCTCCTCTCCCTGCTGCTCCAGCTCTTGGCACCCAAAGCTCCCTTTGTTTGTACCTTTCCAGGGCTGTGACAATGAGCACGGGGCCATCCAGGGGTTACTGTGACACTCCAAGGAAAAAGCCTTGGCTTTTGTTTCCCAGAGGTTCTTGGGTTGCTTTTATCTCCAACAAATATCCATAAATCCTGCCGGGGCTCCCCGTGCCCGGGGCCGTCTGGCGGATGCAGCCACGGGATCAAATCCTGCCTCAGCTCCTGCTCAGCATCATTTTAATCCCAGGAATGTGTGTCCTGCAGGATTTGGGGCTTGTAATTAATTAGGAGCCAGACTTGGGTCATCCAGGAGTTTTTCCAGGTTGTCAGAAGCGTGGCACGTTCTGCTGGAGTTTCTGGTTCCACGCTTTTGTTCCCTGCAAATTCCAAATCCCCGAGATGGTTTGGATCCACCAAAAATGGAACAGGTTCAGATAAACTCGGGGCTCTCTCTGCAGGGGGAGGTTTGTGGAGGGGGAAAGAGGCTGGCCATGCTCCCAGGCAGACCTGGAGTGAGTGGGAATGTTAAATCCTCCACTTTTACCCTGGAATGGGGGTGGGAAAGGACCTTAAAGAACCTAGTATCACCCTAATCCTCACCTTCCCTATCCCAGTGTGCTCCAAGCCTGGCCTAGGGACACTTCCACTTCGAGAAACCTTTTCCACGAGCTGGGAAGGGGCTGGAGAATCCCTGAGGAGCTGGGAAAGGGGCTGGAGAATCCCTGAGGAGCTGGGCAGGGGCTGCAGAATCCCTGAGGAGCTGGGAAAGGGGCTGGAGAATCCCTGAGGAGCTGGGAAAGGGGCTGGAGAATCCCTGAGGAGCTGGGCAGGGGCTGCAGAATCCCTGAGGAGCTGGGCAGGGGCTGGAGAATCCCTGAGGAGCTGGGCAGGGGCTGCAGAATCCCTGAGGAGCTGGGCAGGGGCTCAGCCTGGAGCAAAGGAGGCTCAGGGGGCCCTTGTGGCTCTGCACAGCTCCTGCCAGGAGGGGAACAGGGACAGCAGCAGAGGGAACGGCCTCAGGGGAGCTCAGGGTGGGCACAGCAGGAATTTCCCCATGGAAAGAGGGGTCAGTCCCTGGAAGTGCCCAGGGAGGTTTGGAGTGCCCATCCCTGAGGGATTTCACAGTCCTGTGGATGTGGCACTGGGGGACAGGGGTCAGTGGTGGCCTTGTCACCCACCCTTCCCAAATCCCCATCTCCTGGTGTGTCCCTGGGACCATCCAGGATGCTCTCACCTCTTCCAAGGATTTATTTTATGTTTCAGTTTATATTTGTCCCCCTGTGCCACCCCTCCCAGGGGACGCTCTGGTGACTCCTCCTTCACCCTGAGCAGCCCAAGGACCTCCAGGCCACCTCCAACGGGTCCTGCCGCCTCAACCCCTGCCCCTAACCAACAATCAAGAAAGTCTTTAATTAGCAAAGCCACATTTCTGGAAGCAGAAAAGGGTCACGGAGCAGCCGGACCACCCGCGGGTTGCTGCATCCCGCAGGTGTTTGACTCCTTGGAGCAAGGAGACCCAATCCTTTTGTTTCCAATAAAAAAACCCCACGGAGAAGCAGTTCCAGGGCTGAGGCTGCCTCCTGCAAAGCCGGGCCAGGGCTCTGCCGTGTGCTTTGTGTTTACAGTGGAGCTTAAAGAAATAAGCATCGGTTACATAGGGGGGAAAAATGAGAACGCTCTCAAATTGGACCCCAGGGCAAGGCTGGCCGAGAACAATGGATCTGCTAAACAAAACCTCCGAGGGGAAAGGAGGAAGTTATCAGGAAAAGCAGGGATGTATTAGTTTAGTTTCTTCGACAAAAAAAAAAGAGAGAGAGAGAAAAAAAAAAAAAAAAATAGGGAGGCATTCCAAGCACTTGAACTTGAGCGGATCCATTTCGCCGCCCAGACGTTCTCCCCTGGCGCGGCCGAGTGACCCCGGCCGGCGTCGGCGAGCGCGGAGCTCTCCCGTTCCCCGTTCCCTCCGTGGCAGCTGGGACAGGAGCAGCAGGAGGAGGAGGAGGAGGAGGAGGAGGAGGAGGAGGCAGCAGCCGCCGCTGCCTCCCGTCACGCGTCCGTCCTGGAAAAGAGACGGGAGGACGGCGCTGGGATGCGGCGCTCGGTGGGAAGAGGGCAGCCAGAGTTTAGGAGGCCACGGCCTGCGGACGGTTTCCTGCTGGGCCAAGGGACCCACGGGCTCCTGGAGCGCCGTGTCCCCCTGCAGTTCTGCTTTTTCTTGGTTTTTTTTGGGGTGGGAAGCAGTGCAAGCCCTCCATGGGTTGCTCCCGCTGGATTTGCCATGTATTCCACACACAGGGAACAGCGCAGGAGCTGCTTCATCCCCTGGTTATTCCCAGCTTTTCCACGTCCAGCCCGTGCTGGTGAGCGCTTCCATCGGTCCCCAGCCCGAGGAGGGTGGGAGGAAGCGCCGCTAATCCTCATTAAATGTATAAATTTATGGCCCCGTGGTGCTGCAATGTTTAATCAGGGCTCCGTGACTGTGCCGTGCTCCGGGTACAAGTTCAGTGCAAGGTGAATCTTGGCTGAGATAATCTGGAAGTTCAGCCGGAGGTGAAGGCAGCGGCGGCTCCTCACAGCCTGCCTGGGGTGAGCAAGAGGTCACCTCCTTTTTTTTTTTCCTTTTTTTTTTTTTAGCCCCTTTTTTTAACATGTAAACACAAGAAAAAATTGCAACTTCTCAGAGGATTTGGCATCAGCTGAGCAGCAACAGGAAAGAGAAGCGTGGATTGCTTGGCCCCGTGGGGCTCGGGGAGGTGGTGCCTGGTGGTTTTTGGGGATATCAGGAGAGGTTTGGTTCAAACAGCACAAATCTCACGGGGTTTTGACACCAGGGAAAGGAGGAATCCTCAAGATTTGCTGCTCACCCATCCCTGCTCCCTGCTGCTGGTGGGATCCCTCCAAGGGAAAATGCCCTGGCTGGGGGTCTGGGTGTCCCAGCCCGGTGTTGGTGGCACTCGCTGGGCTCTGTCTGTCCCAAAAGGTGGCTCGGTGTCACCTGCTCCCTGCAGGTGCCTGGGTTTGCTGCTGGTGGGCAGCACTGACCCCTCCCAGCCCCAAAGCTCTCCAGCTGCTCCGTCAATCAGTTGGGAATGCTCCCTCCTGGAAAAGTGGCATTAAAGTGAATTTTTCTCCCCTTTTTGGGATGATTTTTCCCCAACTGTACAATGCTTGAGATGTTTCCTATAGGTTTATTTGGACAACTCCTGATTTCTCCCCTCTGAACCCCCTTTCCTGTTTTTAAGGGTTTTGTGCTTTTTCTGTGCTCGTGATCACTCTTCCCTGACTAAAGGATCCTCTGCTCCTGAAATGTTGGAATTTTCCACGTTATTCCCTAATGTTTTCTTTGGAGCCACTGATTTGGACGTGTGGGTCAGGCAGGGAAACCCAGAAGGCCATGAACACCTGGAATGCAGCAGTGGAAAAGGAATTCTGTATTAATGGGATACCTGAGCACGGAGCCATCAACTCCCAACCACAGAGCTTTTCCAAAATCCACCTTTTCCTCCCCAAAACACCTTCAAAACAGCCTCTAAGGGGTATTTACACATGTGTGTATACACAAGTGTGTATATATATATATATATGTATGTATGTATAGATATATATTTATATATATCCCACACTTGCAGAGATTTTTCCAGGTTATTCCAAAACTGTGTTCCAAAGAAAACATGCACGTAAATTATGGTGTATTCCTTTCCTTTTATAAAACGTTGGTACATTATGCTAATTTCTAATCCTAAAATCAGGAGGAGCATAGTACTGCAAACACTCATGCTTATGAAACTAGGCAAGATGGGACAAAGAAAAAACATGAAATCAATCAGAAATAACTACATTAATTTGGGATAAAATAATTAAAAGATGAAGTGTATTAATATATCAATATTATTGTCGCCCTGAGCGCTTTCCAAGCATCACATCCCGAATTTCTCCCCTGTGGTGTCAGTGCTGATCCCAGAGGGTTTATCCGGCCCCATCCTTGCTGGGTGCAGCTCCACCAGAACCCGATGCTGCTGCAGGAGCCATCTTTGCCTGGGGAATGAATCCCCCTTTGTGGTGGCTCAATGGAAAAGCCAAGTGTTATTCAATAGTGGAATTCCCTGCGGAACGCTCTTCCGAGCCTCTTTCATTCCTCCTGGCTCCCGCCCAGTATTGTCCCCGTGTGCCATCGGAGGGTCTGGAGGGTGGGAATCCTCCCGGCTCCGGGCCCAGCCTTCCCTGCAAACTCCTGAACCTGCCTGGAGAATGGGATGAGCCCAAGGGGTTATTTTCAGGAGTGCAAATTGGCCACTAAATCCTCTTGCTTTTATTCCCGTGGCTGTTCATAAAATCCCCCTGTCCGGGTGTTATCGCTGGGAACAGCTCGATCCCGAAACGTTGAAATCTCAGGGGGTTTGCACCAAATCACTTTCAGGCCTTGTGTGTTTTTATTTTCCAAGGGCTGTGCCATGGGTGAGAGAAACTCGGGATTCCCCTAGAATTTAGCGGAGCTTTCCCTGCGGGCAGGGATCCAGGGGGTGACTAAAGCCAGGCCTTGAGCGCAGCTTGGGGGGACTTTCCAAGACTGTCACCCCTGTCACACGTGGTGCTGATCCTCAGCGTCCCCACTGGACAGAAAGAAATCTTCCCAATATCCAACCTGGCACAACTTGAGGCCATTCTGTCTCCTCCTGTCCCTGTTCCCTGGGATAAGATCCCAAATTCCCCCCGGCTGTCCCTTTCTCTCAGGGAGTTGTCACAAGGTCCCTCCTGATCCCTCTTTTCTCCAAGCTGAGCCCTTTCCCCAGCTCCCTCAGCCACTCCTGGGGCTCAGAAACACAAATTTTCTGAGGTAAATTCCTGCAAACTTTTTAACAAGACCCTTGGAAGAAATTCCTTTGGGAAGAGGAGAAAAGTCAACCGCGTGTAATTCCAGCATGGCTTCAAAGCAGGTGGAAAGCCAGAGGTGGAAAGCCAGAGGTTTTCCTCCTAATAAACTGTGAATGTTTGCAGCTGGAAAACCAGGAGATCTCTCTGTGCAAAAAAAGCTTTGTGGAGCCCTTTCCCTGGAAATCTGGGCTATCAGGAATACAAGAACCTATAAACAGGCAATAATGTGAAGCTGAAAATAATCCAGACTGGACAGATTTGGGTTTTGCTGGTCTCAAACCTCTCTTGGTTACAAACTGTCCTGGCTGCCATAAATCCTTCCACATTCCTCTCCTGTTTTGCTGGGGTTTTTTTCCAGGAACTGTTTGACTTTTGCAGCTAGAAAGAGAAAAAAAAATTAAATTGCTGCTTTTAACTTGCAAGATCAACCCAGTTAAATGTGAGGTGAGGAGCTTGGAATTGGTTCTCTTCTGTCCAGGAGGACATCCCTGGGTGGGACATCCCAGGAGACCTGGAGGAGTCACTTGGGGTGGTTGTGTCTCACAGAGAGGTCCAAGCAGGACTCTTGGATCTGTAGTAATTCCCAGAAATCCAGGTAATTAGGGGAGCACTTAAATTAAGATTTTCCTTCCCTGTGCTCCGTGTGTGGATCCCTTTCCTTGTCCATCACAAATTCCCTGTGGGTGCTCTCCAACCCCTCACCCTAAGGGCACCCAATTCCCAGAGCAAATCCTCCTTTCCAGTGAAACCAGTGACAAATCCGCTCCTGTTTTCACTTAAACCACGATTTCCCCCTCCGTGCCTTTCACAAATTCAACAACAAACATCATGTTCCAATTCCCGGTGCCTTTTCTTTTTGGGAACGCTATTGTCCAAACCCCACGTCTTCCCAGGGGTTGGAATATTTCTTTCTCTTTCAGTATTCCTTTCCCACGAGGCGTAATTGAAACCTCCCCAAAATAAATTATTTGGACTGTGCTTGTCCGTGGCTGCTGCTGCTGGAAGCTCCTTGGGTTTTCTGTAATCCGTGACAATTCCCTGCTGGATGGTGGAAGGGGCTGCTCCACCAGTGGTGGGATGGGTTATGGACATGGACAAACTGGGAACTGACACTGGTTTTCTGTAGTTTTGTGTTTTTTATGGAAGTTTCCAGCAGGACTGGGTGTCACCACTGTTTTCTGATCCCACTGGGGCATCTTGTCCTGTCCTCCAGGTGGGACACAAGGGTGGCCTCTCATTGTCCCCTTTGCTGAGGAGCTGTGGTGTTCAGTCAGGGAAAGGAGCTTTATAGAGGGAATTCCTGCCTATGTTTAGAAGTTCAAGGTGTGACCTCGTACAAATCAAAGTTGGTTTGTGGAAGGTGTCGGGTCAGAGGTTGTTCATGCCAGATACAAAAACCCTGGGAAGAGGAAAATTATACTGTGGTTGTGAGGATAAGGAGAGATAATGGAGTTTTTGAGAGCTGTTTTCACCTTGGATCTGAAAATACTTCCTTCTTCTTCCATGGAAAACCAGAGCAGGCACTCAGGGACGTGACCCAGCTCATGGACCTGGCCCTCAGCAGGGTTCAGAGCAGGAATGCTGCTTCCAGCTGGGAAAACACCAAACCTGACTGAATTCATGATTTTCCATGAATCCATGCCCTGGGGACATAAAACTCATCACAAAATGTGGCCATAACCACGTGGCATTGCTGTCACTCCCATGGGGATCTGAGTGTCCCCAAAATCCCACCATGAGGAAGACTGTGCCCCACCTCAACCCAGCTGTGTGTGCTTGCAGAAACAAGGACTGAGTTCTCCAATTTAGGCTTTTGTTGAAGGAAAGGTTTAGTCTTTATGGAATGTTTCCCATCAACCATCTCATCTACTGGGATGGTGCTGGCAGAGGAAGGTCCTCTCCAATCCATGATGGTGGAATCCGAATCCATCCAATCCCACCAAATCCATCTTGGTGTTCCACCAAATCCATCTTGGTGCTCCACCTTGTCCCTGGGAGGAGGAAATCTGGTGGTGGACCAGAGGGAAGATTTTTTCTGGGATGGAATCAAAGAACCACCCTGGTTTGGAGGGACCTTGAGGGCTCATCTGGTCCAGCCTGATGTGGAGAAGGAATGGATGGAAGGAGCCTTTCCCTGTCCGTCCCAAAAACCTCCAGCAGTGGGATCTCCACCACATCCAGGGGAAGTTGTCCCAGTGGAAGATGGGGCTCACTCCAAGGAATCTTTTTCTTGGGTGGAGATCAAACCTTTCCTGTGGCACTTGGAGCCTTTGCTCCTCATCTTCTCCACGGGGTTCCTTGTGCAGAGAGATCTTCCTCCTCCTCCTCCTGGTAGCCACCCCTAAAGGACTGGAAAACCATGATGAGGGGATGTCTCGTATTTAACCAAATCCCATCCCTTTTCCTGGGAAAACTGGCACATTCCCCTGGGAATTTTGTGCAGGTCAGGAGCTTTTGGGGCAATTCCCTGTTGGGGGATGCTGGGCCAGGTGGGGCAGTCACAGCCCCATCCCTGGGAGTATCCAAGGCCACTCCCACCTGAGATAGTGGGAGATGTCCCTGCCCATGGGGTCGGATCTGGGTGGGCTTTGAGGTCCCTTCCCACCCAACCCATTCCACGATTCCATGACTGTGACACGGGCGCGAGCGTGCGAACGCCGGTGGTGGCTTAGATCTGGTTCCAGGAGCTCTGGCAGGGCTTGCAAACCGTGTTTGGAGTCAGTTTGGATTCACATTCCAGTGCTCCTGGCTTGGCCGGGAGGATTCCATCCAGATTCCACGCTGTCGTCAGACAGAACAAACTGTCCCTGCTCTCCTTCCCATCTGGAGGGGGATGCGGAGCCCAGCCACGGCCTGGTCTCCTCCTGCAGGGACCTTCCAGCCATCCTCGCCCTCTGCTTGAGGTGAGGGATGTGAAAATTTGTCTGCTTGGATAAAAAGGACATTTTTGAAGAGTTTGAGGTGGTGCCGTTGCAAGGGGGGTGGAAAGGAAGTGGTTTTGAGGTAGAACTGGTGGTTGGAGTTGATGATGTGAAAGGTCTTTTCCAGTTTAAATGATTCCATGATTCCATGAAATGGGAGGGAAGGTTCTTCTAGGGGAACCTGGGACAGGGCTGGGAACTGGCTCCCAGTTTATTTCTTTCATTCCAGCATTTCCTTCTTTTGAATTCTACACTTCAATTTGGATACAAGCTCATGTATGCGTATAAATCCAATTTTAGTACTTTCTAATACCTTTTTTCTGGCATTTTTTTCAAACCATCCTCCACTTCTCTGTTTTCATAAAGCTATACCTGCAGGTCTCCCTGCTCCTGCTCAAGGTGTTCCTGGAACCCCGGGAAGCTGCAGGTCCCCAGCCCCGAGCACATCTGCAGCTTCCTGATCTTATCCCACTCCCACATCACCGTGGTGAAAGCTCCTCTTAATTTTTCCCTCCTCATTTTTTCCCTTTCCCTCCTCTCCTTTTCCTTCCCCCCCACCCCCCAGTGGATGCGCTGTCGAGTTTGATTTATGGCCTTGAAAGGGAGACTCCAGTTTAAAGAATTAATGGTATTTGCATATTTGATTTGGAAACTCCCCCGGCAGACCCGCGGCAGCCGCCGGCTCTTTTTTCCCCTTTTCCCTTTTTTTCCCTTTCCCCTCGGCCCGTTCAGATTTAGCAGCAGAGGTGAAAAGTTGAAGCAGTAAAACCAATAAAACCACATTTATGTGACAGATAAATCGTCTGGAGGCAGCTCTCCCTGAGCCTTCGGGCTTCCTCCTGCAGGACCTCTCCCCTCCGGAGCGCGACCCGCGGCCGGGCCGGGAGCGCCGGCAGCCGGGGCCAAAGGTGCTGGCCCCGGCCGTCCGCGGACCTGCCGAGCCAAACAAGATGGATGTGGGCAAAGAGTTGGAAAATACACAGCCCATCCGTCACTGTCGGGAGCCACCTGGGGGTGGTCTGGCTCTGCGAGAGCTCCGGCAAGGTCCAGGCCGAGGTGGGAGCGCTGGGAGTCACGGAATCAATAAGGTTGGAAATGCGCTCAGAGATCGAGTCCAGCCTTTCCTCAGCACGGCCAAGGCCACTGCTGACCCATGTCCCCAAGTGGAGCCTTCAAATCCTTCCAGGGGTAGGGTCTCCATCAAGTTGGACAACGCTTTCCATGAGGCAATTCCCCCATGCCCACCCTGAGCTCCCCTGAGACCGCTCCCTCTGCTCCTGTCCCTGTTCCCCTCCTGGCAGGAGCTGTGCAGAGCCACAAGGGCCCCCTGAGCCTCCTTTGCTCCAGGCTGAGCCCCTGCCCAGCTCCTCAGGGATTCTGCAGCCCCTGCCCAGCTCCTCAGGGATTCTGCAGCCCCTGCCCAGCTCCCTCAGGGATTCTGCAGCCCCTGCCCAGCTCCTCAGGGATTCTCCAGCCCCTGCCCAGCTCCTCAGGGATTCTCCAGCCCCTGCCCAGCTCCTCAGGGATTCTGCAGCCCCTGCCCAGCTCCCTCAGGGATTCTGCAGCCCCTGCCCAGCTCCCTCAGGGATTCTGCAGCCCCTGCCCAGCTCCTCAGGGACTCTGCAGCCCCTGCCCAGCTCCTCAGGGATTCTCCAGCCCCTTCCCAGCTCCTCAGGGATTCTCCAGCCCCTGCCCAGCTCCTCAGGGATTCTGCAGCCCCTGCCCAGCTCCCTCAGGGATTCTGCAGCCCCTGCCCAGCTCCCTCAGGGATTCTGCAGCCCCTGCCCAGCTCCTCAGGGACTCTGCAGCCCCTTCCCAGCTCCATCAGGGATTCTCCAGCCCCTTCCCAGCTCCATTCCCTGCCCTGGACATGCTCCAGCCCTTCAGGGTCTCTCTTGTTGGGAGAGGCCCAGAACTGCCCCAGGATTTGAGGTTGTGGCCCCAGCAGTGCCAGCACAAGGGACAGGCCCTGGTCCTGCTGCTACCCCAGGGCTGGCACAGCCCAGGTGCCTTTGGCCTCCTTGACCACCTGGGCACACCTGGGCTCGTGTGGATCTGTTGTTGATGGTTCTGGGTCACTGGAATTTCTCTGGCAGTGGGAGCCATTCCCTGGGTGCTGTCCCTCTGTCCCTTGTCCCCAGTCCCTGTGCAGCTCTCCTGGAGCCCCTGCAGGCCCTGCCAGGGGCTCTGAGCTCTGCCTGGAGCCTTCCCTTCTCCAGGGGAACATTCCCAGCTCTCCCAGCCTGGCTCCAGAGCAGAGGGGCTCCAGCCCTGAGAGCAGCTCCATGTCCCTCTGAGCTCCTGCACTGCTCCCAAGCTTTTGCTAGAACAACTCCCAACATTTTAATTCCATCTTTTCCAAACCCCTTCCTAATCCTTGTTTTTTTAAAATTTCCTTCCTTCCTTCATCCCTTTCCTCCTGGCTCTTTATTCCCCCTCCCCACAAACAGCTACCTGGACCCTGGATGCTCCGGCCAGGCCGCGCACTTTCCATGGCAAGAAACTCGTTCAGGCTTTGTTTGGGATTTGCCTGAGGCACGTTCAGCCTCTCGGGGGCCACGAGCAAGAGGTCTTTGGCACGTTGTGGGGGTTCCCTTTGAGCCTCTACAACCATGCAACTCCTCCCAGCAGCCGCCAAGCCCCGCGGAAGCGTTTTGGCCCCGGCGCTCGGCCTGAAAAGCGCCTGTGAAATCATATTTAAGGTTGTCTCTCTCGAAGGTGCCCCCTTGGAAAAACCTCCTGCCAATGATGTTCAGCTCGGGTTTGTAGTTCAACACAAAGGCCCCGCCGGACAAAGCCGAGCGGGACCCGGGCTGGAAAAGCCCTCTTAGGTCCCGGCTAATCCATCCCCCCCGCCAGCCCGGGGGATTGTTCCCGACAGCTTGTTTTCCTTGCCCTGACCTACATAGTCAAAAAGAATCTTGTTGCACATTTTTGTTTTGTATCTGGAGGTCTCGGAGGAGCTAAATCCCCTTCTTGGCGGGGCAGGATGCGTTGTTAAACAGCGCCGGGGCCTCCAGGAAAACCATGGCGACGCGGGGGACAATGAGGCCTCTATGGGCCCCGCTTGGCCGCGGGACGGGCCCGGCCTCTCCCGGCCCTGGTGGTGGGCACCGGGACGCGCCGAGCCGGCGATGAAGACGTCCACGCGCTTGGCAGGCTGTCCCCAAATAGAGTGGTCACAGCGGCGCTCCAAGACGGGATCTTGGGGAGGGGGGAACGGCAGGAGCTCTTAATTAACCTGCTGTGGATGGGGCAGAGGTGGAGGCCACATCCTGGGAATGCTGGGCCGTGCCGCCGCGGGTGGGTGGAGAAGGCGAGTCCTCGTTGAGGTGAGGAGATCCACGTGTGGGGAGGGAAGGGGAGAGCCTGGATTTTAAGGAAAACGAAGGTGGGAATGGTGTGGGAAGAGGGTATTGGACTGTGCCTTCATGGGTGGAGAAGCCAAGTCTTCATTGAGGTGAGGAGATCCTCATATGAGGAGGCCATGGCTGCTCATGGTTTCTTAAGGAAAATAAGGATAGGATTGGTGTGGGAAGAGGGCATTTGGGGAACTTGGGTAGTGCCCTCATGGGTGGGTGGAGAAGGCGAGTCCTCGTCGAGGTGAGGAGATCTTCATGTGAGTAGGCCATGGCTGCTCATGGTTTTTTAAGGAAAACAAGGATGGGAATGGGGTGGAAAGAGGGCATTTTGGGGTATTTGGGTATTTAGGGAACATCCCTGACCCATGGGTCAAGGATGGATGTGGAAATGCTGGGGGATGGTTGGATTTGGTGACCTTAGAGGGCTCTTCCAGCTGGAATAATTCTGTGATACACAGCAAATTCATGCCCTCTTGGGTGGGTGGAGAAGCCAAGTCCTCATTGAGGTGAGGAGATCCTCATGTGTGGAGAGCAAGGCAGCTCCTGGTTTTTTAAGGAAAAGAAGGATGGGAACGGGGTGGGAAGAGGGCATTTGGGCAACCTGGGCTGTCGTTTGCCCGTCCCTCACCTGGCTGGGAGGAGCAGGGTGGTTTGTGGACACGAAGGGCTGCGGGTGGGAATTTTGACGATCTGGAGCAGGGACTGTCACGCATGGCTGAGTTAATCCCTTTTCCTTGCCCCGCTGCCAAGGCCTGGTGGTTTCTCTTACCCACGTCTGGAAAGCACCTGGGACTCCCAGCTCTGGGAGCTGCACTCACCCAGAATAACCCCCCGAGCTCCTTGGGGCTTTGGAGACACTTCCAGAGCACTTGGAGGGTGTTGGGGTGGACCCAGGGTGGTGAGAAATCCGTGGGGAATGGTTGGAATTATACTGGGGGTTGTTTGGGGACAGAAGAAGTTTGTGGTGATTTTGACCCTAAAAGTTTCCTCCTGTCGTAGCTGAGAGCACCAGGCCACTGGGGTTGTTTGTCACCCACATCCTCGAGGTGTCTCAGACCTCAAATCCCCAAAATTAGGGATCACAGAGCAGGAATTCTCAATGGCCAAATTAATACAACCCTGCAGTAATCAATGTTAAATATTCCTAAATTAACAATGAAGTACAAGCAAGTTAATGATGAAACATTAACAGAATAATATTAAACAAATTAATAAAACCTGCATTCATTTTTTTATGGATAAGTCCACCTGCCCAGGACCTCTGTCACCTTCCAGGGAAACTTCCTGCTGCTTCTTCTAGCTTTTTCAAACCTCATTTGTTTTTCCTTTCCAGCTCCTGGATCTGTTCATCCAGTGGGATTGGTCGACATATCTGGCCGACTACGGACAGCCCACGTGCAAGTACCTTCGTGTGAACCCCACCACAGCCCTCATCCTGCTAGAAAAGTGAGTGTGACTCCCAAATCCTGGGAGATTTTCCACCCCCATTGTGCTTTACCAGCTCTTTCCATCTCTGTGAGCAAAGATCTCGGCCCTGGGTGGACAGAGGGAGCTCAGATGGAAAAATCCCATTTTATCCCGTTGACCCTAATTCCACATTATACAAATCCTATGGCTTGGCTGTGGGGCCTTCTTTTTATTGGCTCTTAAGCAGAGTTGTCCTTGTCCTACCAGAAAATTTCACTTTAAATGTGAAACTCCAGCTCCAAAATCCTTTAAAATGTGCTGGGCTGCAGGCAGGAGTGGCTATCCAGAATTTTTCAGTGTTTGGGCAATGCCATGAATGACTTTTGGTCATGAAGTGGTCGGGCAGTTGGACCACGTTGTTGTAGGTTCCCTTCCACCTGAGAATATACTATTTTATTCCATTCTGTTTCTGTATTTCTGCATTTCTATTTATTTTTATTTCTATTTTCATTTCTATTTATATATTTTGAATTTTATTTATATATTTCTGTTTATACTTATTTCTATTTAATGACTCCATTCCTATTTCTATATTTTATTTCTATTTATTTCTATAGTTCTATATTTATATTTCTATGTATTTCTTTTAAAATTTATTGGTATTTCTATATTTTTTATACATTTCTATAGTTCTGTTTATTCCCATATTTATTTCTATTTCTGTATTTTTATTTCTATTTCTATGTTTCTATTTCTATATTTTTATTTCTATTTATTTCCGTTTTCATTTCTATTTCTGTATTTTATTTCTATTTTATTTCTATTTCTATATTTTATTTTCTATTTATTTCTGTTTCTGTAATTTTATCTCTATTTCTATATTTCCATATTTCCATATTCTATTTTTATATTTTTATATTTTTATCTTTTTTATATTTATATATATTTATATTTTATATTTATATATTTTTATTTCTATTTCTGTATTTCTATATTTCTATACTTTTATTTTTTATTTCTATAGTTCTATTTATTCCTATTTTATTTCCGTATTTTATTTCCTATTTATTTCCGTTTCTGCATTTTTATCTAAATTTCTATATTTCCATACTTCCATATTTTTATGTTTATATATTTCAATTTATTTCTATTTCTCTATTTGTATCTCTATTTTTTTTCTATTTCTACACACCCCTACATTTTTATTTCCATTTCTTTCTATTCTCATTTATTCCCGTTTCTCCCACCTCCCTCCCGCGGGGTTCCCGGAGAGCCCCGATCCCGGTTCCGTGGGGCCGGAGGAGCCTCCGGGGCTCCCTCAATCCATCCTTTGAGCGCCGTCGTTCTCATGCTCCGCACGGCTCCATCCCAAACCCTGGAGCGGTGCCGGGAACAGCGCCCGGGGCTCCGGGGTGGCTCCTGGGGGGCTCTGCCAGTCCCGGGGACTCTGCGGGATTTGCCTCAGGAAAAGCGGGATTTGCTTTGTGGTGGGTCTCCCAGATGATCGCCGCTGGTCCAGCTCCAAGCTGGCTTGGGAAGGATCCACTCTGCTCCTGCTCCCGGCAGACCTCCCAGGTCGTTTTCTAGCTGGTAGGACAGAGAACGAGCCAAAAAATGGGAATTTAGCGTTTTCCGAGCGGCTCCTGGCACGGGCGCTGCACTGCTGGGTCCTGCACGGAGGAGAGGGCAGGAGGGGATCCTCGTGGAGCCATGGAATGGTTTGGGTGGGAAAGGGACCTTAAAACCCATCCAGTTCCATGGGCAGGACACTTCCCACTGTCCCAGGCTGCTCCAAGCCCTGTCCAACTTGGCCTTGGACACTTCCCGGGATCCTGGGGCCTTGAATGTTCTTCTGGAAGTGTGGCCCCAACCCTAAATTCATCACCTTCTCCTCAGGGAGAAGGAGAGATCCCAAATCCCCTCAAACTGCTCCCCATGCTTTGATTCCATGGTTAATCCAACCCCAGCTGCATCCCTGGAAGTGCCCGAGGCTGGGTTCTCCTGGTTATCTGTGTCCATTATCACCCAGGCTTGGAGGACCCTGGGACAGTGGTGGCATGGGGGTGGCATTGGATGGGCTTTAAAGATCCCTTCCAACCCAAATTGGTTGGAAGAGATGGCCCCAACCCTAAACTCGTCACCTCCTCCTCGAGGAGAAAGAGAGACCCCAAATCACCTCAAACTGCCCCTCATGCTCTGATTCCATGGTTAATCCAGCCCCAGCTGCATCCCTGGATGTGCCCAAGGCCAGGTTGGCTTGGAGCACCCTGGCACAGTGGTGGCATGGGGGTGGCACTGGATGGGCTTTAAAGATCCTTTCCAACCCAAATTATTCCCTGGATCTCTGATTCTGTGAGTGACCTTGGGGTGTCTGTGAACTTTGGGGTTCCCTCTGTGTCACCATGGTCCAGCTCCTCTCACCAGAGGAGAAGGACAGATGTCACAGCACCTCAGGACACCCCGAGGGCACCAGTGAGGGAAACTGGGACTAAACTGGGTTTAAAAGGACTTTTACACCTCGTGGTGTTGTTTTTATACTGGTATTTTATGGTTTGTGTCATCCCTCAGTTATTTGGGGCCGTGGGTCAGGGATGGGTGTGGGAATGCTGGGAATGGTTTTATTTGGTGACCTTGGAGGGCTCTTCCAGCCAGGATAATTCTGTGATACACAGAGAATTCGTGATCCAGCGTCTGTGATGGGAAAGTGAAAGGTTTATTCAGAGCTAACAGCAAACTGATAAAATAAAAGCACACCCAAAATCTGGGAGTTTGGCCATGCAGCATCTGGGAGAGCCCGGAAATTGGGGCAGGCAGTGAGCTGGGATCGTGGCAGAGGCTGGGAAGGCAGTGGGACAGCAGGAGAGCAGCTCCACACTCAGTGGTGTTAAAATGTCACCAAACGCCAGCCTGGCTCATTTCATAAAGTCATAAAATCCTGGAATGGTTTGGGTTGGAAGGAACCTTAAGGATCATCCCATTCCCACCCCATCCATGGGCAGGGACACCTCCCACTGTCCCAGGTGGATCCAACCTGGCCTTGGGCACTGCCAGGGATCCAGGGACAGCCCCAGCAAATCTGGGAATTCCAGCCCAGCCAGGAATTCCTTGCCAAGATCCCAGCCCAATCTCCCCTTTCCCAGTGGGAGCCATTCCCTGGGTTCTGTCCCTTGTCCCCAGTCCCTCTGCAGCTCTCCTGGAGCCCCTCCAGGGACTCTGAGGATTCCCTGCATTTTTCCCTTCTCCGGGGGAACATTCCCAGCTCTCCCAGAGCAGAGGGGCTCCAGAATCCTGGAATGGTTTGGGTGGGAAGGAACCTTATGGATCATCCCATTCCCACCCCATCCATGGGCAGGGACATTTCCCATCATCCCAGGCGGCTCCAAGCCCCAATGTCCATCTTGGCCTTGGACATTCCCAGGGATCCCCTCGGAGGGGTCTCTGTCCATCCCCCATGAGCCCTCCCGAGGCTCCTCACTCCAGGCACATCCTCTGCCTCCCATCCCGCCGGGAATCCCGGGGGGAATTCTGAGCAGGGGCCGGCTCAGCCTGTAACCTGTTCTCCTGGTTATCTGTGTCCCTTATCACCCCGGTGTCTGTGTCTCTCCCAGGATATCCCGGGTGTAAGTATGCGCTCGCTCGGGCTTTCACCCTCACCTGGCAGGGCCCCGATTGTCCGCTCTCAATGGAGCCCGAAACGCTGGAAATGCAAAGTGCCTCTGGAGCGGGGCCCTGCGCAACCCGATCCTCCCAAATGCACTAATTAGAGCTAAAAGAGGAGCTTTTACCCCGCTGCTTTCTTCCCCTCCCGGATTAATTGAGACAAAGCTCGGCTCTCTCCGAGGTGGTGTTTGTTGACAGGGGTGGGGACAGCGCCGAGCTCGCCTTTCCCTTCCTTTCACTCCTAATCCTGGGACCGGCTTCCAAACCCGCGGTTATCCCCAGGCTCCTCTCGGGGAAATAAAACTGGGGAGCTACACAGCCCATCCCAAATCCTGCAGGATTTTGTGTCCTGTAAGCAACTTAATTAATTAATAATATTTAATGTCTCAGTGCTTGCAACTTCACGTGGTGTCTGGAGATTCCAGCAGCTCCCTGACTTCACCAGATCCACCTCTGTGGGTTTGCTAATGGCACTCCCTGTTATCCCAAAGCTCTGCTCAGGGGAAAAAAAAGCCCATGGGTCTGCACAGCCCATCCCAAATCCTGCAGCATTTTCTGTCCTGTATCTTGATTAATTAATGTCTCAGTGCTTGCACCTTCACATGGTGTCTGGAGATTCCAGCAGCTCCCTGACTTCACCAGATCCACCTCTGTGGGTTTTGTTAATGGCACTCCCAGTTATCCCAATGCTCTGCTCAGGGAAAAAAAAAGCCCATGGATCCGCAGAGCCCATCCCAAATCCTGCAGGATTTTGTGTCCTGTATCTTGATTAATTAATAATAGTTAATAGCTCAGTGCTTGCACCTTCACATGGTGTCTGGAGATTCCAGCAGCTCCCAGATGCTCCCAGACTTTTCCAGATCCACTTCTGTGGGTTTTGTTAATGGCGCTCCCTGTTATCCGAAAGCTCTGCTCAGGAAAAAAACCTGTGGATCTGCACAACCCATCCCAAATGCTGCAGGATTTTGTGCCCTGTAGGCAGCTTAATTAATTAATAATATTTAATGTCTCAGTGCTTGCACATTCGTGTGGTGTCTGGAGATTCCAGCAGCTCCCTGACTTCATCAGATCCACCTCTGTGGGTTTGTAAATGGTGCTCCCAGTTATCCCAAAGCTCTGCTCAGGGAAAAAAAACCCCATGGATCTGCACAGCCCATCCCAAATCCTGCAGGATTTTATGTCCTGTAGGCAGCTTAATTAATTCATAATATTTAATGTCTCAGTGCTTGCACATTCACGTGGTGTCTGGAGATTCCAACAGCTCCCTGACTTCACCAGATCCACCTCTGTGGGTTTGTTAATGGCACTCCCAGTTATCCCAAGGCTCTGCTCAGGGAAAAAAACCCTATGGATCTGCACAGCCCATCCCAAATCCTGCAGGATTTTGTGTCCTGTAGGCAGCTTAACTAATTAATAATAGTTAATAACTCAGTGCTTCACGTGGTATCTGTAGATTCCAGCAGCTCCCAGATGCTCCCAGACTTTTCCAGATCCACCTCTGTGGGTTTTGTTAATGGCACTCCCTGTTATCCGAAAGCTCTGCTCAGGGAAAAAAAAAAAACCCATGGATCAGCACAGCCCAGCCCAAATCCTGCAGGATTTTATGTCCTGTATCTTGATTAATTAATCATATTTAATGTCTCAGTGCTTGCACCTTCACGTGGTGTCTGGAGATTCCAGATGGTCCCAGACTTTTCCAGATCCACTTCTGTGGGTTTGTTGTGGGATCAGGGCTCCAGCTGCAATCCCTTTCCATCCTGATCCAGAGGTTTATCCATCCAGCTCATCCCAACACACCCCAAGGTTTTCTCGCACAGAATGTGCACTGCTTCCAGAACATTCCATGGACCCAGGCAGGTCCCACGGGGCGAGAGATGGCCCCAAAGGTGCCAGGATGGAAAAGCTCCAAATTCCCAGTGTGTGGAAGGGCTGGGAAGAGCTTTCCAAAGGTACAGATCGACTTCCAGCACTTCTGATGTCCCTCTGGAATCTGTGAGAGCTCCCAGCCTTTCTGGGGAAGGGCCTGGAGACCTCCTGGAGCTGTTTGGAGCTCCAGGGGAGGATAATTATCCCTAAATCCACGACAGCAGGACCTGGGTGACTCCAAACTCCACTTCCTGCTGGCACAATCGCTCCCTGGTTCTCCTGGAGGAGCAGCTGCCAACCTGCTGTGGCTGAGAAATGGGGAAAAACAAACAAATCCCAATTTTTGATGTCTGGAAGTGCTCCAAGCTCTCCTGTTCCTGTTGGGAGAGCAGCTCCGTCTCTGGTAACCCCAGTAAATTCCCCTTTGTGATCAAGCTGTTATCCTGGATCCCAGTTCCAAGCCTGGTGCTTTTGGGAACATTTCAGATTCCCTGTGGCTCTTTCTGGGAGATTGAAGCCTGGAAAACCTTGGATGTTTGTTTGTGTTCTGGAAGGTTGGAGAGGTTGAAGTTGTGCTCAGTTGACTCCAAACCCTTGGGATGATCCAGTGCCAGCTTCCCAGGGATCATCAGTGCTGTGTCCCTGTCACTTCAACGCTTCCTTCAGGTCCCCACAGCCAAAAACTGGGATTATGGGATGCATCCAAAGCCCTCAGCCTCTGCCAGATCTGATTTACCCAGAAAATCTTTTACAAATTGGGATAATTTGGAAGAGCCGAGCCCCAGCAGGTTGGATTTTGGGAGGTTGTGACTTCAGGAGCTGCTGGAAGGTTGATCCTGGTGGGATTTTTTTTCCCTTCTCAGGACCCTTGGGAAGTGTCCCAAGCCCCATTCCCCCCAAAATATGGATTTGGGAATTCAGGAGTGCATGACCCCCTCCCAGCTTTGCCCCCATCCCACCCCCTGCTCTGCTGGGCTCTGGATTTATGGAGACCTCCTGGAGATGCCATGCTCCTTCCAAACAGCTGGATTCCTTCCTGGAATGGGAATTATTCCGTGTTATATTTAATATAAATTATATACATTTATCTAATTTATATTTTTTATTCATTGGGGGTAAATGGGATAGTGGACAGAGCCCCTGCCCATGGCAGTGGGGCTGGAAATGGATGGGATTTAAGGTCCTTTCCAACCCAAACATTCTGTGATTCCCTGGAATATTTTATAAAATTTAAATTCACAACTCCAGACCTTCCCAGCCTCCCCTAAAGCTGCATCTCGTGCATGCAAGTTTTAAGTAAAAAGCCTTTATTCTGTGGATTTCATGCTGATTTTTAAATTTCCTCCTCAAATTCCATCACCACCACAGAAGGTGAGGTGGGGATGGAAAAATCCCTTTTATGAAGAGGGGTCCAAATGCAGGATTCAGGATTTCCTGCATTGGGGAATTAGGGAGAGACCCCAAACTGGCGTTGGTTGGGATTGGAGGGGTTTAAAGCAAAAACGCCTGAAAATTTCCAAAAAAATATTGGTGTGGAAATTCCACGTGCTCCTCTCAGAGCACTGAACATTCCCAATCCCTGTTCCATAACCTGTTTGTGCTCCATGCAGGATGTAGGACACAAACAGGAAAAACATTTTCGCCCAATTCCAGAAAAATGAGCAGGAATTGGGGAGACCCCAAAGTGGCATTGATTGGGATGAAAAATGCCCCAAAAATTGGTGTAGAGGCTTGAAATTCCACGTGCTCATCCCTGAGCACTGGACATTCCCAATCCCTGCTCCATAACCTGTTTGTGCTCCCTGCAGGATGCGGGACACCAGCAGGAAAAACAATGTTTTCACGCAATTCCAGAAAAATGAGCGGGAATTGGGGAGAACCAAAAGTGGCATTGATTGGGATGAAAAATGGCCCAAAAATCGGTGTGGAGACTTGAAACTCCACATGCTCATCCCTGAGCACTGGACATTCCCAATCCCTGCTCCATAACCTGTTTGTGCTCCCTGCAGGATGCGGGACACCAGCAGGAAAAACAACATTTTCACCCAAATCTAGAAAAACGAGCGGGAATTGGGGAGACTCCAAAGTGGTGTTGATTGGGTTTGGAGATATTTAAAGCCTGAAAAATGCCCCAAAAATTGGTGTGGAGCCTGGAAATTCCATGTTCTCCTCTCTGAGCACTGGAGATTCCCAATCCCCATTCCATAACCAGTTTGTGCTCTCTGCAGGATGCAAGACACCAGCAGAAAAAATGTTCTCACCCAGTTCCGGAAAAATGAGTAGGAATTGGGGAGACCCCAAAGTAGCATTAATTGCGATAAAAAATGCCCCAAAAATTGGTGTAGAACCTGGAAATTCCACGTGCTCGTCCCTGAGCACTGGACATTCCCAATCCCTGCTCCATAACCAGTTTGTGCTCCCTGCAGGATGCGGGACACCAGCAGGAAAAATGTTTTCACCCAATTCCAGAAAAACAAGCGGAAATTGGGGAGACCCTAAAGTGCCGTTTGTTGGGATCAGAGGGATTTAAAGCCTGAAAAATGCCCCAAAATTTGGTGTAGAGCATGGAAATTCCATGTTCTCCTCTCTGAGCACTGGACATTCCCAATCCCTGTTCCATAAATTATTTGTGCTCCATGCAGAATGTAGGACACAAGCAGGAAAAACGTTTTCACCAAATTCCAGAAAAATGAGCGGAAATTGGGGAGACCCCAAAGTGGCATTGATTGGGATGAAAAATGCCCCCAAAAAATTGGTGTAGAGACTTGAAATTCCACGTGCTCAACCCTGAGCACTGATCATTCCCAGTCCCTGTTCCATAACCTGTTTGTGCTCCCTGCAGGTTGCGGGACACCAGCAGGAAAAACAATGTTTTCACGCAATTCCAGAAAAATGAGCGGGAATTGGGGAGAACCAAAAGTGGCATTGATTGGGATGAAAAATGCCCCAAAAATTGGTGTGGAGCCTGGAAATTCCATGTTCTCCTCTCTGAGCACTGGACATTCCCAATCCCTGCTCCATAACCTGTTTGTGCTCCCTGCAGGATGCGGGACACCAGCAGGAAAAACAACGTTTTTGCCCAATTCCGGAAAAACGAGCGGGACAAGCAGAAGTTGATCGACACCGTGGCCAAGCAGCTGCGAGGCCTCATCAACAGCCACCACTCCTGAGGGGCTCGGGATCTCCTTCCCGCGGCCTGGACTTCGGGAATCTCGTTGGGAGAGAAGATTTGTATTTTTTTATTCGCCTGGAAAGTCTCCGCGGAGCCTCCCCCCGACGGCAAAACGCTCCCGGTGGAACAATCCTGGGAAAAAGAGGTGGTGGCAGGAGTCTCCTGGATAAACTCCTATTTTCAGGGGTGTAGGAAGTGATGGGATTTCTTGGAGCCTGGGAGAAGTTCGCACCCGGACTGGGTTTTTTGTTTTTGTTTTTTGTTTTTTCAAAGCCAAATTGAAGGGATCATCCTGCCTTCCTTTTGTGAACTTATTCCCTTGGAAAACTGAGAAATCTGGGAAGAGCCGTGGGTTCTCTGGGCAGAGGGAAGAGGGTCACCCTCAGTGTGTCCTGTGGTTGGGATTTAGGTAGGAAAAAGGGATTTCCCAGGGGTTTTTCTCTTCTTTCCCCCCTCCATGAGCTGATTTCCACATTAGCCTGCAAATGCCTGGAATTGTGACCCTTTCCCACATGTCCATAACCATCCCTGAGCTCCCCTCTGGGACCTGCCAGGGGCTGTGGGATCATGGAGAAGGGTTTGGAGCAGCCTCCTTGATCAGATTTGGGAAGGGACAGCTGAAGGATAATCTGGGAATGTGTCCTATGACAGCACTGTGGGGCTGGGATGCTGCTGGACACATCCAGGAATAGGGAAAGGGAAGGGATGGATGCTCACAGGGATGAGGGGAAGGCACACCGGGATCTCCCGGTGTCCAGGAGGGGTTTTTCCCTCTCTTTTCCATGCTGGTGTCCCATCCTCCCTCTCCTCCTGATGGCTCCATGGGGAAAACTTCCCAGGGAAGTTTTGGAGCTGGACCAGTGGGAATCTCCTGGACACATCCATGGATGGGGAGCAGGAAGGGATGGATGCTCACAGGAATAGAAGGGAGGGCACATTGGGATGTCCCAGGAGGGACAGACTCCCAGAGAGAGAAGGATTTTCCCTCTCTTTTCCATGCTGATGTCCCATCCTCCCTCTCCTCCTGATGGCTCCATGGGGAGAATTTCCCTGGGAAGTTTTGGAGCTGGACCAGTGGGAATCTCCTGGAGGCAGTGGGAGATTCCCCATGGAGCAGCACAGCTCCAAAGTGCCTGTGGATAAAATTCCCCATCCTGAAGGTCCCCAGAAATCCTCTACTCAAACCAGGCAGCCACCAACAGGATTTAATCCCAGGATTCCACTTCCAGAGGGAGATTTTTGCCCTTCCTTCTCATCCTGTCACCCTTTTGCCTCTAATTCCTCACGTTATCCAGCCACATTCCCAAACCCTCAAAGGGAATTCCGATCTCCCTGGTGGTTGTTGCAGCCCTGAGCTGCTGCTCCTGTGCCCATTCCCAACCCTCTGGATGAACCAATCCAGGGGTTTTGCCTTCCCACCTTGCTCCTCAGCAATATTTTGGGGTTGGTTTTCATTTGGAGAAGGTTCCTTTGGCTCAATCCCAAAATTAAACGGGAACACGGTCAGGAATGACCCCCTGGAGCTCTTGGGCTGTCCCAGCCATCTCCAGCTACAGGGACCAAGGGATTGTTTTCATTAATAAGAGGGAAAATTTGTAATTCCTTGGATTTGGAGAGGGACTGGGGGTTCCTTGTGAGCTCCTCCTGGAGGGATATGGAAGAGGAACAACGGGAAAAGCAGCAGGTGAAGGAAAGTTGGAGTCAGCGTGGCCAGAAGGGGATCAGCTTTGGAGACACCTCTGGAAACAGCCCAGAGGGACAAGGGATGGGAATTCTGGGGGTGGGATGGAGAGGGAGCAGAAATCCCAGCACACAGGGAAGGGATTTTGTGCTGCCATCCTGAAATTCCATTTTCCACTCCTATATTGCACTCCACGAGGCATTCCCACAAAAAATCCCCAGCAAAGCCTCGTTTCAGATGCTCCAGGCAGCTCCCACCCTTCCCAAATCCACCCTGGATCCCCTTCCCATCTCCCTGATCCCAGGAGCAGAAACCTGGGATGGATTTCCTCGCTCCTTCAGGGTTTTTTTTTGGAAAAACCAGGATTGGGATCCTCCAAACCGGCTCCTGGCACAGTCAAATCCGGCCAAGGGAGAGATTCTGGGAGTTCCTGATCTCGGGAGGTCAAGAGCCGGAACCGCAAGTCAGAGCCCGGGATGAAAAATGGGATTTTGGGACTCTGGTCCCAATTAACTTTTTGTTCCAAGAGATGTTCCATCACTTCCAAGCAAAATTAATCTTTTAAACAGATTGCCCCCCCCAAAAAAAAAGCCCTGGAAGACATCCCAAATCCCTCTCAGTCTCTTCCTAATGATGGGTGTCCTCCGACACGGATGGAATTGCTTAGGAGGGAAAAGTTGCTGCAGGGAATTTAAAAGGGGGGTGAGAAACAGGGGCAGGACCCAAATCCAAGATTTCCAGCTTCCCAGAATGAATAATGCTGCTCTCACACCTCGCTCCACATCCGCTGAGCATTCCTCAGTGGATTTTTATTTTTTAAGAGAAGAAAATTGGATTATCCCGTAATTTTTTTCCCGGCTCCAGCAAATATATCCCAGCAGCAGTGGGAAAAAAATTATATTAAAACTCAAATTTGGCTTCCCAAGAAGCTTCTTTCCTTCTTCAGGAGTTGTCAGGATTCCAGGAGTTGGGAATAATCCCATTAAAGTTGTCCAGAGTGGGAATTTGCAGCCCAACCCATCCATGAGATGTTCTCCCTGAGCCATCAGCACCTGGGAGGTGGGAAAGGAGGGATTTTCTGGGATTTTTTGGGTATTCCTGGGGCTGGAGTGATTTTTGCATTTTGTTCCAGATCCAATCCCAGCTCCTGCTCGGATGGGGCCAGGAGGAGTTGGGATGATGCAGTTTTGGGGTTGTTTTCTCCAGGATTGGCTGCTTTGGGGAAGGTGGAATTTTGGACAGGAGCTGTGGGAAGGGGCGTGGTGGCCCCAAATTCCTTGGAAGTGAGGTTGGGATGGAGCTGGGGCTCCTCCGGGGGCATCGCTGCTGCCACATCCCTCGTGACAAAGTTTTGGGATCAAATTCCAACCAGAATCCAAATCCCAGGCAGAAATTCCAACCAGAACCCAAATCCCAGGCAGAGATTCCAACCAGAACCCAAATCCCAGGCAGAAATTCCAACCAGAACCCAAATCCCAGGCAGAAATTCCAACCAGAACCTAAATCCCAGGCAGAGATTCCAACCAGAACCCAAATCCCAGGCAGAAATTCCAACCAGAACCCAAATCCCAGGCAGAGATTCCTCACCCTTGGGTGTCTCCTGCCTCTGCTGGGCTTTTCCTGTTAGTTCTGGGTTGGGTTTTGTGCATTTTGGGGCCTTGGAGGGGATTGGAGCATCCAAACTCCATCCCACACTCCAGTTGGATTTGTGTCCCATCCCTGGATCCCACAGGATTTTTGGGATCTCTGTTCCATTTTTCCTACAGCTCCACAAGGCTGGAGACCCCTCATATCCCCCCTGGCACGATTCCATATTTATCCCACTGCTGGCAGCTCCAAGGGAACACAAATCCCATAAATCCCATCCCAGGATGATCCCAGCTCTGCTGTCCACTGGGAATGCCATGGATCAGTGGGAAGTGACCCAAACACACCAGGATTGGCTGGGATTCACCCCAAAGATTCCAGGATGGAGGAGAGGGGCTTGCTTCACCCCAAAGCTGCTGCTCCAATCTCCAGCCCCTCTCTTGCCCCCAGGGCTGGATTTGGGAAGCTTTTCCCGGAGCTGGGATCCATCCCCACCTGCAGCTTCCCAAAAATTCCATGGGCAGCTCTGGAATCCTGTCCTATCCAAGCTGCTCCCTGCCTTGGCTCATCCCTCAGTTCTGTTTTGCCAGGAAAACCCCCCACACTCCCACCCTCATCCCATCCCATCCCATCCCATCCCATCCCATCCCATCCCATCCCATCCCATCCCATCCCTGTCCGCTGGTTGCCTTTTCCCGTTGATTTTGGGGTGGAAGGACCTGATTTTGGGAACCAAGGTGGTGAAAACAGCTTTTTTTGCACAAGTCGTTGCACAATAAGGGGAAAATTTAGCAAATTTAGGTTTAACTTTAAAGGGAATTTTGTTGTTGGTTTGTTTTTGGGTTTTTTGTTTTTTCCTTAAAACTCGCTAGCAGAGCTACTGATTCCAAGAGGAAAAAGAGCTGGAATTGTTGGAGAAAGGACTGCATGGTTTACAGGTTCAATTCTGTTAGAAATTAGCATGTTGGACATTTATCCTGGTGTAATTCCAATTAAACAAATACAGCATTTAACTGTTTCATTAATGCCTCGTCTGGCTCTGTGCATCCCCAGGGGAAAACCTGATCCCTGAATCCCATAAAGGATAAAATTCCACATCTCCTTTGGACACCTGGCTGCTGGAACACCCAGGTTTATGCAGGATCCAGGGGCAAGAAAATCCCTGGATGAGCGTTGAATTCCACCCTCCCTCATTGCCCTGAGCAGAAACCAAATTTTGCCCAAATTTTGGGAGGATTTTAATTGGTTTCTATCAAAAAATTCCTCCCTGGGAAGGTGGGGAGGGGCTGGGATGGAATTCCCAGATTTGCTGTGGCTGCTCCTGGATCCCTGGCAGTGCCCAAGGCCAGGTTGGACATCAGGGCTTGGATCCACCTGGGATAATGGGAATTGTCCCTGCCCATGGAAATGGTTGGGATTTGAGGTCCCTTTCCCACCCAAACCACTCCAGGATTCTGGAGATTGGGAAATTTCTTGGAATGGCTCAAAAAGATGACATGGGGTAGGATGAAGGATTTAGGGAATATCCATGGGATGGCAAAGATTCCTGGATGGCTTGGATTCCATGAATTCCTCTAAATCCCTTTTTTCAGCCCTGTTGGTTTCTGGCAGATCCTGGGGTGGGGATTCCCAGGTGTTAATTTGGAGCAGTGGGAAGGAAAACGTTCCCTGGAATTGTTGGTGACTCCACCTCTGCCAGGGGCCTTTCCCCACAGGAGAGGGGAAAGGGAGAATGGGAATATGGGAAAATCCTGGATTTAACCAGGATATCCTGGGCATTTCCTGGTAATGGAAAAAAAGGGGAAAATTCCATCTCTTCCCACAGCAGGTCCAGGGAGGACCCAAAAATCCAGGAAACGCCCCAGTGCCTGGGATAAGGACCTTTGTGTCATCCCTGTCCCCTTTTCCTGGTGGATTTTGGGATGCTCCAGGTGGGAGATGGAGATGTGGGGGTAGGATGTGGTCCAGCACCTTGGGACCCTGGTGGGAGAGGGTGGGAAGGGATCTTGGATCATCCTGGATCAGTGGATCCCAGGTCATCTTGGATTAATGGATCTCAGACCTTCCTGGATCAGTGGATCTTGGAGCTTCCTGGATCAGTGGATCCCAGACCTTTGTGGATCCGAGGATCTCAGATCATTGTGGATCAATGGATCTCAGACCTTCCTGGATTTATGGATCCTGGACTGTCCTGGATAAGTGGATCTGGGTTCATCCTGGATCTGTGGATCCTTGACCTTTCTGGATCCGAGGATCTCAGATGACAGTGGATCAATGGATCTCAGACTGTCCTGGATCAGTGGATCCTGGATAATTGTAGATTAATGGATCTCAGACTGTCCTGGATCAGTGGATCCAGGATCATCCTGGATCAGGGAGTGCAGCACGGGTGGATTTTGGGGCACGAGTTTGGGATGCTGCAGTGTCACCGATGTCACCCTGGGTGTGGCCAGGCCCTGGATCAGTGCCCGGAGTGGGGCCAAACCTCAGCGGGGCCCTGTGGCTCCCCTGGGCTGGCTCTGCCACCAGCTCTGTGTCCTCGGGACACCCCTCACATCCTCCCTGTCTCCCCTTGTGTCCTCGGGACACCCCTCATGTCCTCCCTGTCCCCCCTCGTATCCCCCCAGCCCTGAGCCGCCGTTCCAGCCCCAGGGATGCGTTGCCAGCCCAATTCTCACCAAATCATGGAATCATGGAATATCCTGGTGGGAAGGGACCCACAGGGATCACCCAGCCCCGCTCCTGGCCCTGCCCAGGACACCCCAACCACCCCACAAACCACCCCAAACAGGGACATGTTCCTTCCCTCCTGGTTTTCCCCGATTCAGGTGAGACAAACATTTTCCAGCAGCTGCTCCCGAGTGTTCCTTTCCGGCTGCCTCTGTCCCCTTCTCACCCCGACCTCGGTTCACCTGCTCACCTCCTTCCCCATGGGATCACTGAGGCTGCGGGAGGTGGAGCTGCCAGGTGAGTCTGACTCCTCCAGGTGGGATTTGCCTCCTGCAGGGAGCCCCAGGAATGCGGCAGGAGGAGATTTGGGATGTTGGGAGATGCCCTCACCCTCCTGTGGGGTGGCTTTCCCATGGTGTCCCACGGGCAGGGACTGAAACAGGGCAGGGATGGGTGGGATCTGGTCAGGAATTCCTGGCTGGGAGCGTGGGGAGGGGCTGGGCTGGAATTCCCAGATTTGCTGGGGCTGCCCCTGGATCCCTGGCAGTGCCCAAGGCCAGGTTGGACACTGGGACTTGGATCCTCCTGGTCTCATTGAAGGTGTCCCTGCCCATGGATGGGGTTGGAATGGGATGGGATTTAACTTCCTTTCCAAACCATCCTGTAATTCCACAATTTTTCCTGCCATGGCTCCACCAACACCTCTCACTGAAGGTATCCCTGCCCATGGATGGGGTTGGAATCAGATGGGATTTAACTTCCCTTCTAAACCATTCCATAATTCCACGATTTCTCCTGCCATGGCTCCACAAACACCTCTCACTGAAGGTGTCCCTGCCCATGGATGGGGTTAGAACGAGATGGAATTTAAGTTCCAAACCATTCAGTAATTCCACGATTCCTCCTGCCATGGCTCTAGAAACACCTGCAATGGAAGGAAGGGGCAGGTGGCCGCTGGATCGGGACCACCGGGGCTCCCGGGAGCGAGGGGAGCGAGGCAAAGGTGGCAGCGGGAAGCTGATAAGCCCCAGCTGTCACCACTTGCCCGCGGAACGGGGGAGAAGGAGGCTGTGGGAGCAGATCCGAGATAGGCTGGCTCGCGATAAGGAGCGCGATAAGGCCGAGATAAGGCAGGGGGGGCTGGACGGGCTCCAGGAGGAAGCGGCGCGGAGCGTGACGCGCACGGTGAGAAATGCGGGCACGGCGGGTGGGGCGGCCGCATCCGCGTGGGAAACGGGGTCACGGGAGTGCCGCGGGAGGGTGAGGATGGTCCGGCCAGGGGGCACCAAAATGAGGGTGATGGGGGTGAAAATCAGGATTGGGATAATCAGGATTGGGATAAACAGGATTGGGATAATCAGGACTTTCCTCCTTCCCTCTGCCGTGTTTCCCGGTGGGAAGAGAGGAGACAGGAATCTCCCCCCATCCATCCATCCCTGCCCCATCCCGCGCCCCACGTGGCTCCAAGCCGCGCTAATTGCATTCCGTGGGGCACTAATTGGATGATTGGATCAAAGGCGGGAGCCCATCCATATCTGCCGGGCGCTGGATGCGATTATCCGGGAGCGCGCATCCATCACCGCCGCCCCTCCCTGACCCAGCGGGGCCCGCGCAGGTACCGAGCCCCCATCCCAAATGGGATTTTGCTCCCGAAAAGGTTCAAGGCGGGCGGCGGATGACAAATGACGGCGGTGCCGCGTCTGCCGGGCGCTCATTCATTCATCTCCCGGCGCGGAGATGCGGGCGCTGCCGGCGGGGACCATCGCTCACTGTCACCGCGACGTGCCGAGTGTTAAAGACCCCCCGGCGGGGCACGGGGCGCTCGTTTGTATTCATTAGCACCGGCCGCAGATGTGGAGGAGGCTCCGAGCCGCTCCTCGCTCCCGGGGCAGCGCTGACACCTCGGTTCCCCTCGCCTGCTGACACCGGGGACTTGTTGCTGCCGTCGGAGGAGCGCGGTGCGGGCTGTCCTCCATCCACAGCCCTGGAAAAGCCATCCCGAGGGGCCGGGCAGGTCCTGGCGCAACCGGAGAGAGCCCGGATTTGTCTTTTCCCTCTCCTGAGGCTCGATGTGGTGGCCCCGGGGCTGTGCAGGGCACGGGATGCTCTGTCCCCACAACAGCAGAAATTTGGGAGCAGCGGCTGACTCGGTGCCCCTGGGCTGGAACCGTGGCTGTTGGAGGCAGGAATTCCCAGCTGGATTTTCCTAGGTTCTTCTAACCTTCACAGAAAGGGCTGTGAAACCCCTCCAGTGTCTCTTTTTTGGGGAACAGACTGGGATAAGTCTGGGATAAATCCCCTTAAATCCTTCTGTTCTGGCGGCAGGATATAGGGAAAAGTCTGGGGTTGTGCAGGGCATGAGATGCTCTGAGCCCACAACAGGAGACAGCAGAAATTTGGGGGAGCAGCTGCTGACTCGGTGCCCCTGGGATGAAGCTGTGGCTGTTAGAGATGGAAATTCCCAGCTGGAATTTCCTAGGTGGAAATTTCCTTTCTTCTTCTGCTCCCCTGGGAATGTTTGCACCAAAATCCCTGGCTGAGGGCGGCCTTTGGCTCCTCTCATCCTCAAACCCCCGGCTCTGACCTTTTCTTCTGCTCCCCTGGGAATGTTTGCACCAAAACCCCTGGCTGAGGGTGGCCTTTGGCTCCTCTCCTCGTGAAACCCCCGGCTCTGACTTTTTCTTCTGCTCCCCTGGGAATGTTTGCACCAAAATCCCTGGTTAAGGGCAGCCTTTGGCTCCTCTCCTCCTCAAACCCTCAAACCCCCAGCTCTGACCTTTCCCTTGGCCCCACCGAGCTCTTCCCAGCCCCAGCCCTGGGTTTTTCCATCCTGCTCCCAACTGTCCAGTGCAGGACGGGAGCAGCTCCAGGCTCTCCTGTCAGGACAGGTCTTCCCTCTCCTCCCACCTCTGGCTCTTCCCCTTCTCCACAGGATTATGATTTGGAGCAGAAAAAACCCACAAAAAACCGGGGAAAGTGGCTTTTGGGTGAATATCCTTAATATTGCCCACTCTGAGGGATGAACCAAGGAATGGCTGCTCCTCCCTCAGCATTCCCAGCCCACCTGAATCCCGGGTTTTTCCTTGTTGGGACATGGCTTTGGGGTTTTTGGGCAGTGGGATTTGATTTATAGGGAGTGATCATGGGAACCTCAGGTTTATTACCCAAATTAGCTTTTTTGGTGGGAATCAGACACCTCTGCCTGGGCTGGGAAGAGGAAAATCCTGGCTGAGGTTCCCAGGGATGGGGATATGAGGGAATTTATCCTGATCTTCTCCTGCCATTGGCTCCACTGCAATAGGAGACAGCAGAGATTTGTGGGAAGAGCCTGAGCAGCTGCTGGTTCCCCTGGACTGGAACTGTGGCTCTTGGAGGCAGGAATTCCCAGCTGGAATTTCCTAGGTTCTTCTAGCCTTCATATCCTGGGCTGTGAAACCCCTCCAGTGCCTCTTTTTGGGAACAGGTTGGGACAAGTCTGGGATAAAACCCCTTAAATCCTTCTGTTCCGACATAGGATATAGGGAAAAGTCCAAAAAAATGGGATTTTGGGGCAGAGCATGATCCAAGAGCCTGAGAACCTGAGCTGAGCATTCCCTGAGTGTCCATGATGCCCAACCCCATCCCCTTCCCTGCTCCAAGGAATCTTCCTTTCTATGGAAAGGCAACAGCTTGAGGGATCCAGGACCTTCCAAAAAAAGATCCAGGAATAAAAAACCCAACCCTTGGTGGGACTGGTTGGGAATTTTGCTGTTTGATGGGGTCCAGCTGGGGGTTGCTGAGGCAATCTGAGTGTCCTGGCCCCTGGAGTTTGGATCCCTTTGGATCATCCATGGCTCAGCTGGTGGGGAAGGTCCATCTCGGGAGGGATCCCTGCAGCATTCCCAGGCTGCCATCCCTCAGGAGTCTGAGCTTGGGAAGGAAGCACAGCAATTGGGGGTGAAAAATCCCTTTGTTTCCTTCATGGAATCATGGAATGCTTTGGCTTGGAAGGGCCCCTAAAATCCAGCCCCATGGCAGGGACAACTTCTGCTATCCCAGGGTGCTCCAAGCCCTCTCCAACCTTTTTTTTCCAAGGGCCTGGACTTACCTCATCCGTCTCCAGCATTTGTTGGAAATTTTGTTGGGATGCACAGCAATTCCCGTGGGGAAGGGCAGCTGCAGCCAGCCAGGGGTGAAGAATTGAAGAATCCACCTTTGTTTTCTTCATGGAATCATGGAATGCTTTGGCTTGGAAGGGCCCTTAAAGCCCAACTCATCCCAACCCCACGGCAAGAACAACTCCCACCATCCCAGAGGGCTCCAAACCCCATCCAACCTTTTGTTTCCAAGGGCCTGGACTCACCTCATCCATCCCCAGCATCCCTGGAATGGTCCAAGGCCAGGCTGGATGGGCTTGGAGCACCTGGGATAGTGGGAATTGTCTCTGCCATGGCAGGGCTGGGAATGGGATGTGATTTAAGGTCCCTTGGAGCAGGTAATCTCTCTAGGGGAGGGTTCTCATGGATTCCCCAAGAGGGACAGATCCTGAGCATTCCACAATCCCTTCCATCCCAAACAATTCCACGATCCCATGGCTGGGAAAAGGCAGCTCCAGACAGAGGGGACGCAGATCCAGCTCATCCCAAAGGGAATGCTGGGCACACACGTGGCTTTCAGGGCAACCTCGTGAACATTTTGGCACCAAAACTCCCTCGTGGCCACCAAGACAGGCAGAAAATCCCCAGGAATGAAAACCCTGGGCGTGATCCCACCTATCCAGACCTCGGGAGTGGCGGAGTCGCTGCTTTCCTGCCCAGCTCCGTCTTGGGGTCTCTCACTGCTCAGAGTGACCCCGAGAAATGTTGGAAAGTCTCTTTTCCCAGCCTGGTGCTTGACGGAGGAGTCAGAGCTCTTCAGTTCTCGGTCTCGAGGTTGTTTATTATCTATAAAATATTTGCTATAAAATATTATCTAAATTTTATATTATATTTATTATTATATTATTAATATGATATTAGATATTCTCTATATTGATATTATCTATATTATCTTATCTATAAAATATTTTCTCCTGTCCTGCCGAGGTCTGCTCAGCAGGACAGCCCAGGCACTCTGCCTGCCTGGGGTGGTGTTATCTTTTTATACTAAAAGCTACATTTTTACAATACTTTTTTACAATACATTTTTACAATACTATTTGTACAATATTTACAATTCCTTCCCAGTACCTATCACCTATGTTAGACAGTGAGCTTCTACTCTGAACCAATCCAAAAGTGCCACCATCACAGCAGAAGATGGAGGCCAAGAAGAAGAAGAAGAACAAGGACAGGACATGCCCAGATCCCTCCGTTTTGCCCCCTGAACCCCCATTCTAAAAACCCCAAAATCTACTTTTTTCACCCCATGATAAATCCACTAATATTCTACTTAAACTCTCGTGGCTTGCAGATCTTCATCTAAGGTTGGTGATTTGCTCCATGGCTCACAATCAAACCCACAGGGGCATTCTGGGCTCTGTGCCAGGGTCCCTGAGCCCCTGGCAGGGTCTGGGCTGCTCAGGACAGACAGAGGGATGTCCTGGGTTCTGACATCTCCTCTCCCCGGGCTCGGGGGAGGTTTGGGAGCTCTGCCTGTGGCCCTGGAGCTCTGCCTGGGGCCTGCGGGGACACGCCGGGGTCGATAGGATCTGCCTGGGCTCTGGCTCCCAGGTGCTGGAAGGAGGTTTGGGATGAGAAGATCTTTCAGGTCCTTTCCACCCCAAACCCCAATTCCGTGAGTCACCCTCCTCTGGTTTTGTTGGAAACCCGTCCTGGGCTTGGACAGGGAGCGGGGAATGTGTCAGGGCCGGCCTTGTGGGGTTAGCAGGGTGAGATTTCCCCAGCCCTGACCCCGTTTCACACCTGCTCGGATAATTCCCAGCCTTGGGATGCTTTCCTGGGGATGGGCCGGAGCAAAAAGCCCCGGGGCTGTGTCTATCCCAGCAAATTAAGCAGTTCCAGGCTTCAGACACCAATTATCCTCACGGTTTAATTATTAAATTATCGCCCAGGTGATTCTCGGGCACGGCTCCGGACTGTGCCCGGAGCATTCCTGAGGGGCAGGAGGGATTTGGCTCCCTGTTTTTGTGGAGGTCATCCAGTGGGTGAAGGTTTGGCCTCACCAGGTGTCCTCGGGGCTGGAGGATGATCCCAGACTCTTCCATGATCCTGGGGAAGATGTGCCATGGCCAGCCAGGCCCAGCTTTCCCAAACTCAGGTCCTTCCAGCACAGATCGCTTCCAAACATGCAGCCCCAAATTCCTAAGGGAGAGTCATTGATTCTAACTGCAAATATTAATTTGCATTATTTTAATTTAATTTAATTTTATTTTATTTTTATTTTTATTTTATTTTATTTTATTTTATTTTATTTTGTTTTATTTTTATTTTTATTTTTATCTTTATTTTATTTTATTTTATCCCAGAAGGCTCCTTTTTGCTGATTAAGCCATGCCTGGACCAACTGGGATTGTCACCAGGGTGGGCTCCGTTCCTGGAGCAAAGACAGGGAGAATCCCTCTTTTTTATTTTTTTGAGAATCCCTCAGTTTTTCCAGCTCATTTCCAGCTGGGAAAGGAGAGTTTGGAGCAGCCTGGTCTACGAGAAGGTGTTGGTGTCCATGGATGGTCTGTGAGGTCCTTCCAGCACAAACCATTCCATGAAAACTGATCCCACAGTGCCTGCGTCAGCTGGCACTGGAAAAACCTCCGTCGTTATCCCAACCTCCATCATCATTATCCCAGCCTCCATCGTTATCCCAACCTCCATCATCATTATCCCAGCCTCCATTGTCTTTATCCCAACCTCCATTGTCTTTATCCCAGCCTCCATCGTTATCCCAGCCTCCATCATTGTTATCCCAACCTCTATCATCATTATCCCAACCTCTATCATCATTATCCCAGCCTCCATCATCGTTATCCCAACCTCCATTGTTATCCCAGCCTCCATCATCATTATCCCAGCCTCCGTCGTTATCCCAACCTCCATCTTTATCCCAACCTCCATCTTTATCCCAACCTCCATCTTTATCCCAGCCTCCATCGTTATCCCAGCCTCCATCTTTATCCCAGGCTCCATCATCGTTATCCCAACCTCCATCATCGTTATCCCAGCCTCCATCGTTATCCCAACCTTCATCTTTATCCCAGCCTCCATCGTTATCCCAGCCTCCATCGTTATCCCAGCCTCCATCATCTTTATCCCAGCCTCCATCATTATCCCAGCCTCCATCGTTATTCCAGCCTCCGTCATTATCCCCCTCCATCATCATTATCCCAGCCTCCATCGTTGTCCCAGCCTCCGTCATTATCCCCTTCCATCATCGTTAACCCAGCCTCCATCGTTATCCCAGCCTCTCCTCCCCTCCCCTCCCAGCCTCTCCTGCTCCCTTGGCCCTTTTGATCCTCCCCGTCTGCCCGGGAGTGCGATGATGGGCGGGGGAGATTTGCATGCTGGAATTCCAACCAGGAAGTTCCCTGGTGCAGGGGGGTGGTGACGGATTCCTCCCCTGCTTTGGGGTTTTTTTGGGTTTTATTTGTTTTTCTGGTCGTCCTGGGGACAGCCTTGGGTGGTTTCCCCTTCCAAGGGCGCTACTCGAAAGCAGGTGGAGGTGACGTGGGACACCCGTGACCCTGGGGTGACCCTGCTGCGTTCCCAGGTGGATAAACCGGTGACTAAGGCACATCCTGGCTTTCCTGGGACACACCCAGCTGCTTGGATCCCTCCTAAATGATATTTTCCAGCCTCTCTCTCTCCCCACCCTCCCGGGGAAATTCCTCCCAGGAAGAGCTGAGGGTGTTTGTTTGGGGGCTGATGCTGAGGGGAACATCAAAATCGATGGAATAGGGAAGGGGTGAGCTAGGAATGCTCCAACCATCCCAGTTATTTGGTGCCAGTGATCCCAAATTTTGGGCTGTAGGGGTGGAGCCAGTCTGGAATTGGGGTCTGGGAGACCAGAGTGGTCTGGGAATGGCCAAGGAGGGAAAATCTGAAAGTCTGCAGTTGTTTGGTTGAGGAAAACGTTTTCCAGCAGCTTCCAAATCCATCACAGCCTTCTGGAATGTTCTCAGTGCCCACCAGGAATTGGCTGGAATGGGATCCAGAGGGGTTGGGATTGAGGAGGATGGGGTGGGGGTGTTGGGGCTGCAGCATCTCCAATGGTGGACAACCAACAGGATGGGGCTGGGCTGGAGCAGGACCTGCCCAGGGATCCTCAGACAGGTTGGGAATGGGCTGGGAGCTCCTCCAAAATCCATCCCAAGGCATCCTGATCCTGCTGGGCACAGGCAGGAGCCAGCTCAGGTCCCCCAGCTGTGGGGTCAGGAGATGGTGGCAGCTGCTGCCTGGTGGGGAGCTGGGATTCCAATCCACGAACAAGTGGCTCTAAATGTCTCCTTTGGGGTTTTCTGTATTTTTGCATCAAACCCAGCTCTTCCCAAGTCTGCTAACAGTTCTTGGAGCAGCTCTCATTCCCACCTCTACTCTTGGGTGTCCCCCAGCAGAAATTTTTCATTCCTAAAACCAGGAGCAGTTACCTGCACCTCCCATGAACCCTGAGGCTGAGGTTGGCCATGAGGCCCCTCCAGGCTCAGCTCGGTGACAAAAATGTGGCTCCTTCTGTCCCCTCTGGGAGGTTCAAGCTGGGCTCCGACCAGGATTCAGCTCCCAGATTTTCCCACCTAAAAGTGGAGGGGCAATTCGGGCACCTCGGTGACCTGGGAGCCCCCCTGGTTCCAACTGTGGTTCCAGGAGGATGGAATTCTCCCTGAGGTGACGTGAGAGCCCCCCTGGTTCCAGCTGTGGTTCCAGGAGGATGGAATTCTCCCTGAGGGGATGTGGGAGCCCCCATGGTTCCAACTGTGGTTCCAGGAGGATGGAATTCTCCCTGAGGTGCTGAGTTCTTACAGCCATGGACAATCCCGGGATCACTGAGGTTGGAAAATCCCTCCAGGGTCATTGAGCCCATCCTGTGCCCCATCCCCACCTTGGCACTGAGTGCCACATCCAGGAATTCCTTGGACACCTCCAGGGGTGGGGATTCCAAACCTCCCTGGGCACTCCCAAGGCCTGACCATGTTTTCCATGAGGGAATTCCTGCTGGTGTCCACTCTGAGCCAGTGTCCCCATGTCCCATCCCCAGGAGCAGCGCTGACCCCAGGTGTGGGACACTGCTGGGGTGGCCCCTGTGGCCTGGGGCTTTTGGGATCTCATCCCCCAAAACCAGTGGGATCATCCCCCCTTATCCAAGAAGATCATCCCCCAAAACCAGTGGGTTCATCCCTCATATCCAGTGGGATCAATCCCCCAGTCCAGGGGGTTCATTGCCCTTATTTAAGGATCTCATCCCCCAAATCCAGTGGGATCACCCCCCTTATTCAGTGAGATCATTGCCCCAATTTAGGGAATCCATCCCCCATATCCAGTGGGATCAATCCCCCAGTCCAGGGGGATCATCCCCCTTATTTAGGGATCTCTTCCCCCCCCATCCAAGAGGATCATCCCTCAATACCAGTAGGATCAATCCCCCAGTCCAGTGGGATCTCCTTCCCCATATCCAATGGCATCATCCCTCAAAACCAGTGGGATCAAGCCTCCATTTCCACTGGGATCATCTCCCTATATCTAGGGATGTCATCCCCCATATCCTGGGATCTCATCCCCCTAAACCTATGGGATGATTTATCCCCAAATCACTTGTGGTCAGGGAGCTGCTCCCAGCTCGTTGTGTGGCCAGCAAAGCCAGGTCCCTGCTCAAACAGGATCCAAAATGGACAAATAGGGAAGGGGAAGGAGCAAACCCTGGGGAGGGAGCAGTGGTGAGGCCTCTGGGGGATGTGGTGGCCTTGGCAGTGTTGGGCTCCATGATCTGGAGGTGTTTCCTGTCAGAGTGTCAGGGGGTAGGACAGTTGGGATGGACGGAGATGAGAGATCTTTGAAGCCAGGTCTGGAACTTGGGGTTTATTGCAAAGGGCCTGGGTGCAGGGCCCTGCTGGGATTTGGGGTTTATTACAAAGGGCCTGGGTGCAGGGGTACTTTAGAATTTGGGGTTTATTGCAAAGGGGCTGGGTGCAGGGGCCTTTTGGAATTTGGGGTTTATTGCAAAGGGCCTGGGTGCAGGGCCCTGCTGGGAGCTGCCAGCCACGGCTCAGAGCAGGACTGGGAGAAGAGAGGGGGAGAGAGGATGAGAGGGTGAGAGAGTAAGAGGGGTAAGAGAGTAAGGGAGTAAAAAGGGTAAGAGAGCAAAAGGGTAAGAAAGCGAGGTTCCCGTTACAATACAATAAATCTTCTTCTGTGTTGAATATTCTAATTCTCACTAACCAATCTAGTGCAATATACAAATCCTATAGCATTTCCATACAGCCTATAAGAATCATTACATTACCACACTGTGTTACATTTTAGACCCTAAAAACTCCTCTTTGGACCCCTTCTGCCAACTATAGGGTCTGCTCTGACCCTTGGAGCTGCCTGCAAGCAGAGGGTGTTGTTTCATTGAAGGGGGATGGCCATACCATGGCCTTCAGCTGCCATGCCATTGTTTTCCAGTTGTTCAGTACCTGAGGGATCTCAAAGCTTGCTTTCATTTCAATCTCACTTATAGTTTCCATATTCTCAAAATCTTTTGCGAGGCAATCATATTTATAAGGGCTTTCCTGTTTCACCTTCCCCAACAGTTTCCACCCAAAGGTTTCTGTGATTCCACCACTGAGTGGTGGAGTGGAGCCTCTCCCCAGCCTTGTGTCCCTGTCCATTGTCCATCCCTCCTTCCTCGTTTCCATCAATCCCAGAAGTGCAGAATGTTCAGAGCTGGGTGGGACCCACAGGGATTGTCCATCCAAGCCCTGTCCCTGCTCGGACACCCCAAAATCCCACCCTGGGCACCCCTGGAGCAGTGTCCAAAGGCTCCTGCAGCTCTGGAATTCCCATTCCCTGGGAGCCTGGGCAGTGCCCAGCACCCTCTGGATGAGGAACCTTTCCCTGAAATCCAAACTAAACCTTCCAGACCCTACTCCAATCTGTGAAAATTGTGTGGAGCCCTCGTGTGTCCTGTGGGACTTTCTGTAACTCCAATTGCAAGGGCAGGTGAGGGAAAAAAGGAGTCATTTTAATTTTTTATTATTTTATTATTCTGCAGGACCTTCTGCAGCTCCAATTGCGAGAGCAGGTGAGAGAAAATGGAGGTTTTATTTTTATTTTTTCTTTCATTATTCTGCGGGACTTTCTGCAGCTCCAATCACGAGAGCAGGTGAGATAAAATGTTTTTATTTTTTTAATTTGTTTTTCCTTTCATTATTCTGTGGGACCTTCTGCAGGTCTGATTGTGAGGGCAGGTGAGAGAAAAAGGAGGTTTATTTTTTTTTTCTTTTTTCTTTTATTATTCTTTATTGTATTTATTATTTATTTTATGAATTCTTTATTAATCTTTTATTTTTCTAAAATATATAATTTTTTTATTTTTGAGATAAAAACGTTTATTTTTTTTTCTTTTATTATTCTTTATTGTATTTATTATTTATTTTATTAATTCTTTTATTAATCTTTTATTTTTCTAAAATATATATTTTTTTTTTTATTTCATTATTCTGTGGGACTTTCTACAGCTCTGATTGTGTGGGCAGGTGAGAGAAAAAGGAGTTTTTTTGGTTTTTCCTTGTTCTCTCCCATTTCTCAGGCCTAGGGGTGAGGCTTTAGCTACAGGAAGGACTTTTTGCAGGAATCTGCTGTGATTTGGACATTTTCAGGCCTGGGGACCTTTGTGAGTCCAGAGCAGAGCCCAGATCTGGCCAAGGATGGCTGAGTGGGGTTTAACGATGTTGTTTGGGCAATTAGACAGAAAAAGGTCCTTGCCAGGCACCAGGAGGGGTGGGGAGGGCAGAGCTGATGTGGTTGTTAATCCCATAAACCAGGGAAAGTCCAGGCAGTAACTCCTGAGGGAGCAGCCTGTAAAACGCTGGGAGAGCAGCGCTGCTCCCAATCCATCATTTTCAGTGCCAGAATTCCCCGCTGGATGCGTTCACTCCTCTCCAGGGGGGGATTTGCTGCTGGGGACGGGGCTGAGGGGTCACCCCTGGCTCCACACTTCTGTCACCCGGCTGGGGCTGGAGCCTGGAGGGTGGCTGAGGGTGCCAAAGGGAAATCAAGGGGGAAAAACATCGGAGAAAAACGATATCAAAGTTGTGATGAGAAGGAATAACACCCAATTCCCTCATTCTTGGGAAGTTGGTGGAGCTCTCAGCTGGGGCTGGGGCATGAGGGTGGTCAAGGGTGCCAAAGGGGGAAAAGCATTGGAGAAAAACGATCCCAAAGTTACAATGAGGAGGAATAACACCCAGCTCCCTCATTTTTGGGAAGTTGGTGCTCCAAAGAGCCTCAGCTGGTGCTGGAGCCTGGAGGGTGGCTGAGGGTGCCAAAGGGGGAAAAACATCAGAGAAAAACGATCCCAAAGTTACAATGAGAAGGAATAACACCCAATTCCTCATTCTTGGGAAGTTGGTGCTCCAAGGAGCCTCAGCTGGGGCTGGAGCCTGGAGGGTGGCCAAGGGTGCCAAAGGGAAATCGAGGGGGAAAAACATCGGAAAAAAACAATCCTAAAGTTGTGATGAGAAGGAATAACACCCAATTCCCTCATTCTTGGGAAGTTTCTGCTCAAAGGAGCCTCAGCTGGGGCTGGAGCCTGGAGGGTGGCCAAGGGTGCCAAAGGGGGAAAGGGGAAAAACATCAGAGAAAAACGATCCCAAAGTTGTGATGAGAAGGAATAACACCCAATTCCCTCATTTTTGGGAAGCTGGTGCTCCGAGGAGCCTCAGCTGGGGCTGGAGGCTGGAGGGTGGCTGAGGGTGACAATGGGGGAAAGGGGGAAAAACATTGGAGAAAAATTATCCCAAAGTTATGATGAGAAGGAATAACACCCAGTTCTCTCATTTTTGGGAAGTTGGTGCTCCAAGGAGCCTCAGCTGGGTCTGGAGCCTGGAGGGTGGCTGAGGGTGACAATGGGGGAAAAACATTGGAGAAAAACGATCCCAAAGTTGTGATGAGAAGGAATAACACCCAATTCCCTCATTCTTGGGAAGTTGGTGGAGCCCTCAGCTGGGGCTGGAGCCTGGAGGGTGACTGAGGGTGACAAAGGGGGAAAGGGGAAAAACATTGGAGAAAAATTATCCCAAAGTTATGATGAGAAGGAATAACACCCAATTCCCTCATTTTTGGGAAGTTGGTGCTCCAAGGAGCCTCAGCTGGGGCTGGAGCCTGGAGGGTGGCCAAGGGTGCCAAGGGAAATCGAGGGGGAAAATATCAGAGAAAAACGATATCAAAGTTGTTATGAGAAGGAATAACACCCAGCTCCCTCGTTCTTGGGAAGTTGGTGCTCCGAGGAGCCCAAATCCCGCTTCCTCCTCTAATTGTGGGTGAGGGATTCATCTCCACCAGCTGCAGATCCCTGGAATCTTCCCAGAGCTGGAATACAGGAGGTGCCTCTCCCACCTGGGATTCACCTGTGGGATTTTAGGTGGCCAGGTCGGGGTGAGGGCACTGAGGAAGCCCGGACAGGTGGAATCTCTGTGTCCAGCCAGGAGAAACATTTGGGAATCTCAGTGTCTTCCCAGAGGATGTCCTGGCTCAGCCAGGGATTTTCCCAGTCTCTGCTCCCTTTTCCCAGCCCAGAGTGGATCAGCCAAGTTCATCCCTCCTTACCTTTCCTACTGCCCTGGAACTGGGCTGTGCCAGGCCACCAGGCACTTCCAGGAGATGCATCCCATCCCAGGACACTTCCAGGAGATCAATCCCATCCCATCCCCTCCCAAGGCACTTCCAGGAGATCCATCCCCTCCTGAGGCACTTCCAGGAGATCCATCCCATCCCATCCCATCCCAGGACACTTCCAGTAGATCTGTCCCATCCCATCCCGTCCCGAGGCACTTCCAGGAGATCAATCCCATCCTGAGGCACTGTCAGGAGATCAATCCCATCCCCCAGGCACTTCCAGGAGATCCATCCAAAGCACTTCCCAGAGATCCATCCCATCCCGAGGCACTTCCAGGAGATCCATCCCATCCCCATCCCATCCCCATCCCATCCCCATCCCATCCCCATCCCATCCCCATCCCATCCCCATCCCATCCCCATCCCATCCCCATCCCATCCCCATCCCATCCCCATCCCATCCCCATCCCATCCCCATCCCATCCCCATCCCATCCCCATCCCATCCCCATCCCATCCCCATCCCATCCCCATCCCATCCCATCCCATCCCATCCCATGGCACTTCCAGGAGATCCATCCCATCCCAGGGCACGGTCACTTCCATGGGATGACAGCTCCTGCCCCGCTGAGCCCTGGATCTTGTTGGGAGGTGCCTCCATCTCCGAGAGTTCCAGGGAATCCCAAAGAGCCATCCCGGAGCAGATGCCTCATTTATGGATCCACACGGGTGGGATGGACCCCTCACCCCGGCAGCAGAGGGGTCCCAGTGTCACTTTTCCATTGGGATCCCTCAAAGATGTTGTCCCCTTCTAGGTGACACAACTTAGATGCCAAGACAATTCCTCCAGACAAGCCCTGGGAGAATTTTCCGGGAGCTGCCGATGGTTTTGGGAAGGAATTTGGAACCTCTGGTCATTCCATGACCCCAGGAACGTCCCCCAGGAATGTCCTGCATGGGAAGAGGCAGGACGGTGTCCAGGGAGGATGTGGGACATCCCTGGGGACAGCAGCAGCTGGATCTGTCCCTCAGCATCCCAGCGAGGTTTGGAGGGGATTTGAGGGGACTTTCCTGGGAGGAAACCTCGGGAAGGGCAGGGAGGATGAGGCGCCTTTCCCAAAATTATCCCCCTTATCCAAAATGGGACCTCTAACAGGCAGTGCGAGTTGGGAATGTGGGGATTTGGGATGGGGGCTGAGCTTTGGGGCCAGAGCTTCTTTCATCCCTTTAAGATCCTTGAGCCACAGAATCATGGAATCATGGAATGTGCTGAGTGGGAAGGGACCCCAGGGACCATCGAGTCCAACTCCTGGCCCTGCCCAGGACCATTCCCAAGTCTCCCACTCCACCTTCTGCCTGTCTGACAGGGCTCCTCCTCTTTCATCTCCCTCCCTGATGGAATCTCCTGGCGCCAATTTGTTTTTTCCTCGTCTGTCTCTCCCCACTGCTCTGCCGGAGCTCTGCTTCCGTGAAGGAGCAGAGAGGAGGGAAATCCCCCCAAAATCCCGTTTTCCCTCCGCCCAGGGCAGGTGCTGAGTGGGATCCCAGCTCCCTGCTCGGGTGTGTGGGCCGGGAATCCAGGGGAAAAGGAACAGTAGCTTTTTCTCTCCCCGGCGACGCCGACGTGGTGATCAGAGGAGCTGGCCAGAGTCCTAATGAAGATAAATGAGTATTCCCACTCCTCCAGCTCTTCCAGCTTTTATTGATGGGCTGCGGGGTGAAAGGCGAGGGCCGGAATGCTCATTCCAGCCCACGTCACGGGCTGGGGTGGAGGGGAAGGTGCGGGGAAAAGCGCCTGGTGCCGGCGAGTTCCTGCACCGCGAGCACGCTCCGAGGCTTTACAAGGCTCTCTCCATTCCTTCCCCATCCATCACTTCCCGGGATCCCTTTGTAAATGCAAATTGCACTTTGATAGGAATAATGCACTGAGCCCCATTAGTGTCGGGTAATGGGGAGGGTGATTTTAACGCCATCCTTCTTCAAACAGGGCACCCAGGAGCTTCTCTGGGGCTGTGTATCAAAAACCCATCTGGGGCCGGGCTCCTCCCATCCCCGGCCTGGGCAGGGGCTGGGATGGGTTTTATTTTGGGGCTCGGGATTCTGGGATGTGTTTTTTATTTGGGCTCGAGATTCTGCAGTATTTTGTACCTGGGGCTCGGGATTCTGGGCTATTTTGTACCTGGGGCTCAGGATTCTGGGATGTGTTTTTTATTTGGGCTCGAGATTCTGGGGTATTTTGTACCTGGGGCTCAGGATTCTGGGATGTGGTTTTTATTTGGGCTCAAGATTCTGGAGTATTTTGTACCTGGACCTTGAGATTCTGGGGTGGCTTTTTTTTTTTTATTTGGGCTCTAGATTCTGGGGCATTTTTATTTTGGGGCTCAGGATTCTGGGATGTGTATTTTATTTGGGCTCAAGATTCTGGGGTATTTTGTACCTGGGGCTTGGGATTCTTTTGGTCTGGGGTTGGGGATTTGTGGGGCAGCCCGAGGGTTTGGCCTCGTTAATGAGAGCTCGGAGCTCAGCCCCCTCAACCTGGTCCCAGGGCAAGGAGGGATGGATTTAAACTGGAATTGGGGAGATTTAGATTGGATTTGGGATGGAGAATTCTTCCCTGTCTGGGTGAGAATTCCCAGATTTGCTGTGGCTGCCCCTGGATCCCTGGCAGTGCCCAAGGCCAGGCTGGAGCACCCTGGGGTGGTGGGAGATCTCCCTGTTCATAGAAAGGGATGGGAATGGATGGGATTTAAAGTCCCTTCCCACCCAAACCATTCCAGGATTCTGGAGCCCCTCTGCTCTGGGAGAGCTGGGAATGTTCCCCTGGAGAGGGGAAAATCCAGGGAATCCTCAGAGTCCCTGCAGGGGCTCCAGGAGAGCTGCAGAGGGACTGGGGACAAGGGACAGAGGGACAGCACCCAGGGAGTGGCTCCCACTGGGAAAGGGGAGATTGGGCTGGGATCTTGGCAAGGGATTCCTGCCTGGGCTGGAATTCCCAGATTTGCTGTGGCTGCCCCTGGATCCCTGGCAGTGCCCAAGGCCAGACTGGATATTGGGGCTTGGATCCACCTGGGACAGTGGGAGGTGTCTCTGTCCATGGATGGGCTTTAAGGTCCCTTCCCACCCAAATCATTCCATAATTCCATGGCAAGTCTGTCCCAGACTGGAATGCCTGGATCATGGAATGGTGGGATAACCTGCTTCCTTCCCAGTTTTCCCTATGGGGAAGGACCAGCTGGGATTTTAGGGGGCTGAGATCCCTCATCCTGGAGCTGTTCCTTCCCAGGTGCTCCCAGCAGGAAGGACCTGGCTCAATCCCATCTCAATCCCAGCTCAATCCATCTCCCATGGGATGGAGCCTTGGGATGTGCAGAGCAGCCCCTCAGATCCCTGGGATGTTCCTGCACCACCAAACGGATTTTCCTCATGTCCCAGCCAGAGTTCTCCCTCCCAGGGTGAGCAGCAGCAGCAGCTCCAGCGCTGAAATCGGTTAAAGCTGCTGTAAAATTCCAGAAAAAAGGAACATTTGAAGGCACTGAGATCCCCCTACACACTCACACTTTGGGAGGTCAGAAGAAAAACGGCTTTGAAGTGCTTAAAAACAAATCCGGGGCCTCGTTCATCTTCATTAATGAGATATTTAACCAGGCCCTTTTAATAACTTTTTGATGCCTGTGCCAAGTGAAAAAATAAAAAAAACATTTTCTGCTTAAAAGACCTTGAGTTTGGTCTCTTTGCTGATTAAAAGACCATTATGCTCCATGCCTTTCCCCACCTTAATCCCTAAATCCTTGCTTTTTTTTTTTTTTTTCCAGGTGTCATCATTACATTCCCTCGGAGCATCTTCTCCATGGGCACAATTGGAATTTGTGCCAGTGAGGCCAGGGAAAGGAGGTGACTTCTGTCTCCTCTCCCAGGTTTTCCACAGGACTTCCATGCAGGATTTAACCAATTCTGGAGAAATCAATCCCGCTGGATGCCTCTCCCTACCTGTTTGGGTGTGAATTATTCCTGCGCTGGAGTGGATTTTCTTCAGGAAGAACTGGGAATCAAAACCATCCCGGAGCTCCTTCCCAAAGGATGGCTCCAAAGGTGTGGCCTTCTGGCACCTTCCCAGAGGAGCTGGAATATTTAGAGCCAGTCAGGAACATCTGAGCGAGTCCCAGCGTGGCTCTTCTGAACTCCGGGGTGGGAACCACCGATTTTGGGGGTCCTTGACTCCCAAAACGAAGGATTTGGGGAGGGAAAAGTCCTTTCATAAATCAAGCGTGGAGAACAAAGGCAGGGAACATGGAAAGCAGAGGGGAGACTTCCCTGTTTCTCGAGGAGCAGAAACAGAGGGACGGGGACGGGGATGGCAGCGTCGTTAAAGTGAAATCCCGACTGGAACGACAAAAGGAAAAGAAATTAAAGCCAGATTTGTTCCCCTGGGCCGGAGGAAGGAGGATCCCGTTGGATTTGTTCCTCCTTTCTTGTTTCCTTCAAAGCCAGGAGATCAATTGCGGGCCTTAATGAGAACCGTCTCGTGCCAGAGGTGGACAATGGAGCGGGACGGGGACATCCCGGGGATTTTACGGCAGCTCGGAGCATTGGGATCCATCCCTGGAAGCGCCAGCCCATCCCTGGAAGCGCCAGCCCATCCCTGGAAGTGCCAACCCGTCATCTCCAGCCTTTGTGAGTATCCCAGCGCTGAGCCTGAGCGGGGAGCACTTCTAGCAATTCCCATCCTGATCCCTGGGATTGAAGTGTCCGTGGGTCCATCCTTGGTCCCACACCCATGTTGGGATCTGGAAATTCAGGATCAGGATCTGGTTTTAAATCCCTTATCTCTGAGCTGTTGTTCTTTGTGAGTATCCCAGCACTGAGCCCGAGCAGGGAGCACTTTTAGCAATTCCCATCCTGATCCCTGGGATCGAAGTGTCCGTGGGTCCACCCTTGGTCCCACACCCATGTTGGGATCTGGAAATTTGGGATCAGGATTTTAAATCTCCCATCCCTGGGCTGTTGTTCTTTGTGAGTATCCCGGTGCTGAGCCTGAGGGGGGAGCGCTGGTAGCAATTCCCATCCTGATCTCAAAGTGTCCGTGGGTCCATCCTTGGTCCCACACCCATGTTGAGATCTGGAAATTGGGATCAGGATCTGGTTTTAAATCCCCCATCCCTGGGCTGTTGTGCTTTGTGAATATTCCAGTGCTGAGCCCGAGCAGGGAGCACTGGTAGCAGTTCCCATCCTGATCCCTGGGATTGAAGTGTCCGTGGGTCCATCCTTTGTCCCACATCCATGTTGGGATCTGGAAATTTGGGATCAGGATTTTAAATCCCCCATCCCTGGGCTGTTGTGCTTTGTGAGTATCCCCGTGCTGAGCCCGAGCAGGGAGCACTGGTAGCAGTTTCCATCCTGATCCCAGGGATTGAAGTGTCCGTGGGTCCATCCTTGGTCCCACACCCATGTTGGGATCTGGAAATTTGGGATCAGGATTTTAAATTCCCCATCCCTGGGCTGTTCTTTGTGAGTGTCCCGGTGCTGAGCTTGAGGGGGGAGCACCGGTGGCAATTCCCATCCCTGATTCTGGATCTGGGAAAGTAACTCAGCCTTCCTGGAGACCCTCAGGGAGATGGGGAGGGTCTCAGGGAGATGGGAATGGCCTCAAAAAAATGGGAATGGCCTCAAAAAAATGGAAATGGCCTCATGTAGATGGGAACGGTCTCACAGTGTTGGGAATGGCCTCGGGGATGGCCTTGGAGAGACAGGGATGGTCTCATGGAGATGGGAATGGTCTCAAAGGAATGGGGAGGGCCTCAGGGAGAAGGGGATGGTCTCAAGGAGACAGGGATGGCCTGGGGGAGATGGGGACGGCCTCAAGGAAATGGGAATTGCCTGGGGGAGAGGGGAATGGCCTCAGGGTGACGGGGATGGCCTCGGGGAGACAGAGATGGCCTCAAGGAGATGGGAATGGTCTCAAGGAAACAGGAATGGCCTTGGGGAGATGGGAATGGCCTGGGGGAGATGGGAACATCTTCAAGGGGACAGGGATGGCCTCATGGAAACAGGGATGGCCTTGGGGTGACAGGGATGGCCTGAGGAAGATGGGAAAGGCCTTGGGGAGACAGGGGTGGCCTCATGGAGATGGGAATGGCCTCAGGTAGATGGGGATTGGCCTCAGGGAGATGAGAATGGCCTCAGGTAGATGAGAATGGCCTCATGGAGATGGGAATGGTCTCAGGGAAATTGGAATGGCCTTGGGGAGATGGGGATGGTCTCAAGGAAATGGGAATGGCCTCTGGTGACAGGGATGGCCTCAGGGAGAGAGAAGTAGCCTTGAGAGAGGCGATTGACCTCGGGGAAATGGGAATGGCCTCAAGGAAGTGGGAATCACCTGGGGGAGATGGGGATGGCCTCAGGGAGACGGGGATGGCGTCATGGAAAGGGGAATGGTGTCATGGTGACGGGAATGGCCTTGGGGCCATGGGGATGGCATCGGGGAGACAGGGATGGCCTCATGGAAACAGGAATACCCTCGGGGAGACAGGGATGGCCTCATGGAAATGGGAATGGTGTCACGGTGACGGGAATGGCCTTGGGGTCATGGGGATGACATTGGGGAGACAGGGATGGCCTCATGGAAACAGGAATACCCTCGGGGAGACAGGAATGGCCTCATGGAAACAGGAATACCCTCGGGGTGACTGGGATGGCCTCATGGAAACGGGAATGGTGTCACAGTGATGGGAATGGCCTCGGGGCCATGGGGATGGCCTCATGGAGATGGGAAGAGCCTCAAGGAAACTGGGATGGCTTCACGGTGACAGGGATGGCTTTGGGGAGATGGGAATAGCCCCGGGGAGACGGGGATGACCTCAGGAAGTGAACACTCAACTCACGCCAATATCGAGGCCCCATCTACCACGCCAAGGCAAGAAGGACACAACAGGGGGGATAAAATTCCCGATCATCCTGGGAATCATCCCCATCTCCCACTCCATGGGCGGCAGCAGGAACTGGGAGAGCCTGGACACATCCCGGAGCAGCGGAGCCTCCCAAATCCGCGGAGCCGCCTCTTCCGAGGCCTCCGCGCCGGACCCTGGGGATGAATCTTCTTTCAGAGCGAATTCTTTGCTCTGTCACCCGATCGGCCTCGGTCCTGGAGCTCCAGCGGAGAGAGGGACCTTGCAGGGCAGCTGAGGGGGCAGGGCTCTGCTAATCACCCCGGGCTCTTAATGAATGCAAATGAGCTCCGACCACGGGGAATTCAGGTCCCTCCTCATTCCCAAATGTTAACAACTTCCTGCCCAGATCCCCAATCCCTGGAAAACTCTGGGCGAAGGATTCGTCCTAAGGTCTCCTCATCTGGATTGTCTGAGGCTCATTTGGGGATTTATTCAGGCTGAGGATGTTTAAAGGGGGAAACATCCCTGATTATCCCACACCAGCACCCCACTTATTCCTTAAAATCCTGATTTCTCTTCCCGTCCTCAGTCTGGGATATTCCATGCAGGAAAATGGGGTTTATCTCATAGAAAAACTCCCAATTTCCTTTCCCATCTTCAGTCTGGGATATTCCATGCAGGAAAATGGGGTTTTTCTCCTAAAAATCTCCTGGTTTCTCTTCCCATCCTCAATCTAGGATATCCCATGTAGGATAATGGGTTTTGCCTTGTAGAAATCCTGAAAATGGCTCAAACTAAGTACAAATCTATTCCCCTGAGTTTTAACTGGGAGCATGGATTGATTTTGCTTTTAAGGCAATTTTCCAAGAAAGAAAGGAAGTTTCTGTGAGTTTTCTTTAAAGGAAAGGAAGTTTCCATGAGTTTTCCTAAAAATAATGGAAATTTCTGAGTTTTCCTAAAAGGAAGGGAAGTTGTTGTGAGTTTCCTGAAAGGAAAACTCTGTGAGAGGAATGGGAAAACCTCCCTGGAACTCAGTGATCCTAAGGATGACCTGGGGAAACCTTTCCTGTGTGTTTTGGGATGTGCAGAAACACTCGGAGCCAGCATCACCCAGGACTGATATCCCGATTTATTCCATGGATTTCCATGGGGCCATTGTGTTTCCTTGGAACCACGAGGGCCCATCAGTGGTTTGGGAGATCCAGAGTGGTTCTGTTGGAAAGGGGATGAAGGATTTTGGGAAGAAATGGAGTTGTGGTTCTTTCAGCTTTATTCCACATCCTTAAGGGAAGAGAAAAACTCCCCCAAACTTTCGCAAACCAGGAAAAATTTGAGCTGCAAATCTCTCTTTTCTTCCTCTTCCCCAATCCCTTCCTCACTCACAAACTTCCCTCACTTTTTCTGGGAATGGAGAAGAAAATCCCTTCTTGCTTTGATAAAAATCCTGCTTATTCCACGTGGAACAGGCTCCCATCCCTTCCCAATCCTGCTTTTCTGGGCCACCTCTGTCCTCAGGGTGACATCCTTGCTCCAGGGCCTCATTCCAGAGGTTTTTCCCTGTTTTTAGGGCTCCTTGGCCTGTGGGGTGGATGGGGGGGGGGTCCCTCACCCAGGATGGGCCCAAAGTTTTGGCTGTTTGAGCCAAAAAAAAGAGAGTTTTAGAAAGATCCCAAAGAGAAAAGTGGAATTTCAGGAGTCCTTGAGGAAGCAAAGGGCACTGAACACTTTGTTTTGGCAACAAATCCCACCTGGAATTTCCTCTGGATGAGGTTGGCATCTGAGGCTTGGTTTGGTTCTTGTCCTTTCTTTTCTCTCCCCTTTTCTCTGTTTTCCCAGTGGGTTCATCAAGGAGAACTGTTGGGATTCAGGGATGAGAGAGGAGCCATGGGCTCAGCTCCAGCCTTGAATCCCCACTCCACAAATGCCTTTGGGATTTAAAACCTCTTTTCCCAAGGATTTTTGGATGAGTGGGAAGAGGGATGGGAACAGAGAGTTGGAAGGGAGCAGGTGGGAATCTCCAGCACAGAGAAAAGAATGGAAATTCGGGATAATGGGATCAATCCCAGCCCCCTTAGCAGGGAGGAAATCTTGGATTTGGAGAGAGCAAACATTGGGATATTCCCATCCTGTGGGTCCTTGGAGCTGCCTCCTCATCCAGGTTTTGTTTTCAAATATTTGGGATATAAATAATGTTTTAACAATGGCTCCGAAATTCTATTTATAAAAATATCCATGGATATTTTATCTATGGATTTCCCCTGGATTGCATTCCCTGGAATTTTGTGTTGGGATGAAGGGAGAAAATTCCCTGGGGTTGCTTCTCCTTCTGGAGTGGGGGAAAATGGTTCTTGTTATGCCTTTGGAATTTCCTCCATGGCCTGGAGAAGAGTGGAGGCTGGATTCTTGCAAGGATGCACAAAACCCTTCACATCCCACCTTTTTTTGGGGAATTATTGGGAGATCCAGGCCAGGGAAAAGCTGGATGGGTTGGAAAAAGAGCTGAAATTTGGGAGGATGGATTTGCTGGTAGCAGATTAAAAAAAAAAAAAAAGGAAGATTGTTTGGAAAACCAGGATAAATCCCAGGCAGTGCTGGCAGGTTGGGATTTAAAGGAGATTTTTTTGGGGGAATGTTTGGCAGAGAAAGGGAGATAAAAGAAATTATCCGAAATAAAGAAATAATTTTAAAAAATTTTAAAGGGGGATACTCAGGAAAAGGATCTCTTCTTCCTGAGGAGAATTCCAAACTAAGAGACTTTAAGGAAAAACTCTGGATACCTGGGATTATCCACAGAAAATATTCCCAGTTCCATCACTGCTAATCTGACCCAGAAGTGAGAGGAAAATCCTGAAAAATTCTCTTAATTGGGGGGAAAAAAAAAGGGAACAGAAGCTCAAAACTTTCCCTGTGCAGCCCCCACGGGGATTTCTGCTGGAATTTTGGGGTTTGGGATGTTCCAAGGGGATTGTTGCCTTGGGATTGGGTTTGGAGGAGGAATTGAAGGATTTTGGGGGAAAAGAGGCTGAGAGTGACCACAAAACGCAGGAAAAGGGATTGGGAATGGGGATAAATCAGGTTGGGCTCTACTTATCATAAAGTGAAGTAAAATCCCACTGAAACCCAGCAGGAAAATCCCATTTTTAGAGGGATTTCTTTGGATTTGGGTTGGGCTGTCCCTGGAGCATCTTCCTGAGGGCCCATCCGGAACTCAGGGCTGGAACAACCCCAGAACAACCGGCCACTTTTGGATTTGTAAGAGATCAAAAGTTGAGTTTTAGTGGGGTTTTGGTGGGGTTTTAATGGGGTTTTGGTGGGGTTTTGGTGGGGTTTTAGTGGGGTTTTAATGGGGTTTTGGTGGGGTTTTAATGGGGTTTTGGTGGGTTTTTAATGGGGTTTTGGTGGGGTTTTGGTGGGGTTTTAATGGGGTTTTGGTGGGATTTTGGTGGGGTTTTAGTGGGGTTTTGGTGGGGTTTTGCTGGGGTTTTAGTGGGGTTTTGGTGGGTTTTTAGTGGGATTTTGGTGGGGTTTTGGTGGGTTTTTAGTGGGGTTTTGGTGGGTTTTTGGTGGGTTTTTGGTGGGGTTTTAATGAGGTTTTAGTGGGGTTTTAAGGGGGTTTTGGTGGGGTTTTAGTGGGGTTTTGGTGGGTTTTTAATGGGGTTTTAGTGGGGTTTTGGTGGGTTTTTAGTGGGGTTTTAGTGGGGTTTTGGTGGGGTTTTGGTGGGGTTTTAGTGGGGTTTTGGTGGGGTTTTGGTGGGGTTTTAATGGGGTTTTAATGGGGTTTTGGTGGGTTTTTAATGGGGTTTTAGTGGGGTTTTAGTGGGGTTTTAGTGTGGTTTTAGTGGGGTTTTGGTGGGGTTTTGGTGGGGTTTTAATGGGGTTTTGGTGGGGTTTTGGTGGGGTTTTGGTGGGGTTTTGGTGGGGTTTTGGTGGGTTTTTAGTGGGGTTTTTCCGCGGCCCTGCCGCATCCCCATTGTGGCGGCGCCTGGAGCGGGCCCAAGGCGCGTCCGCGCTCCTCGGGAAAAGGCGGATGCACAAAAAGGGGGAATATCAAAATGATCTCGTTTCTGTCTCTCCTCGGTCTCCTATGGAACAAAGGACAGATGGGAACAAGAAAGGAAGGAAAAAAGCATCACCTGTTCCCATCCAGTCCTGGAGCGATCCGGTCATTATCTCGGAGCTTCACATTTCCAAAGGGGCTTCATTTTCCTTTGAAACACTGGCATTTTGTTAAAAAAAAAACACCAAAAGAAAAACAAAAAACAGGAAAAAATCTGAATTTAAGCATTCTAGCACTCCCCCAGTCCAAAGGGGTTTTCCATGCTTTTCCCCACAGCCCTGAGTTTAACACCTGGGAAAAGAAAGTGGGAAGGAAATCCAAGGAAAAGAGAAAGAAAGGGCCCCCCCAAGGGCGGCTTTTCCCGATCTGCATCCGACAAAAGCCTTTGGTTTTCTGTCATTCTTTTCATTTCCTTGCTGGCTCCCCCAGTTGTCAAAGCCCTCAAGAAAATGCACTTTAGCTCTTTGTCCCCAAATGTAATTTGATAAACTCCGGGCAGAAACATTTGGGTTTCGGAGGCTTTTCAGAAAAAAAAAAAAGAGGAAAAAAAGGGGAAAATAAAGGAAAATAAAGGGGTGGAAGAAGGGGGGAAAAGGGGAAAAATAAGAGGGTAAAAGGGGAAAATAAGAGGGGGGAAAGGGAAAAAGTAAGAGGGGAAAAAGGGGAAAAATAGAGTGGGAAAAATGAGAGAAAAGTGGGGGAAAAATAATGAATATGAGGGGAGAAAGGAGAAGAAAGAAGGGGGAAATGATCAAATAATGAAGGGGGAAAAGAAGATAAACGATAAAAAGAAGAATGGAAAGAAAGGAGAAATGAGGGGGAAATAAGAAAAAAGGTGATGAGGGAGAGAAAGAAGAATAAAAAGAAGGAGGGAAATGAAGGGGAAATAAGGAAAATAAGAAAAATAGATAAAGGAGAAAAAGGAGAAGGAAAAGAAGGGAGAAAATGAGGGGGAAAAAAGAAGGAAGAAAAAACGGATAAAGAAGAATAAGGAAAGGAGGCCACAAAAATGGGGGGTGGGGGGGGAAGGGGAAAATAATTTTAAAAAAGAAAAATAAGAGGGAAAAATGAAGGAAAAGAAGAGGGGAAAAATAAGGAAAAGAAGAGGGGAAAAAAAGGGAAAAGGAAGGAAAACCCCCAGGAGGGGTAAAAGCGGGGGAGCCCCTATTGAAGAATCTCTTGGAATTTAAAAAACGGGATTTTGGGAGCGGGGTGATGGAGCCAAGGCCGGAGGCTCGGGGAGGGAAGCCTGACATTGTCATCATCCCTAAATCCTTGGGAATCCTCATTTTCCAGCGGCACTTTCCCCGCTGGGGGCGGGGACCACCGCGGCTCCCACGCTATAAAACGCTCCGGGTTTTCCCGGGAGTGGGCAGCGGCCGCCGGGGCCAGCGTGGGTTTGGAGGTTGGGTGAGTGGCGAAAATAATCCGGATTTTCTTCCCAGGGATTTTTCCAGGTGGGGGTTTTGGGGTTCGGGGTGCTGCAGCATCCGATCGCGCCCGAAATCCCGGTGAAATCCCGGAATATCCGCGGCGCTCCCCGTGGGATCTCCCAAAGGGGTGGTGGCTGTGTGTTCATGCAGAGGGTGGGTGGGAAAAGCGGTGGTGACAATTCCCAAATTTCAGTGCAGGGATGGAAAGGCGCCTGGTTTGAAAAATATTTCGGGATGGAAAGCCTCAAACCAGGGATGAGGGCCTGTTCCCGGCTGTTGGAAGTGGTGGAATTCTGCTTCCAGCGGGAGAAGCGACTCCTGAAACCCCAGCAGAGTTTTGGAGGGGGGAAAAGAGCAAAATTGAGGAAGGAGCAAAAATTAATTGGGAAGCTTGGAGGATAAAGAGAAGAAATTGGAATATGTCTGCAAAAAATTCCAGTGAGGGGCTTGGGTGCAAGAAATTCCAGCTGGAAGTTTGGATGCAAGAAAAAATTTCAGTTGAAAGTCTGGATGCAAAAATTCCAAGTTTTTTAACCAGGTTTGGTTAAAAAAAAAAATCTAGTTGGAGATTTGTAGAGCAAAAATTCAATAAAGTTGGAAGAGGAGTTTAAAAAATGAAATATTTTTGGATATAAGCCCCTGGGATTGTGGAAGTTGTCCCTGACCAGGGAACGGGGTGGGAATGGGATATTTAAGGTCACTTCCAATCTGGAATTCCCTGATTTTCATGTCAGGGTTGGGGTGGGTTTTCCCTGCTCCTCAATTCCAAAGGGGCTGGAGCTGGGATTCCCCTGGAATGTAAAATTCCCTGGATTCTGCCTTCCTGAGCTTCACCTCTGCAGGTGGATGAGAGCAGGAAAGGAGCTTGTGGTGCATCCCAATTATTAAATCAGCTCTGAAACTGTTAATTAATATTAATTAATGGAAATAAACCACAATCAAAGCAAAAAAAAAAAAAAATGGGGTCAACAACCCTAATGGATCATCATCAGGAAATCCTGGCTGGAAAATTAAAGAGATTTGGGTGAATTAGGGGTTTTTTTAAATTAAATTTTTGAAATTACACATGGGATGAGGTAAAAAAAAAAAAGAGACATGAAAATTGAAAATTCCACCTCTGCCTTCCAAGTTTTTCCCAGTTTCCCCTTTGGGAATGTTTTGCCTGGATAAGGAAAGGGGAAATCGGGCTGTGGGAAAAAAAAAGGGAAGGGGTGCGAGGAAGCCTCAGAGAAGGAGAAAAATAAATGATGATTTTAGAGGGGATTTTGGGAAAGGAAAAAAAAATTAAAAAGGGAATTAAGCAGGAATATTACCTGGAAGCGCCTCTGGAATTTTCTCAGGGAATCCAACCCGTCCGTGCGGCCGAGGGGGTGCAGCTGCCTGTGCCAGGGAGAGGAAAACAGGGAAGGGAAATTCCCCGCGGGAAGTTTTGTGTGCAGGGAGAGACCCCAGCACCTCCTTTGGGATGAGCTGGGATGGGGCAGAGCTGCCCCGAGTTCCCTGGGAATGGGGAAATCCTGGGAATGCTGCTCCGGGCGCGACCTCCGGGACTCTCTGCTGCTCTCTCCAGCTGGAATTGAACAGCACCGGGAATTTCAGGAGCTGCAGGGGCAGCATTGCCCGCTCCTGGCACGGGAAATCCCAGGAATTTTGGGGAGAAAAAAGGGAATTTTGGTGCTGTATGGCCCAGGCAGAGGGAGGGAACTTTTCCTACAGGAGAAAATTCCCTCCTGAAATTCCCTGGTTTTCCCAAGGGTCTCGTTTGTGTCACAAAATTGGACTCTGGGGTCCAACCTTGTGGGAAAAGCGGGATTGAACCCCGGGATTTGGGAGTGGCTCAGCCCCAAACCCATCCGGGGGGGGGAGATCCCGGAATTCCCATTCCTGATGGGAATTCCAGCAGTGCCATCGCCCCTCTCCCCTCTGGAATTATCACTCCCCCCGGTGCTTTCCCCACCCCATTTGTGATTTCACGGCTCCTTGGCTTTGTTTGGGGTTGATAAAATTCCCCAGGCTCCAGGAAAAGTTGGGAATGCTGTGGCTGCATCCCGGCTTGGGCTCCAGGTCCAACCTTGGAAAAGCCTGGATTTACCTCAGAGGGTGGGAATCTGCTCCAAGAGAAACCCTTTCAACCCCACAAATATATTTATTTTTTTAGACTTTCCCGCTTTCTCCTTGAATTTCCAGTAGCAGGAAAAGAAATTTTAGACATTTCCATAAAATTCTTATGGAATTCCGTGCCCGTGGCTCATCCCTGCCCCTTTCCCTGCTCCTCAGAGGGGCTTTTCCACACACGTGGGAAGATTTTGGGGCAGGAATTCTGCTGCTTTGGGGAGGCATCCCAGGGATGGATTTTTCCATGGAAAAGGAAGGAGGAGGGAAGGCTGGGAATTCCAGGGGGTGTTTTCCACTGGGGTCAGGGATCATTTTGGGAAAGTGTTTAGGGAAGGAGATTTGGGAAGGTGCTTTAGGAAGGTGTGAGGTGCTTGGAGCAGGATTTTGGGGAAGATGATTTGGGAAGGGGCGTCAGGAAGTGTTGGGAAGGTGTTTTAGGAAGGTTTTTGGGGAAGGCATTTTGGGAAGGTGTGAGGTGCCTGGAGCAGGTGTTTTAGGAACATTCTTTGGGATTTTTGGGAAAATGCTTTGGGATGGTGTTTTGGGAAGGTGCATTGGGGAGAATGCAAGGTGGTTTGGGAAGATCCTTCTGGGAGCCGCTTTGGGCAAGAATTTTGGGAAAATATTTTGGGAAGGGGCTTCAGGAAGATGCTCTGGGAAGATGTTTTGGGAAAGGGAGCTGGGACAACCTTAGGGGCTTTGGGAGCCACTTGGGGCAAATATTTTGGGAAGACACTTTGGGAAGGGACTCTGGAAAGGTATTTGGGGAAAGTATTTTGGGAATGATTTTTGGGAATGTTTTTCAGGAAGGGGAAGGTTTTTTGGGAATGTTTCTCGGGATGGTGCTTTGAAATGGGGAGATTTGTGTGAGAGATTCAGGAAGGTGCTTTGGGAAGGTTTTTTGGGAATATTTTTTGGGAAGGTGCTTTGGGATAGGGAGATTTGTGTGAGACATTCAGGAAGCTGCTTTGGGAATGTTTTTTGGGAAGGGGAAGATTTTTTGGGAATATTTTTTGGGAATGTTTTTTGGAAATGATTTTTGGGAATGTTTTTTGGGAAGGGGAAGATTTTTTGGGAATATTTTTTGGGAAGGTTTTGTGGGATGGGGAGATTTGTATGAGAGATTCAGGAAGACACTTTGGGAAGGATTTTTGGGAATGTTTTTCAGTAAGGGGAAGGTTTTTAGGGAATGTTTTTTGGGAAGGTTTTGCGGGATGGGGAGGTTTGTGTGAAATTCAGGAAGACGCTTTGGGAAGGTTTTTTGGGAAATTTTTCTGGAAGGTTTTGTGGGATGGGGAGATTTGTGTGAGAGATTCAGGAAGCTGCTTTGGGAAGGTTTTTTGGGAATGTTTTTCTGGAAGGTTTTGCGGGATGGGGAGATTTGTGTGAGGTTCAGGAGGCTGATTTGGGAAGGTTTTTTGGGGAGATTTGTGTGAGAGATTCAGGAAGGCGCTTTGGGAAGGTTTTTCGGGAAGATGCTTTGGAGAAGCGATTGAGGCCGAGCCCAGGGACACCCGGCGGGGAGGAGGGGGCGGGACAGGGAGGGGACAGGGAGGGGACAGGGAGGGGACAGGGAGGGGACAGGAGGGGACGGGGAGGGGACAGGAGGGGACGGGGCCACCTCCACCTGCCGCCCCTGCAGTTCCCGCGGCCGCCACCGGGTGGGGCCGTCGTGCCGGGAGTGAGCGGCGGGCGCGGGGGGCGCGGGGCCCGCGGGGCTCGGGGGGCTCCGGGCCGGGATGCGCCGGCCCCGGGGGGGGATCCCCGCTCCACAGGGACCGATCCCACCCGGGGACACCCCCGGGGCGAGAGGAGGGGTCCCCGCACCGGGATGGTGACGGGAATTCCCATGGGATGTGATTTTGAGGGGGGTCTCCATCCCCCCGGGAATGGGGAGGGGGGTGCGAGGGTGCGGGAATTGGGGTGATCCGGGGGGATCCCACCTCGGGGGGGGATGCGGGTTAAGGGGGCCAGCCTGGATCTCCCCCGGGGTCACCCCAAAAATAAAAAGGGTGAGGGGACCCCCCCCGGCCCCCGTTCCCTGCGATCCCAGCGGGAACAGAGCGGAGCCAGGCGGGGAGGGGCGGGGAGGGGGCGCAGGGGAAGGGGGGAACTCAAAGAACTTTTGTTTTTCCTGTAATGTGAAGCAAATGCGCGGCTGCGAGCGGGCGGCCCCGGTACCTGCTGCCATCCCCGGGGTGGGGGGAAATAAGGGAATTTTGGGGGGGTTGGAGCCCTCTGGGCAATGGGGACACCCCTGGGGAAAGCGGCGTCACCCAGGCTGGCCTGGGAGGCTGCGGGGAGGGGGAGCAGGAAAATCCCCCCCTGCAATAAAATAAAATAGAGCAAGACCCCAAAATGTGGTGGGGGCACCGAGAAAGTCATTGCGAGGTTAATTATCACTGGTAATTAGGGGAGGGTGTTTGGGATTAATGTAAAGGGGGAATAATTGGGGGGGGGGGTGTCACTGCAAGGAGGCAATTCTGTAATGGGGGAAATCTGGGAAATAATGGGAAAAGGAGGGGGGTCAGGATCATCAAACGGGGAGGGAAATTATTCCCAGGGGGAAATGATGGAACATCAACAGACAGGGAGAAATTATTGGGGAGGGGAAAAAAAAATCAGTGATTGGGGTGAATGAATGTCAGGTTTGGGGGTAAATCTCTGCCTGGGTGGGGGCAGAGAGGGAAATCACGGGCAGGGGGAAATAATTAGGGGATTAATTGGGTGGGAGGGTCATTGAAAAGGGGGGGATTGATTGGGGGAGGAAATTTTTGCCGGGGGAAGTGTTAAGGGTTAAATACTGGGGGGAGTGATAGGGGAATTGGGGCTTAAATGTGGGGGAGAGGGACAGACGTGAAGGGTTAAATATGGGGGGAATGATTTCAGGGATTAAACATCGGGGGAAATGATTGGGGGTTAAATTTGGGGGGACCATCACGAGGGGGAGTCAGGGTTAAACATTGGGGGGGGGGGATTGTCTGGGCAAAATGATCGAGGGTTAAATATTGGGGGGGGCAATCGATTAAGTATTGGGGGGACCCTGTTATAGGGGAAATAACCAAGGATTAAATCCTGGGGGGGGTTTGGCGAGGGGGGGATGATGAAGGGGTTAAATTGGGGGGGGGGGATTTTTGACAGGGGAAAATGATCGAGGGTTAAATATTGAAATATTGAGGGGGGCAAATCACGGATTAAATATTGGGGGGGTCAAATCAAGGATTAAATATTGGGGGGGGGAATCAAGGATTCAATATTGGGGGAAAATCAAGGATTAAATATTGGGGGGCAAATCAAGGATTAAATATTGGGGGGCAAATCAAGGATTCAATATTAGGGGGGGCAAATCTAGGATTCAGTATTGGGGGAAATCAAGGATTAAATAAGGGGAGAGGTTGTGGCGGGGGGGGAGCGATCAAGGATTAAATATTGAGGTGAAAATCTCGGGGGGCTTGTGGCAAAGGGAAAAGGACCAAGGACTGAATATCGGGGGGCCAATCCCAAGTGGATCAAATCCAGGAGGGGGCTGTGGCAAGGGGACAAGGACCAAGGATTGAATATCGGGGGCAAATCCCGGGGGGCTTGTGGCAAAGGGAAAAGGACCAAGGATTGAATCTTTCGGGGGGCCAATCCCGAATTGATCAAATCCAGGCGGGGGCTGTGACAAGGGGACAAGGACCAAGGGTTGAATTCGGGGGGGCAATCCCGGGGGGCTTGTGGCAAAGGGAAAAGGACCAAGGACTAAATATTTTGGGGGGACAATCCTGAGGGGATCACTGGGGATGGGGTTGTGGCAAAGGATCAAGGATTGAATATCGGGGGGCCAATCCCGAATTGATCAAATCCCGGAGGGGGCTGTGACAAGGGGACAAGGACCAAGGATTGAATATCGGGGGCCAATCCCGGGGGGCTTGTAGCAAAGGGAAAAGGACCAAGGATTAAATCTTTTGGGGGGCCAATCCCGAATTGATCAAATCCAGGAGGGGGCTGTGACAAGGGGACAAGGACCAAGGATTGAATATCGGGGGGCCAATCCCGAACTGATCAAATCCAGGCGGGGGCTGTGCAAGGCGAACACGATCTCGGGCTGAACACCCGGAGACAATCCCGGGTTAAATCTCGGGGGGATCCTCGCCTGGGGGGTCCCCGGAGCGGGGCTGAGGGTGCCGGGGAAGGCTCCCGGTGCCCTGCGCTCCTCTCCAAGGGTTAACGCGGGCGGGCGGGCGGGGGTCGCTCCGGCGGGGCTGAGCCGCGCTCGTCTCTCCTCAGGCCGGCGGCGGCGGAGGAGCAGCAGCGGCAGCAAGAGAAGGAGGAGGAGGAGAAGAGGAGGAGAAAGAGCAGCAGGAGGAGGAGGAGGAGGAGGATGAGGCCGAGCAGAGCGGCGTGACCGAGGCGCGGGCTCCGCGCCAGGGCTCGCACGCTCCAGCGCCGCGTCCCCCGGGCCGGCCCGGCCCCCCCGAGCCTCTGAAGTGCGGGTGGGGGCGCGGGGGGAGCAGCGGCGCTGGCGGCCGGCCCAGCCCCGGCTTCCCCGCCTCTATATAAACACACATTTGACTTTCTTTTGCCTCAAAGCGAACAGTGCAGAGGGGCTTTGCCCAGCAGCCCTGCCTCCCTTCTTTTTTTTTTTTTCTTTTTTTTTTTTCCCTTTTTTTTTTTTTTTTCTCTCTCTCCTCCTTTGCCTTCCTCCTCCTTTACAGAAGTCTGGTGAAAAGTCTGGGGCTCCCAAATAAGCGGCGTCGCGAGAGATCTGTATTTATAGGGAGATATTTATATATATGTAGAGATAGAGCTATAAACCGAACCGGCTCGCTGCGTGTGTGTAGATACATATATACAGCTATTTAATTCTTCCATCTCTCCAGCTCGTGGCTGAATTATTTTAAGATTTTTTTGAACTTTTTTTTTTTTAAATCTCGCTCCTTTTTCCCCTCTTTTTTCCCCTTTTCCCCCCTTTTTCTTCTTTTCCTTTTTTACTTCTCCTCTTTTTTCCCCCCCCCTCCTTCTGGTGTGTGCGGCTTTGCCTTGCAAGCGAGCGAGAGCCAGAGCATCTGCAGTTGGACTTTTTGGGGTCTTTTTTTTTTTTTTTTTTTTGTCCGCCACTCCAAGGTTTTTCTTTTTTCCATTTTTTCTTCTTTTTTTTAATTTTTTTTTTTTTTGCTAATTTTTTACCCTTCGCCTTTTTCCCCCTCCTCATCACCCCCACCCCAATTTTTTTGAGGGGGGGGCGCTGCTGCTTTTCCTCTTTTTTATTTTATTCCCCCCCTTTCCCCTCTCCGTGCGCGCGTGGTGCTTTTTCTCCGTGTCACTCTGTCAAGTTTACCCCAAACAAGCCCAAACTTCGCAGCGAGGGGCGCAGCAACCACAGCTTTCTTTCCCTCCCCTCTATTTTATTTTATTTTTTACATTTTTCCTCCTTTTCCCCTCGCCGCTTCCCCAACCTGCCAGCGCCGAGGGGGGCGAGCCGGGGCCCCCCTCGCCCCAGGACCCCCCAAGCAGCGCCGAGCGGGCGCTCCGCACTCGCCGGTCCCTCCGCGCGTGTGTGTGGGTGCGAGCGTGGTGCCTGTCAAGGGGCCGTTTCTCTCCCCACCCTCCTCCTCCTCCCTTCTTTCCAAATATGCTTTTTGCAAGTTTTGATCTCGTCTCGGCACTGGCTACCCTCGCCGCGTGCTTGGTGTCACTGACTTTGCTGCTGGCCGTGTCCCAACAGCTGTGGCAGCTCCGCTGGGCTGCCACCCGCGACAAAACCTGCAAGCTACCAATCCCCAAAGGCTCCATGGGATTCCCTTTAATCGGAGAGACCTTCCACTGGCTGCTGCAGGTAAGGAGGATTCCCTCATTCCCTGCTCCTCGCTGGAACCTGGGTTGGGACCGGGTGGTTTTTTAGTTTTTTGGGTGGTTTCCCCCCCCCCCCCCCCCCCCCCCCTCGGATCGGTGTTGTTTTAGGGGCATTTTAAGGCTTTTTCTCGCTGTATTTTCTTTTTTTCTCCCCCGTCTTCTTTCCCTTCCGATTGCATCATGCGGCTCCTCGGCGAGCCCGGGGAGGCAGAGCCGGAGCCGGGGGAGCGGCGGCGGCACCGCGGGGGCACCGCGGGGCTCGGCGGGGCTGCCCCGGGCTCGGCATCGCCCCCGCGCTGCCCACCCGCTCCTCCTCCTCCTCCTGCTGCTCCCGCTCCCCTCCTCAGCCTCAATTCCTGCCAAAACCCCAAACCCGCAGCGCCGGAGCCGCGGGCGGAGGCGGCCCGGGCTGGATGCGGGGGCTCCGCCGCTCGCGTTCCCCCCCGAGCCGCGGCTCCGTCCCGTCCCTTCCGCGCTCACGGCGCCGCTCCCGGCCCGGCTCCCGCGGCGGGGGAAGCCCGCCGAGGTAATCGGGAGATTAACCCGGGATTAACCTCGCTAAACGCCCAACAGCGGCGGGCGGAGCGGGATCCCCCCCGCGCACCGCGGGGCGGCTGCCAAAAATTCGGGGGGAAAGGGGGGAAAAAACCCCACAGGAGCACGGGCGGGAGGCGGCCGGGGGGTGCCCGGCTCCGGGGGGAGCCTCGGGGCGCCCTCGCAGCATCCCGGGAGGGAACCCCCGAGGCGAAGCCGCGCCAGGGTTTCCCCTTCTCTCCTCCCGGCAGAAAGAAAGAAAAAAAAAATTAATTATAATAATCAAAGGAGGATGCGCCCGCCCTTCATCGCCGCAGCCGGCGGCGGGGCAGGACAGCCCGGTCCCGGCGGGGACAGCGGCGGCGTCCCCCGGTGTCCCCTCCCCGCCACCGCTGGGGAAGCCCCGGCACGGCGGCCCCGCTCCGCCCGGCGCCGAAGGGGTTAACGGCACGCTCTCAATAGGGCTTTATTTTTTAAAGAAATTTATCAGATTTTTACAGGGGGACCAGAAAAGGGTTCTCGCTTTTCCACCAGGCTCCGTCCAAACAGAGTCCAGGGCTAAAAATACAAAAATTTTGTATAAATTGGACTCCATTCGCAACTTGTGCCGCATAAAGGTGCTCTTTGTGCTGCCCTGGAAATGGTGTACAAATAACTCTTTATTAATGCCACAAAAAGGACTTTAATTATATTTACGCAGATCAAGAAACAGGGTCACCTGAACATCTGAACCTCACAACCGCGCTTTTGTTTCAAAATAAACACCCGCGCTCCCAGCCCGGCGGCGCGGCCGCGGCGCTCGCAGCGCCTCTCCCCGCTCGCCAGGGGGGTTTTTTTTTGGGGGGACCCCCTCCCTCCCCGCTATTGCTGCGGCTCCGGCCGCCTCTCCGCCGACAAAAGCCCCTGGAGCATGTGGGAAAGTTATTAAAGTCCCTGAAATCTGGAGATTTACTTAGGCAAAGCGCTGCCTTCCTCGAGTAAAATCAGCCCGTGCGAGGAGGGAGGGGAGAAAAAGAGGGGAAATAAAAAAAGAGACAAAAAGCGAGGGGGGAAAAGAGGGGGAGGGTGTGAAGGAGGGGGGGAAAAAAAGGGGGAGGAAAAATAGGAATATGTGTAAAAGTGACAGGGGAGGGAAAGGGAGGAGGAGGAGGAAGGGGGGAAGGAAAGCACCGACCCCCGGCGGGCTGGACCCCAATGCCCCCCAAAATTCTGCCCGAATTCCCACCCGCTCCCATGCCACCCCATCCCATCCCACCCGCTCCCATCCCGTGCCGTGCCGTGCCGTGCCGTGCCATGCCAACCCCGTGGCACCCCCGAGGAGGAGGAAGGGGGGAAGGAAAGCACCCGGCGGGCTGGACGCGGGAGGTGACCGCAATACTCCCCAAAATTCCGCCCCAATTCCCGCCCGCTCCCATGCCATGCCATGCCATGCCAACCCCGTGGCACCCCCGCAGGGCTCCTGCTTCCAGTCCTCGCGGCGGGAGAAGTACGGGAACGTGTTCAAGACGCACTTGCTGGGGCGGCCGCTGGTGCGGGTGACGGGCGCGGAGAACGTGCGCAAGATCTTGATGGGGGAGCACCACCTGGTGAGCACCGAGTGGCCGCGGAGCACGCGGATGCTGCTGGGCCCCAACACCGTGGCCAACTCCATCGGCGACATCCACCGCCACAAGAGGAAGGTCGGTGACACCGCTTTTTCCCCCTCCTTTCCTTTCCCCCCCCCAATTTTTCCTTCCCCTTTCCTCTTTTTTCCTTCCTTTCTTCCCCCTTTCTTTTCCCCCGCCGTTTTTCCTCTCCCTTTCCTTTTCCCCTTTCCTTTCCTCCCCCTTTCCTTCTTTCCCCCCATTTTTCCTCCCCCTTTCCTCTTTTTTCCTTCATTTCTTCCCCCTTTCTTTTCCTCCCCCGTTTTTCCTCGCCCCTTCCTTTTTCTCCCCTCTTTTCCTCTCCCTTCCCCTTTCCTCCCCCTTTCCTTCTTTCCCCCCATTTTTCCTCCCCCTTTTCTCTTTTTCCCCCCTTTCCTTCCCCCTTTCCTTTTCCCCCTCCTTTCCTTTCCCTTTCCCCCTTCCTTTCCTCCCCCCTTCGTTTTTTCTCTTCATTTCCTCCCTCTTTCCTTCTCGCCCCCTCCTTTCCTTCCCCATTCTTTTTCTCCCCCTGTTTTTCCTCCCCCTTTCCCTTTCCCCTTCCTTTCCCACCCTTTCCTTTTTTCCCCCCAGTTTTTCCTCCCCCTTTCCTTTTTTCCCCCCAGTTTTTCCTCCCCCTTTCCATTTTCCCCCAGTTTTTCCTTTCCTTTCCCCCCCTCCTTTCCTGCCATTTTCCTTCTTTTTCCCCTCCTTTCCTTCCCCTTCCTGTTCCCCACCCTCCTTTCCCTCCCCTTTCCTCTTTTTCCCTTTCTCTTTTTTCCCCGCTTTTCCTCCCCCTTTCCTTTTTTCCTTTCCTTTTTCCCTCCTCTCTTTCACTTTATTCTTTTTTTCCCCTTTTTCCCCGGGCGTGCTGATCCCTTGAGGAATTTCAGGGTGGCTCAGGATGGGATGGGAATGGGGTGGGGACACTTGTGTCACCCCGAGCCCCCCGCGATGGGGACACGCGTGACAGGGGCAGCAGGGAGGGCTCCTAAAGGGGTGATGTGGCACAAGGGGGGGACCCCCCCCGGATTGTGACCCCCCCACCCTGAACTGCAGGGACACCCCGAGGGGCTTTGGGTGGAGGGGCTGGTGCTGAGAACTTCCTGGGATTTCAGGGAATTTGGGATGAGGGTGGGCGGTTCTGGGGTGAAGCAGGGCTTTGGGGCGGGTGCTGAGCCCCTATTGTGTCCCCCTGAGGTGACACCCCCCAGATCAGCCGGTTTGGGGGTGCTGGGACCCTTTTGTGTCCCCCTGAAGTGATGTCTTCCCTCCTCAGAGCCCCAGTCTAATTTGGGGGTGCTGTGACCCTTTTGTGTCCCCCAGAGGTGACATGCCCCCTTACAAACCCCAGGGCAGTGGGTTTGGGGTGCTGGGACCCTTTTGTGTCACCCCCCTCAGAGCCCCAGCCTGATTTTGGGGTGCTGGGACCCTTTTGTGTCACCCAGCCTGGTTTGGGGTGCTGGGACCCGTTTGTGTCACCCAGCCTGGTTTGGGGTGCTGGGACCTTCTTGTGTCACCCAGCCTGATTTGGGGTGCTGGGACCCCTTTGTGTCACCTTAGAATCTTCAGGGCAGCCAGTTTCGGGGTGCTGAGACCCTTTTGTGTCCCCCACAGGTGACACCCCCAGATCAGCCTGGTTTGGGGGTGCTGAGACCCTTTTGTGCCCCCCTGAAGTGACAACCTCACCTTAGAAACCCCAGGGCAGCCAGTTTGGGGTGCTGGGACCCTCTTGTGTCACCCTGGTTTGGGGTGCTGGGACCCATTTGTGTCACCCAGTGTGGTTTGAGGCGCTGGGACCCCTTTGTGTCACCCAGCCTGATTTGGGGTGCTGGGACCCTCTTGTGTCACCCTGGTTTGGGGTGCTGGGACCCGTTTGTGTCACCCAGCCTCGTTTGGGGTGCTGGGACCCTCTTGTGTCACCCAGTGTGGTTTAGGGTGCTGGGACCCGTTTGTGTCACCTCCCTCAGAGCCCCAGCCTGGTTTGGGGTGCTGACCCCCATCAGAGGAGGGGACAGTCCCCGTGTCCCCCCTGCTGCAGGGCTGGTGGCACTGCTGGCGTGGCTGTCACACCCCGTGGGCTCTTTCCCAGCTGGATCTGGGCTGGGAATGGTTTGGGATGAAGATGGGGTGACCTCCCCACAGCACTGGTGACACTGTTGGGGACACGAGGCCGTCCCCATCCCTGCCCCAGGGCCGGGTCCCTGCTCCAGCAGCGTTTCCTATTTTGGAGGATTTTTGTAAAATCCCTTCCAAACCTCCAAAAATTCCTTCCCTCTTTTCTCCTGGGGGAGATGACGGGAAAACAACCAGCACATGACACCCGTTAGTCACAGCACCGAGGAGTGACACCACCAAAAAGCTGAGCCTGTCCCTGCCCCAAACCAGGAGCAGCTCAGCCCCTCCAGTTCCGGGGTTTTCCCTTAAAAATGGAGATTTTCCTGCCAAGGGGGTGGTGATGGGGCTGCCTCTATCCAGGAGGAAAATTGGTTCATTCCCTGTTCAGGGAGGGTTTATTCCCTATCCAGGGTAGATTTATTCCCTATCCAGGATGGGTTTATTCCCTGTCCAGGGCAGGTTTATTCCCTATCCAGGATGGGTTTATTCCCTATCCAAGGAGATTTTATTCCCTATCCCAGGGCAGGTTTATTCCCTCTCCAGGGTGGGTTTATTCCCTGTCCAGGTTGGGTTAATTCCCTGTCCAAGAAGGGTTTATTCCCTATCTAGGACAGGTTTCATTCGCTATCCAAGGAGGATTTTTTCCTTGTTCAAAGAGGGTTCATTCCCTATCTAGGACAGGTTTCATTCCCTGTCCAAGAAGGGTTTATTCCTTATCCAAGGAATTTTTATTCCCTATCCAAGGGGAGTTGATTCCCTATCTAGGACAGGTTTATTCCTTGTCCAAGGAGGGTTTATTCCCTATCCAAGGAGATTTTATTCCCTGTCCTGGGCAGGTGTATTCCCTGTCCAAGGAGAGTTCATTCCCTATCCAGGGCAGGTTTTATTGCCTATCTAGGATAGATTCATTCCCTATCCAAGGAGGGTTTATTCCCTATCCAAGGAGGGTTAAGCAGGATCAGACAGAGATCTGCAGGTGCTCATTCCCTGCTCCTTTCACCCTCCTGCACCTCTGGATTATTTTTTTGCCCATCCAAAGCAGCCTTTGCTGGCCTGGGTGAAACCACGGAATTCCGGCCTCGGGAGCAGGCCCAGGGGACTGTGGGTTGTGGGGTCATGGAAAAGGGAGGCCTGACCTCTGTGGGATCCCGGTGGCTTTGGGATTGGCACCAGGGCTGGGCTGGGCACAAACACGGCTGAGGTTTCCTCTCTCCTCCACGGCTCTTCCTGCTGCTCTCACTCCCGGGTTGTTCCTACTGGGAAAACCCACGTGGCCAGCCCTAAACTCTGAAACCCAAAGCTTTTGGAATGTTCTCAGTCCTAAAGGTCTCCTCAAAACCCCTTCTGCATCCTGAGTGGGTGTTGGATGTTAGGAAGGAGTTGTGCCCTGTGAGGGTGGGCAGGGGCTGGGCTGGAATTCCCAGATTTGCTGGGGCTGCCCCTGGATCCCTGGCAGTGCCCAAGGCCAGGCTGGGATGGGATTGGAGCGCCCTGGGAGCTGTCCCTGGCAGTGACAGCGAGTGGAACTGATGATTTTCAAAGTCCCTTCCAACTCAAGCCATTCCACAATTCCATGATTTTTGGCATCACTTGTGATTCCAAGTCGGCAAGGCTCCTAATTCCTAATTAACTCCTAAATCCCAATTAACTCCTAAATCCTAATTCCTTCATCAGGGGTGGCCAAAAGCCTCCCAAGCTCAGGATTCCAACAAAACCCTGTCCCAGGGTAACCCTGGTTCCTTCTCCCACTCCTTGGTGATGCTTAAGCTCCCACAAACTCTTTCCCCAGGATTTAAGACACTCTGAGAGTTAATTCTTTTTAAGTTTTCCCTTTCATCAGCTGGAGATTGCGTCCAGCGTGCCTAGCTCTGGAATTCGGGAGTTTTATCCTCATTTCTTCCCTCCATCTCCTGCTAATCGCCGCTTTTGGGAGCCGAGCACCTCCCACCCCACCCAGCCTGGGCAGATCCCGATTTAGGGAATCCCACTCTCCCTAAAAACCCATCCCCGAGCTGCACTGGGAGATAAGCTAAACCTGCCTCTAATGAGGCGAAAATCGATGATTTTGCTCTTATCGAGATTCCAAGGAGCAGATTAAAGCTGCTCCTTCAGGTGTGGCCTCTTCGGAGCTCGTTAATCCCGAGTTTTTGTTGTTCCGCCGCTCCAACTTCCACCTCTCCCCACCCTGAAACTCACCGAGCTCTCAGGACAAAGGATTTGGACCTAGGGCGAGCTTAAATCTTAAACCAAGCCTGAGTTCTCCTCTTGACCCGCCGGGGAACCAAGGGAAGGGTTTGGAAAAGGCAGAATTTTCCTCGGGATTCCCCAATTTCCACAGTGAGGGAGGGCGCTGCTCTTGAGGGGTTCATGGAAAGATTTGGAGCAGTTGGAGGCTCCGTGGAGAGAGGATTTCCTGGGGAATCTCTTGGGCGGGTGATGATCCAGGTTAAAGTTTCCTGGTGTTCGGTGACCTCTTGGATTCTGGGTTTTGCTTCATCTCCGAGCTCGATCCTTCGCTTGTCCCTTCCCAGTTCCCTGATCCTGCCAAAAATTGAGGCGGAATTCCTCACCTGGCGCGGGATTTTGGCCAAAATGAGGAAAAGCAGAGCGTGGAACCCACCTCTGCTGCCCTTCCAACCGTGTGGGACCATCTCCAGCTCCTGTCCACGGCCATAAATCCCCCTCATCTTCCCAAACCCCTAAAACGGAGCTGAGTTTATTTCCAGCAGCGCTCCCTGGCAGCCGCTTCATGGTCTCCAGATTGTCACCGGGCTGTGGAGATGAGCTCCAAACCCAACATGTTCCTGCAGGAGGGTTCTGGGATCCTGCCAGGGATCAGCTGCTCGCTGCAGCTTTCCAAGGAATTTCAGCTCCTCGGCGGAATTCCGGGATCAGAGAATTCCCGCTGGATGACACTTGGATGGGATCAGGGGTAGGGTGGGATGATGCAGGTGCTGGAGCTCTTCTCTCTTTCCTGTTTCCATGTCCCAGCTGTTTTTTGGGATCTTTATGGATTGGGTTATCCCATTCCATGTAGAATATCCAGAAGTATTGATCCTGCAGGTGTCAGTAAAGGATCCTGGGATGCAGGAGGACCCTACTCCTCACCCTATGGAAGATTTTTCCCATCCCAAATTTATCAATTTTTCCCTCCAGAAGGCTGTCAAAATTCCTACAAATTGGAGGAAACCTCCCTGGTTTGGGAAATGAGGTTACAGAGAGGGAATTGCAGGATGTGGAATCAGCTTAGGGCAGGGATGGAAGGTTGGGAACAGGGAATTCCTGCAGCAGGGAATGCCTTCACTGCAGGTGTCAGTGGCACTGAAAATTCCTATAAATTGAGGAAAACCTCCTTGCTTTGGGAAATGAACTCTCTGGGTTTGGAGTCGGCCTGGAACAGGGATGTGGGGCAGGATGGAGGGCTGGGAATGGGGAAAATTCCTGCCCCGTGGAATGGCTCCATTGCAGATGTCCCCAGTGCTGGCTCTGGCTTTGGCCTTGGAGCAGTTTACAAGGAACAACCAAGAGCAGCTCCAAACTCCTCTCCCACTTTCCTGGGATATTTATCCCGGCCTGGCTGTTCCTGCCGCTGGATCACGGAGTTTGTGTTGATGTTGGAGAAGGTTCTGGGCCACCCCTGCTGGAGCTGGAGCTCCACAGTGGAATTTCTGTCTGGAATCTCCTCCGGGTTCCTCAGAGGAGCGACCCCGGTGGCTGAGCAGGGTCTGTGCTCCGGGTTTGTGGTGGCACATCCCAGTCCCTGCCCGCCCTGTGATGGATCAATGTCATCCCTTGGGATTGGAGCTCCTGCTGGAACTCCCTGGGAAGGGTTGGTGGGACCATTCCATCTCCTGCTCCATGCTCTGGGGGTCTCCCCATCCCACTCTTGTCCCACTCTGGCTCTTCCCTCCATCCTTTCCCATCCGATCCCATCTTGACCTCTTCAATTCCCATTTCCACCCGGAAACCCCCAGATTTTGGGAGTGTCGATTCTGGGGTGAAAGGAGCCGTAACGAGGGCAAAACAAACCTGATCCTAGGGATCCTGCAGCCTCTGCTTTTATGGGAATTCCAGCAGGAAGCCGGAATTCAGCGCTCCTGTGCCTGCAAGGGATCCTGGTGGCGAAGGAAATGGGAATTGGGAATGACCAGGACGTGGCCTTTAGGCTTTAGGTCAAGTCTGAGCAGCACCCAGGGCCAGGAAGGAGAGATTCCCAGGATGTGCAGGGAAAGGTGGGATCAGACTTTCCTGGGATCATCCAGCTCGGCAGGAGAACGCTGGACTTGTCTTCCAGCAGAGCCATCCCAAAATATCCACAGCCGGCTCAAAAATAAACCCCAAAAAAGTGTGCAAAGATGGAATAAAATAAAAGCAATCCTTGGGATTGCTGGGGAGACATCCAGGGACTGCAGGAGGGAGCGGAGGGGCCGCCCTGGTTTGTCTCAGTGTCCAAAGCTCCATCGCTCATTAACACAGCGCAATTAATGCTCTGCCTCCGAGGCACGCAAGTGTTGAGCTCATTAGCACCGAGTGGAAAGGTCCGAGGCTTTCATATCGTTTGCGAGGGGATTAAGAGCACAAAAGGGGCCATAAATTTACGGGCAAATATAAACCAGCTGCTGGGGGGGAGGGAAGGATCGGGATCGGGATGGGGGAGAGGGCTGAGGGAGGAAGGAGCCATGGGAGGTGGAGGAATGGATCTTTTCCTACAAAAAAAACCCGGGCTGAGGTTTTTAACGGGGTTTTTTTTAGGGTTTTTAAGATTTTTTTGCAACCTGTACCGAGGTTGTTAGTAGGGGATTTTTTTAGGGTTTTTAGGATTTTTTTTTCATGTTTATCCAACCTTCCCAGCCTATTCTATGGTGGAAAAGAAACCATCCCAATCCATCAGAGCCAGCTCCCAAAATTCTATCAAACAGGCTGAATTCCAGCTGCCATCAGCTCCAGCCCCTTCTCCATGCCCTGGAAGCCTTAATCCATGGGCAAAAGCCTCTGGAGCAGGGAAAACCTTCCATGGATGGAGGATGGCTCCTGCTGCTGTTCTGGGGGAAGAATTCCTGGGCTGGGTTGGCTCCTTGACTTTAGACCAGGCAGTGCTGTCATCTCCAGGGGTGTAAATCCAGAGTAATTTTAATTATTTTAATCAGTTTTAATTCAAGGGATTAAAAGAATTTACCAGTTTTAAACTAAAGGATTAAAAAACCCAGACAAATGGAGGAGCTCCTGTCTAAAACACAAATTTTAGGGGATTTCATGGTGCCTTCCATCCCAAAACCCACCACAAACTCCCACTGTGCTGGTGGAGCAGGATTGTGGCTGTGGGATGCTCTGGGATCCCCAAATTTGGATTTTCTACCTTCCAGGATGGGAATTTTTGTGTGTCTTGGGAGGGATGGAGAAGGTGAAACCCCTCCTTGTGCACAGCTGGGTGGAGCTGCAATCCAGGCTGCACTTCCCGAGGGATGGGAAGCAAATCCCAGGGATGTGAGGGACCAGGAGCGAATCCCAGGGATGTCAGGGAGCCAGGATCCATCCTGCACTGTGATCCCTTTGGTTTTTCCATCCATCCTCCCAAGCAGCTCAAGGAACCTCCTCAGTTGTGATTTGTGACATTCCACTCATCCCTCTGGTGGTAAGGCAGCTCTCTGTCACTTCCCAGGTGGAATTTTCCCCATGAAATCTCTCTCACCTGCTGGTTCTCCAGCTTCCTTCCCCTTGTAGGGCTGGGATCACCTTGTGGGGTCACCTCAGCCCCTGTCCCCTCCTCCCTGGAGGAGCTTTAACCTCGCCTGGCCTGCAGGAGCTCCTCAGGTGTTTGCTCATCCCACGGAGGCCTTGCAATCCTCAGGATTTCCTTGGAGGAATCCCTTTTCCAAGCTTTTTCCCTTATTCCTTCCATGAGACCTTGTATGATCTAGAAAGGGTTTTTATTCCTTTGGGATGAAGTGGCTGCACCATGGATTGGGAATTTTTCCCTCCCATGTGTGGCCACCTCTTGCTCTGCACTGTTCCCGGTTCCTGGAATTCTTGGCAGGATTAAGAACTGGTTTATTTTTAAGTCTGGCTTTGTCTCTGGGTTACTTAAATCCATAGGGATCCTTCCCTTCTGTCCTCTCTCTGTGCTCCAGGAAAACCCATCAGCTCAGTAAAATCTGGGGTTTTCCTCCTGATGTTTCACTTCCATTGGTTCCCTGGGAAAGCTGTTCCCCTCCTCTTTGTCTCCAGGGAATCCTTCATGCCCACACCACGGGCAGTGATCCATCACCCATAGGGATAGCCCATCCCAGGGGTTGGAATTAGGTCTTCCAGGTCTCTTCCAACCCAAACAATTCCATAATTCCCTGAGGATTCCCTGAGGAAGGAGAGCTCTGACCATGTCCGCTGGGTTTGTGGGATTCTCCTTCCCCACAGCTCCATCCACAGGGATCCCAGCAGGATCCCAGCAGGTTGATCCCACTTTTCTGATCCCTCTTCTCTGGACACAGCTCCCATTTCTTTCCCATGGCATCCACGGATGTGGGATCCTTCTCCCTCTTTGAGCAGCGTAAGGTGAATTTTATTCTCCTTTTTCCCCATAAATAAAAGGGAAAAGACACTGGGAGCAGCATTCCCAAGCTGATGAATCCCACTACTTTTTGGTATCCCCAGATATTCGGCCCAGAAGCTGAAATTTCTTCGTGGAATTCTGCTGGGGATGGAATTTTTGGGAGACTCAGGCAGTTTTGTGGAGGGGCTGCTGAGGCAGATCCTGGATCTTCCCCACTGCCCCTTTGACCTCTCAGGCTTGAAAATTTGGGATTGAAAGGAGGGCCTTGGAGGGTTTGGGATTGAAAGCAAAGCATTGGAGGGTTTGGGATTGAAAGCAGGGCCTTGAGGGGTTTGGGATTGAAAGCAGGGCCTTAAAGGGTTTGGGATTGAAAGCTGGGCCTTGAAGGGTTTGGGATTGAAAGCAGGGCCTTAAAGGGTTTGGGATCAAAATCCTCCCATGCCAAGTGGGGGATTTTTAGGAGAGATTCTTGAACATGGAGATTTTTGAGTTGTGGGGAAATGCAGATCTTGGGCTTAATTTTATTCAGAACTTGACTGGAACTGCTGGAGTTTATCATAATCCTTTTTTCTTTTTTAAACATGGAAAAAGCACAGGTAGGGACAGCCCTCGAAGGTGCATCATGACATGACCTGAGGATCCAAAATGATCCTTCCATTTTTTCCAGCAGATTTATTTTTTTTGAGAATCATACAAATTTCAGTGTAAGAGCCTTTGGCAAAGGCACCTCATTCCTTTCAGCCTGGAGGCTCCAGCTCCTGTTCCCAGACTCCTGTTGGAGGCTGGAGCGTCCACGAGAGCCTGGATTCCTCCAGGATGGAGCCTTCCACGTGCTCCATTTCCAAAAAAATGAGGGGGAGAAAAGGAATCAGTTCTTTGCTGTGTGCAAAGCTCAAACCTTTTATATGTCTGGGTAGGAATGGGATTTTTTGGAATTTTCTCTCCTTTTGTGGTGCCTTTCCAACTTTTTCGCTGTGTTTTCCCTTTGTTCGTGCTCCCAGTACCAGGATGGCCTCTTGCCCATGAACCACCTCCAAAAATATCCCGGTTTCCAATCCTGCTGGAGAACAGGAATGGGCTCTGGAGAGGGGCAGACATCCAGGATAATGTGGTGATGGGACAGGGCTGGGACAAACACAGCCTGGCCTTTGGAAATGTGGGAAGAGTTAGGATGAATCCAGGTTGAGATGTTGCTTTGGATGCTTCCCGACGTCTCCTGTCGGCCAAACCTCTGGCAGGTGCCAAATTGGTTCCTGAAAACATTTCCAGGCTCATCCTGCCTCCCTTTGGTCGGGCCAGCGGCTCCAGGCTGGATGGGATGCAGGTGGCTGATCCCAAAATTTCAGTTTTCCTCCTGGAGGGGAGGAGCAGAAAGCTCCATTCCCTCTTTTGGGAGCCAGGTGGGAGCGAGGGGCCTGGAAATCATGGATGGCCAAAGGCAGGGATTGGTGCTGGTGATTGGGGTGGGAAGGAGAAAGCCGTGGAAAACGTGGTCCCCCACACCCCAACCAGGCAGGGAATCACTGCTGGAGCTCACAGAATTCCCTAAAATTTCCTGGCTGTGGTTTAAGGATGGGGCTGGGGTGTTCTCCAGCAGGGACTGGGGGCAATTTGCTGTCACATGGAGCTGGAGCTGAGGCACTGGGAAAGCATTTTCTGCCTTTGGAAAACCAGAAATCTTTAAATATCCTTTTTCCATGCGAGGCAGAGTGGGAAGGTTCCAGCTGGGCTCGCTGGGTGGTGGGGTCTCCATCAATGTGGGTGTAGGGTGGAGATGAGCGCCCCTGGATGGAGCAAATCCACACATTTGGCTCTTTTGGGACATCCCCCAACGTGGAAAAACTCTTTCCAGCATCCCCAAAAACTCCGGGCCCTGCTGCGAGCCCTTGTGGCTCCACCGCAGCCGAGCTGTGGCATCTCAGGGTTAACAAAGCTGAGCTTAGAGAGACGATTTTGCCTCTTGGCAGCTCTGGAACAGCTTCTCCTTGCCCCGATTCTCCTCGGCTTCGCCTGGATTCGCTCCTGGAGCGGCCGAGCCGCTCGGCCCGACTTCACTAGAGGGCGCAGGAATTTTAGGCTAGGAGCGCGCCGGGCTTCGTCGGGGAAAGTTGGCTGCCTTCTCCTCCTTTTTAATCAACTGGAAAGATGCAGGGTTGAACTGGAGGTGACTGGAAGGGGATCCAGACTTGTGTCTGGCCGGGGAAGGATCTGCTGACATGTGGGATTAGACGGAGCAGCGCGGCCGGGGCTCGGGCCGTGCTCGGGAGCTCCAGGGAGCAGCCAGCTGGAGGAGCCTCCTGGCACAAGGAGAGCTCCCAAAAATTGCAGAGAAAGAACAAAATCCCCCTCACCCCACGGTGCTTCAGCTCCCCCTTGTCAGGTTTGTGCTGATTCCATAGGGAGGGGTTCGGTTTTCTGTCCCAAAGGATCTCTCCTTCTGTTCACACCAATTCTTAGGACGGGATCTTTCCTCTTGGGAGGATCCAGGGGTGTGGGTCCAGCCCCCCAGACCCCGGCAGATGTTTTGGGACCAGAGGCACATCTGGGACTGAGTCCTTTCTTCAGGGAGAAGGGGGTCCCCAGGTGCTTCTCCTGTGGGGAATGCCAGGGAAGGACAAGGCCAGGAGCCCCAAAGGTCACCTCCTCTGGGGTGGTGGCTCCCAGCAGGGATGCAGACTCCTAAATCAGAGGTTGTCCCCTCATTTTCCCGGCTTCCAACTGGGAAACTGAGGCACGGGGAATGTTTCAGGACATTCACTGGGAGCCTCTGCCCTTATTCCCTTATTCCAAACTGCTCAGCATGGATGAAGGGCAGGTGAGAGCTGGATGGGGACACAGCAGTGTCCCTTTGCCAGGTGGTCTTGTCCCATTCCATCCCTGTGGATGAGCTCACGGATCGTGACTCTGCATCAGACCCCGGTGTCTTGCTCATGGACAAAGGAACCGTCCCTTCCCCATTCCCTTCCCACTTTCCCCACTTCCCACCTTCCCCACGCAGCCGAGGGTCTCGGCTTTACCCCCTCCAGCTTTTCCTGCCCGAGCAGCTGCTTTTTCCAGCAGAACAAGCCTGAACGCCGCTGCGTTCCCAGGCTCTGGATGGATGCAGGAGGCGGCCGCCGCCGCCCCGTCCCGCGCCCTCGCTCCCCGCTGCTCATTCATTCATTCATTGATTCCTCCTCTCATTCATTCATTCATGCCTCGGCTCCGTGCGGCCATCCAGGGATGGCTCCCTGTCCCCCGGCTCGGATTCCCTTCCCTGTCCATCCATCCTCCCCTCCCGGTATTCCCGCGGGCAGCTCCGCGCCGTGCGCTGGGTTTCACTGGGGGCTCAACCTGGGGCGTCGTGAAGCGGCTCTTGTGGAGGCTCCTGCGCGGAGCTGCGAGGGGACAGAGGTGTTTTTTCACCAAACAAACTCCCAGGGAACGCCGGGCATTAGCAATGAGGGGTCGCAGCCAGGAAAATATTACCTTTCCCTTGGAGTGCTGACTGCGGAGGAAATTCTCACATTTACAGCTCCGGCGAGCCCGGCGCTCATGGAAAAGAGGGGGCGGCTTTGATTTCGCTCCTCTCGGTGGGTTGATAACTTTGGCAGCCCCCCCACCTCGCCTTCATTCCCGCCGGGAAGCGGCCACCGGTGGAGGCTCCGGCGCGCAGCTCTCTCCTTGGAATCCTGGTTTAATTGGATTTTCCTGGAGGCCTGCGGTGCGTGTGCGTCCTGCCCCGTGCGTGTGTGTAGGTTAATAAAAAATAAACAAACAGCACTTTTCCCCCCCTCGCTCGGCGAGGGATGCGGCGGGAATGCCGAATGAAAGCGCTGCTGTGCCGGGAAGGGACATTCCTGGCATTGCTGAGCTCCTCGGAGCGGGCCCGGGCCCAAATTGGAGGAAAAAAATTGGAGTAAGGAGCCGTTAGCGTGGGGGACCTGGGGAGGCCCAGTCCTGTTCACTGTTTACTCGCAGGGCTTAAATTAACGCTGGCTGCTGACATCAGGAATTTTTTTTTTCCCTGGTTTCCCAAGGAAATGAGCCGAGGGCGATCGCGGCCTCTGCGTACGTGCAGCGGCTCTTCCCCGCTTGAACCCCTGTCGGAGTTCAGCCAGACTCCACGGAGATCCTAAAGGCTCCAAAATAATTATTTTGCTTCGTTTTGCATCCGTGAAAAAAAACAAAAAAAAAAAAAAAAAAAAAACAAAAAAAAAGAAAAAAAAGAAGGAAAAGGGTGATGGAGAGGTGGGAGGAATTGTCAGTGCTTCCCGTTAGGAGAGTTGTGTTTTCCCCTTGGGTTTGTCTGTGTTGGATGCTGGAGAATCCCTGTGGAAAAGGTGCATTAGTGACACCCAAACCACAGGAGGAACAGAGCTTGGGATCCTTTGGACATGGAAATGTGGCTCTGTCCCTCCTGCCACACGTGGGATGGAGGAATCCCTCCCATCCCAGTTTGCTCCATTGTTCCCCGTCACTTGTGATGGTCGTGGTGGGAATTTCAGGAAGAGCTGGTGTTTCTGGCAGCTTTTTAGGAACGGGATGAATAGCTTGGAATGGTGACACCTCCCTGTGGGACACCTTGAACAAGGCCACATGTGCCGGGTCTGCGGACAAACCTCTCCTCACTGTTTTCCCCGTAGGTTTTCTCCAAGATTTTCAGCCACGAGGCTCTGGAGAGTTACCTGCCCAAGATCCAGCTGGTGATCAAGGACACGCTGCGGGCGTGGAGCAGCGAGCCCGAGCCCATCAACGTGTACCACGAGGCGCAGAAGCTGACGTTCCGCATGGCCATCCGCGTCCTGCTCGGCTTCCGCATCCCCGACGAGGAGCTCGGCCGCCTCTTCGAGGTCTACCAGCAGTTCGTGGAGAACGTCTTCTCCCTGCCCGTGGACCTGCCCTTCAGCGGCTACAGGAGGGTGAGCTTTGGGGCAGGTTCTCTATGCAGACAACACCAATTAATTAATGGGAGGTGATTAATCCGCGCCTTTCCCCGTTTGCGGTGGGATTTCTCATCCTCTGACCTCAAGGAGTCCGGTTTGGGACACAATTCACAAGGCAGGGGAAAATCTGTTCCTTGATAACAGGAAATAGTCAGGACTTGGCCAGATTTCATTCTTTTTTTTCCTCATTTGGCAATTTGCCTGTGTTTTTTTACTTTGTGGGACCCTTCTCCTTTTAGTTCCTTGGAGTGAAACAGGTCCTTGGAATTCCGGGAGCTAAAACACACTCCTGTAATTCCCAAAACTAAAACAGGTCCTTCTAATTCCTGGAGTGTTCCAGTTTTTATGATGAAAGACACAAAGCGAAAACATGACAAAAAATGAAATCATAACAAAAAATAGACATAATTTTTTTTTCCCATGGGGAATTTTGATAACAGAAATGGGGGGGTTCAAAATTTATTTTTCTGATATCCCTGCATATTTATTTTTTTAATTGCTGTTTGCCCATGGGAACGATTCCATCCCCTCAGAGCCCGGAATCATTCCCAGCAGCAGGTTAGCCCCGAGCAGCTGCACTCCTGTAGGAATTGCTTTACTGGGACCAGGTGATCAAATTGCTGGGGAAGGGGATTCTTTGGGATGAATGGGCTTTCCTTTGAGAGACGATTTTCCCAGGGATTTCCATACATCCCAGGAGGAGCCTGGGGCTGTGAACCGGTGCCGGACAGGGGCTCCCAGCCCAGACCCGTCATTTACACCTAGGTGTTGATTACTCCTCCTGTGATCTCCTCCACTCTGGCTTTACTCCTCCTGCCCAGGGGACACCTCCAGCATCTTCACACCTTTCTTTGAGCCTCTGCTTTTATGGCTCGGACCTGTCCTGGGCACGTCTGCAGCTCCTGGGATGGGCAAGGTGCTGCTGCTGGTGTGGTCTGAGCTCTTCCTGCTCCTCCACAGGGAATCCGGGCGCGGGAGACGCTGCAGAAGGGGCTGGAAAAAGCCATCCAGGAGAAGCTGCAGAACACGCAGGGCAAGGACTACGCCGACGCCCTGGACATCCTGATCGAGAGCGGGAAGGAGCACGGCAAGGAGCTGACCATGCAGGAGCTGAAGGTAAAGCCCTTCCCTGGGGATTGTTCTGCTCAGGGCAGGGCCTTCCTGGAGGGAAAAGTGAGGGATGATCCCAGGAGGAATTTTTGGGGCAGACCTGAGAGCTGGGGGACCATGGTGTGTTTGTTGGTGGATCCTGGTGTGGTGGATCCAAACCTGTTGCTTTAATCATTTGCTGGTTGTGCCCAGCCCTTTCTGCCAAGTGTTCCATGGAATCATTAAGCTTGGAAAAGGCCTCCAAGGTGATCAAGTGCAACTTCCATCCCCACTAAACCATACCACAAAATTCCACATCCACTTGGTTTTTGAACACTTCCAGGGATGGTGGCTCCATTACTGTCCCAGGCAGCCTCTTCCAATGCTTGGCTCCACTTGCAGGAAGGAAATTTTTCCTGATATCCAACCTGAACCTCCCTGGTCACAACAGAAGCCTTGGTCAGCTGCATCCCTGGGTCTTTCCACTTTTCCTAGTGCCTCCTTTGAAGGGCACAGGAGCCCCTCAGCGGGTTCTTATCTGCAGCAGGGCCATGGCATGCCAGGAGCCATCTCCTGGGATTTTGTCTGATCCTCAGAGGTTCTGTGGGAAGCTCCTCGTGGTGGCTGTCCAAGGAGTGACCTTCCAGTTAAACGTGACCAGGTCTTGGCTGCCTCTGGAAGTGTCCAAGGCCATTAACAATGGACACAAACTCTGCCCAGATTTCCCTCATCCATCCTGGTGGGTGGGAAATCACCCAGGAGAATCCATCTAAACTTTGGAGGCCATGTTCTATTTTTCCCTCTCCCAGCTTTGTGATGTGATCCTTCCTCAGGTCACCTGGTCCCTTTGCATCTTAAATCTTTGGAGCAGCTTTTTTTTGGGAGAATCTGTGGCTGCTCCATCCCTGGGAGCACCCAAGGCCAGGTTGGACAGGGCTTGGAGCACCCTGGGGCAGCGGGAGGTGTCCCTGGGGGGCTCAGAGACCTTGGCACAGAGCCCAAGACCCCTGTGCCTTTGATTTAGGCCTTAAAAAAAAACAATTACCAACCTTATATGAAGAACTACCAGCCACAAAATTTTGAGTAGAATGATAGTGAATTTATGACAGGGTGAAAAATAGATTTTTGGGGTTTTTAGAATGGGGGTTCAGGGGGCAAGATGGAGGAATCTGGGCATGTCCAGCCTTTCTCCTTCTTCTTCTTGGCCTCCATCTTTTGCTGTGATGTTGGCACTTTTAAATTGGTTTAGAGAAGTTCACTGTCTAACATAGGTGATAAGTATTAAAAAGTAATTGTAAATATTGTACGCATGTTTTTTAGTATAAAAAAATAACACCACCCTGGGGCAGGCAGAGTGTCTGGACTGTCTTGCTGGGCAGACCTCAGCAAATAAAAAAAAAAAAATTATAGATAAGATACAACAAAAAACCTTAAACCTGAGAAATGAAAAATTCTAACTCGTTCTTCAAGCGCCAAGCTAAGGAAAGAGATTTTCTAACATATCTCAAAGTCACTGTGACCTGCTAAAGTCCCAAAAGCCCCTCTGCCCCACCCTTGTGTGTGACGGTGTTCACAGGGGTCTCAGGTTGAGGGAAGAGATGAGGATCTGACTCCATGTTTCAGAAGGCTTGATTTATTATTTTATGATATATATTACATTAAAACTATACTAAAAGAATAGAAGAAAGGATTTCATCAGAAGGCTGGCTAAGAACAGAATAGGAAGGAATGATCATGTGTCGGAGCCAGCTGACTGGGATTGGCCATTAATTAGAAACAACCACACAAGACCAATCCCACATGCACCTGTTGCATCCCACAGCAGCAGATAATCAATGTTTACATTTTGTTCCTGAGGCCTCTCAGCTCCTCAGGAGGAAAAACCCTAAGGAAAGGATTTTCCATAAAAGATGCCTGCGACACCCGTGTCTCACCCTGCCCTTTCTCTGCCCCTCAGGACGGCACCCTGGAGCTCATCTTCGCCGCCTACGCCACCACGGCCAGCGCCAGCACCTCCCTGATCATGCAGCTCCTCAAACACCCCCGTGTGCTGGAGAAGCTGCGGGAGGAGCTGCGGAGCAAAGGGATCCTCCACAACGGCTGCATCTGCGAGGGCTCCCTGCGCCTCGACAACATCAACGGCCTCCAGTACCTGGACTGCGTCATCAAGGAGGTCCTGCGGCTCTTCACCCCCATCTCAGGGGGGTACCGGACGGTGCTGCAGACCTTCGAGCTGGATGTGAGTAGTGCTGCACCCCGAGCTCCCCAAAACGGCCCAGATTGCTTGAGCCTGGCTTAGAGGAGACCTCTGAGGGGATAAATGAAGTCGTGCCTAATTAAGTCCTTCTCCCACGCCATCAGTGGCAGGACGCAGCCTTAAGCTGCACCAGGGGATGTTTAGGCTGGATTTAGGGAAAAGGTTCTTCCCAGGAAGAGTGGCTGGGCATTGGAATGGGGTGAGGTGGTGGAGTCACCATCCCTGGAGGGGTTTAAGCCTGGATGTGGCGCTCGGTGCCACGGTTTAGTGGATGAGGTGGTGTTAGCTCACAGCCTGGACTCGATGATCTCCAAGGCTTTTCCAGCCTAATTAATTCTGTGATTCTGGCAGTGGGATTTGCCCCAGATCCAGCAGTGATGGGATGTGGAGCAAGGGATGCATGGAGCTGTCAGAGGGCAGACGGGTGTGATGCTCCAAAGCCCAGCTCGTGACAGTGACGCCAAGTTCTGAGCTGGGGTGTGACAGGGGAAAGGTTTACGGCAAAGGGCATCTCCAGGCTGCCGCATGACAGGCGGATTAGTCACCACCATGGCTGGAATTTCCTCCCAGCAAAACAAAATCTCGGGAGCTGCCTTGTCACTGTAAATCCTCCTAATGCAGTGGTTTGAGTCAGAGACCTTTTAAAGTGCTCAGGGGATGATAAATCCACCCCATTTCTCATCGCCCGGGCCCCGACGTGGGTGTTGGGTGTGTGGTGCTGACAGGCAGCGGGGTGTGGGATGCTGTGGGATCCTCTGGGATGCTCTGGGATGCTCTGGGAAGGGCTGCCTGATGTGTGGGGCACGGCACGGGAGAAGCTGCTTCCCCTGCTCAGCACCACGGGGTGCCTGGTAGGCAGCTCCTGCCAGTGACCACAAAGCAAATAAACGGACGGATCATCCCAGGAATCCTTGGGATGGAGGGAGGAATAAAGCCAGGATTCGCATCTCTTTGTGCTGTGCTGTCTGGTTTTCCTTTAAATCTGCATCACACTTGAGGGATAAACCCAAAAGACATGGGAATAAGCAGGGAAAACTGTGAGGGTGGTGCACAAATTGCCCAGGGATTGTGGATGGCACAAATTACCCAGGGATTGTGGATGGCACAAATTGCCCAGGAATTGTGGATGGCACAAACTGCCCAGGGATTGTGGATGGCACAAACTGTCCAGGGATTGCGGGTGGCACAAACAGACCAGGATTCTGGATGGCACAAACAGACCAGGGATTGTGGATGGCACAAATTGCCTGTGGTTTGTGGATGGCACAAACTGCCCAGGGATTGTGGATGGCACCAATTGTCCAGGGATTGTGGATGGCACAAATTGCCCAGGAATTGTGGATGGCACAAACTGCCCAGGAATTGTGGATGGCACAAACGGACCAGGGATTGTGGATGCCACATCCCTGGAAGTGTCCAAGGCTGGATGGGGCTTGAAGCACCCTGGGGTAATGGAAGGTGTCCCAGCCCATGAAGGGAGGTAGGACAGGATCAGTTTTTTTTGGGTCTCCCGACCCAAACCATTCCATCCTTCCACGGAAACAAAATTCCTTCATCTCGTCTCCCTGCTCCCACTCCCTCTCCAGCAGGATTGACCCACTCTGCTCTCCTCTCCTCCCCTTCCCGCCTCTCTGCAGGGTTTCCAAATCCCCAAGGGCTGGAGCGTGATGTACAGCATCCGGGACACCCACGACACCGCTCCCGTCTTCAAGGACGTGGACGTCTTCGACCCCGACCGCTTCGGGCAGGGCCGGAGCGAAGACAAGGAGGGCAGGTTCCACTACCTCCCCTTCGGAGGAGGCGTACGGACCTGTCTGGGCAAGCACCTGGCCAAGCTCTTCCTCAAGGCCCTGGCCATCGAGCTGGCCAGCACCAGCCGCTTCGAGCTCGCCACCAGGACTTTCCCCAGAATCACCCTGGTGCCCGTGGTCCACCCGGTTGACGGACTCAAGGTCAAGTTCTTCGGACTGGATTCCAACCAGAACGAGATCCTGACGGGCACAGACGCCATGCTGGGGGCCACCGTGTAAAGGCCGCGCCGCCGGTGGCACCAGGGACGGGCGGCCGGGGGAGGCAGGGGTGTGGGGTGGGGGCGAGGGGATGGACAGGAGGGGAGGAGAGAGGGATGAGAGGAGCTTCTCCACGGCGCTCACCTCCGGATCGGGACTGCTTTTCCAGCAGGGAAGCTGCCGGAAGCGTTTTGCTCTTCCCGCGGGACGCGGAGAAGGTCGGGGCGGCGGCGCCTTGTTTCGTCGGGAAGGAGGAGGAGGAGGAGGAGGAAGATCCGCAAAAGCCGAGTCGAGCTGGGATGGCCGACCATACACAGTATCTAATTATTATAAATATATATATATAAATATCTATAAAACACTTCTGCTGCCAGGAGGAGAAGGCCCGACTGCGGGAAAGGCTTGGGAATCAGCCGAGGATCTGAGGTCTGGTGTCCCGGGGCAGCTCTGGGGTCACCTCTGACCTTTTTTTTTTTAACAGTGTTAAATTAGCTGGTGATAACAGTGTTTTTATGTTTTTTGAGGTGGTTTGTTTTTTGTTTTGTTTTTTTTTTTTGGTTGGTTTTATTTTTCATTTGTTTGGTTGTGTTGTTTGTTCCGGGGCGTTGGAGCCTTTCCTTGGCCAGGGGGAGCCAACGCTGCCCATTCCCAGCCCCTCTCCCGCTGCTGCCGGGGCAGGCTGGGGAGAAGGAGGGGTCGTTTGCCTTCCCAAATAACCTCTCCTGTGGTGTCTTGCCCGGGGCTGAGCCATCCCCCAGGCCTCGGGAGAGGCAGATTTGCATTTTCCAAGTCGTTTTTAGGCTCTGGGGAGGGGGATGCCCTTTTCTCTCGTTGAGTTTCCTGCTGCTGCTACACGGCCTGTGAGCACCCCCTCCTCTCGCAGCCCCCTGCCAGCCCTGGGCACAGGCACCCGGCTTTGGGGACATTTCGGTGCCTTTGCTGTCCCCTCAAGGTGCTGGCACCAGCCCCCGACCCCAGCACGGTTCTGGGAGCACCTGGGGGCTGCTCCTGCCTGGGGCATTTGCATTAAAGGTGATCTCTCGAATTAAGCCAACGCGCGCATTTGTTTGTCTGTGTTTGGGGCTTTTTTGGCAACGGGAGAGCTCAGCAGGAAGGACAGGGCTCCGTGTCAGCTTCCACCCCGCATCCCAGGAGAATTCCAGGGCCTCTCCAGCACCAGCCAGCAGCCACAGAGAGGTATCTTGCCTTCCATTTGCTGGGGGGGTATTTTATGTTGGTTTTATGCATGCAGGAGGCTTCTGGGCTGCGGTGGAGATTTTTGGGGGTTGTGTTGGGAGGGTGTGGAGCAAAAGCTCCCCGAGCACCTGAGCAGGTGTTGGGTTCCAACCAGAGCCAAACGCCAGCTTGGGAGATCCCTTTGTGAGTTGGGGCAGCTCCTCCAGCCCATCCAGCCCCTCTCCTGCCCCATCCCAACCCTCCGAGGTGGAACAGACCAAGAGGTGACGGGCACCGGTCCCGCGCTCGTGGGGGCAGCTTGGCTGTCGGCTCCAAGGGGTCCAGAGAAGTGCGAGGGCTTGGAAAGGGGAAGCAGAAGGGGCAGGTGTGGCTCACCAGGTGGCTTTGCAGGTTGTGCCTTTGCCTCTTTGGCAAGAGGTGCCTCTCGGGAAGGTGGTGGGAAGTGTGAAGCGAGCGGAGGCGAGGCCGCCCTGGCCGGCGCGGCGCTGGCGGGGCAAGCAGGAGGGAGGCAGGTTTGGAGCCAAGGGAAGCACTGGAGGTTGGAATGCCGTCAGCCCGGCTGCCAGAAATCCCCCCGGAGCATCCCAGGGCACGGTGGTCCCTCCCACCGGGGTGCACAGCTTGATTTAAGCTGGAATAAAACTCCCAATCTTCTGGGATTCCCCATTCCCATTCCAATCCCGGCCTTATTCCTGGGTGGTGACTAACGTGCCAAACCCCACAGGAAGGTCTCAGGAGCCCTGGAGCAGAGGCTCAGAGTTTTCCAGCCTGGAATTTTTAAGTGGAACACCACTAGCTCAGGCCCTGTTGGGATTCCAGGTGCTTCCTTGTCCCTGATGGAGAGAAAACGTTCCCAAAAGGAGCTGGGTGGAAATCCAGATCCCAAAGGGCAAAGGGGAAAACAAACATGGATGTGGTAGGAATGGAATTTGTCTCCCAGGGACAAACATCCCAGGAGAGGCACCAGGCACAGGGAGGTGCCCGTGGTTTTTGTAGGATTTGGGAATGGGGATGGAAGGTGGAGGAGCTGCAGGGTGAGAACCCAGCGGGTGCCCTCCAGGAGCCCCCGTTTCCATCTGGGATCTGTGCTTGGGATGAGTGGGCTGGGACAGGGAAAGGCTGGAGACAGGGACGGACAGCCAGGATGGAAAGTCTGGGTAAAGACAAATCCCTCAGACAGATGGACAAAATCTCTTGGATAGGCTTTTCTGGAAGGGCTCCGTCCCTCTTTTCATGGGGAATCAGGGATGGGTTTTTCCCTGAAATTTTAATTTTAAGTTCCACTGTCGTTCCAAAGTGAGAACCAAACCTGCTCTGGGGTGAGTTTTGATGGGAATGGGAGCTGCAGCCATCCCTGAAATTCCATTGACATCCCGTGGATATACAGTGTTTGTGTGGGGGAGTATTTAATCCAGGCTGAAGTAAGCCAGGCTTTGTTGTTCCAGTCCTAACTAATATAACTTGACTAAAAAAATAAAGTTGCTGCAGTGGGTTTGCAGAATAAAGCACTTTGAATCTCAGATTTTTTTTTGTTTGTTTTTAATTAGCACAGTCCAATTTGCTATAATATTATTTTATACACAAATTTTTTTTTTTGGTCTGTCTTTATAAACTATTATAAGTGCTATTTTTGTTATAATTCAAAAATAGATATTTAGGATAAAGTTGTGCTGTTAAATATTTGTTATTTAGTAAAAATATGATTTTTTTTTTCCTCTATTGTAAACGTTGTCTGGGAAAAAATATTAATGTTTTATCCTATTTGTTTTTAATATTAAAAAAAAAAGGAAAAAAGCACTTGTGGGGTTTTTTCGTTCGGGAATTGGTGCCGTGTGCGGTTGTGTTGCAGTCATGTGGGTTTTAATATGTACAGAATATTCTGTGTCCCATATTAAAATGAATGTTGTGTATTTTGTGATCCCAAAATAAAACAAAACAAAATAAAAAAATCACATCCCTGTGGCTCCTTTGTAGAATTCTGGATCAAAAAGGGTTGAAGATCCCAAATTTTGATGTCGTGTTCCAGCTGCTGCTCCTTTGAAGACCTCGTGGCCTCTGGGTTTCAGGGAGAACCATCCCAAAAATTGGAGCATCCCATAAAATGCCTCCTTTCTAGAATTCTGGATCAAAAAGGGTTGAAGATCCCAAATTTTGATGTAATGTTCCTTCTGCTGCTCCCTTGAAGACCTCATGGCCTCTGGGTTTCAGGGAGAACCATCCCAAAAATTGGGGCATCCCATAAAGCGGGATTTTGGCTTCATGGCCAAGGTGAACCTTGCTTGGTACAGGCCCCAAAAAAGGAAATTCCATTTAAAAATAAAATAAATTATGGGAAGGGTGGTCAGGTCAATGAATTGAGATGTCCTTGGAGATTGGGAATCCCTGGAGATTGGGAATCTCTGTCCCTTGAGACTGGACACGGTCCTGAGCCACCTGTCCAAGGTGAATCCCAGCTGACAGGGACCCCAATAGAGGAAATTTCACTTTAAAATACTATAAAAAATCATAAGATTAAATATTTTTATGGGGAGGATGGCCAAGTGTTGGATCAAGATGTTCAGGGATTTGGAGTCTCCATCACTGGAGACTGGACATGGTCCTGAGAACCCAGACCGTGGTGAACTCTGGCTGAAATGGATCCAAATACAGGAAATTCCATGATTAAAATAAAATAAAATAAAATAAAATAAAATAAAATAAAATAAAATCTTTTTATGGGGAAGATAGTCAAAATTTGGATCAAGTGGGAGATGTTTGGAGTCCCCATCCCTGGAAACTGGACATACACCTGAGCTACCTGTCCAAGGTGAACCCTGGCTGATATGGATTCAAACAAAGAAAATTCCAAAATAAAATAAAATAATTAAAATAAAATCTTTTTATGGGGAGGTATGTCAAAATTTGGATCAAGTGGGAGGGGTTTGGAGTCTCAATCCCTGGAGATGGGATGATGGGATGTGGTCCTGAGGACCTGGACCAAGATAAATCCTGGCTGATATGGACCCAAATAGAGGAAACTCCACAAGAAAAAAAAATTAAAATAAAATTAAATAATTAAATAATTTTTAAAAAAATCTTTTTTGGAGAGGATTATCAAAATTTGGATCAAGTGGGAGATGTTTGGAGTCTCCATCCCTGGAAACTGGACGTGCACCTGAGCCACCTGTCCAAGGTGAACCCTGGCTGATATGGATCCAAATACAGAAAATTTCACAATAAAATAAAAATAAAATAAAATTATAAAATCTTTTTATGGGGAGGATTGTCAAAATTTGGATCAAGTGGGAGAGGTTTGGAGTCTTAATCCTTGGAGATGGGATGTGGTCCTGAGGACCTGGAGCAAGATGAATCCTGGTTGATACGGATCCAAGTACAGGAAATTCCATAAAAATAAAATAAAATAAAATAAAATAAAATAAAATAAAATAAAATAAAATAAAATAAAATAAAATAAAATAAAATAAAATAAAATAAAATAAAATAATATTAATTTTATGGTCAAGTGTTGAATTAAGTGGGATAGATTTGAAGTCTCCATCCCTGAGGATTGGACATGGACCTGAGGAAGGTCCCACAGCTCTGAGGTCCAACCCATCCCGAGTTTTTGGGAGCTCCAGGATTCTCCATTTCTGCCCAGAGCTTTCTTCTCTTCCCAGGAGGAGAAAGGAGGGAAGGGAAGGCAAATATTCCAGCTCTGTGTGTGTGTCCTGGTCCTTGCTGCTGGAATTGCTCTGTATGGAATGGACACAGGAGACCACCACATTTTGGGTTTTTTTTAGCATTTTAAAAGATTTTATTCCATTATCAGTCTCGATGAAGGGTGAGACATTACAGATGTAAAACTCAATACTATTCTATCAAAAGCTAATTTATTTCTTAGTTACAATGCTTTATAAATATTTTTCAACTAAATAACTTTTACTACACAATAGTACTACTATTTTAACACTAATCACCTATATTTTTACTACATGTAATCCTTCTACAATACATTATTTACATCTCTAATTCTCTAAAATACCTAATCTTTTTACAGTTATATTTAAAACGTATTAAAACTTATTTTTAGTTCAATCTCTCTTTCAACAATATCACCTCTATTCCACAACCTTCCTGCATCAACACACCTTATCTCAATATTTACATTAAAAATGACGTAAAATTTTACATACAAATTTACATACAAATACACAAAAAGAAAAAAAATCCTAAAAATAAAATCCTAAAACCCTAAAAAAATCCTAAAAAATCCTGTCAAATAAAGAAAAATATTTACAAATCTATTTCTCACACCCAAGATGGGAATGACCCCGTGATGAGCTCCAGGTGAGCATCTCCCATTTGGGATCCCATCATCTCCCATTTGGGATCCCATCATCTCCCACCTGGGTTCCAGGGACACTGATTTCACCTCCCCATCCAATCCCGGATTTTTCTGGGATCTGGGGCTGCTGTGAGGTTTTTAAACCATCAATATTTGGGGGAGTTCTGGCCCCGGCTGGTGTGAGCAGAGCTTTGGATGGTGAGATGTGCCGGGACAAACTCCCGGTGGGAGCCGCAGCTGCAGCCGCTCAGGAGCGGGCTGGGAGTGCTTAGGGTAATTAGGCAATTAGCGAAGTAATTGGCTTCTGTCTCCTTCCTCTCTTCCCCATAAATAGAGCCCTGACGGAGGCCTGGCCGCGGTGGAGAACAGGATGTTGCTTCCAGCGATGACATCCCAAGGCAAGTGCGGGAACGAGCGGAGATTTGGCTGGAAAATGTGACCGTGAGAGCCCAGCCCGGGGCTCCGCGGCTCCTCTCCCTCCCTTCAGAGCTTTGGGCCGCTCTTTCCCTGCTTTGGGATGTGTCCTGCCAGCCAGGATTTTGCTGGCTCTGGCCAAACTCCACCCTTGGGTTGTGCTCATCGCTGCTCCTGTGTCACCTCCCCGTCCTTTCTGTCCCATCCAAACCCCACAAACCCCGTCTGTCACCTCTGTCCGAGCAGGGCAGGTCATTTCCTTTTGAGATTTCTCCGTTCCCATCCCTTAACTCCGCTCCTTTGCTGGGAGGGGAGCGGAGATGGAAGATCTGGGTAAAGACAAATCCCTCGGATAGATGGGCAAAATCTCTTGGATAGACTTTTCTGGAAGGGCTCTTTTCACGGGGAATCAGGGAAGGGCTCCGTCCCTCTTTTCACGGGGTATCAGGGAAGGGTTTTTCTCTGAAATTTTAATTTTCTATCCCATCCAAACCCCGTCTGTCACCTCTATCTGAGCAGGGCAGGTCATTTCCTTTTGGGATTTCTCTGTTCCCCTCCCTTAACTCTGCTCCTTTGCTGGGAGGGGAGTGGAGATGGAAGATCTGGTTAAAGACAAATCCCTCAGACAGATGGGCAGAATCACTTGGATAGGCTTTTCTGGAAGGGCTCCATCCCTCTTTTCACGGGGAATCAGGGAAGGGCTTTTCCCTGAAATTTTAATTTTCGTTTTCTGTCCCATCCAAACCCCACAAACCCCGTCTGTCACCTCTGTCCGAGCAGGGCAGGTCATTTCCTTTGGGCATTTCTCCGTTCCCCTCCCTTAACTCTGCCCCTTTGCTGGGAGGGGAGCGGAGATGGAAGATCTGGTTAAAGACAAATCCTTCAGATAGACTGGCAAAATCTCTTGGATAGACTCTTCTGGAAGGGCTTTTTTCACGGGGAATCAGGGAAGGGTTTTTCCCTGAAATTTTAATTTTAATTTTCTGTCCCATCCAAACCCCATCTGTCACCTCTGTCCGAGCAGTGCAGGTCATTCCCTTTTGGGATTTCTTTGCTCCCCTCCCTTTGCTGGGAGTGGAGTGGAGATGGAAGATCTGGTTAAAGACAAATCCCTCGAATAGATGGGCAGAATCTCTTGGATAGACTTTTCTGGAAGGGCTCCGTCCCTCTTTTCACGGGGAGTCAGGGAAGGGTTTTTCCCTGAAATTTTAATTTTCTGTCCCATCCAAACCCCATCTGTCACCTCTGTCCGAGCAGGGCAGGTCATTTCCTTTTGGGATTTCTCCCAGCAAAGGGAGGGGAGCGGAGATGGAAGGTCTGGTTAAAGACAAATCCCTCGGAGAAATGGGCAAAATCTCTTGCATAGACTTTTCTGGAAGGGCTCCGTCCCTCTTTTCATGGGGAATCAGGGAAGGGTTTTTCCCTGAAATTTTATTTTTAATTTTCTATCCCATCCAAACCCCACAAACCCCATCTGTCACCTCTGTCCGAGCAGGGCAGGTCATTTCCTTTGGGCATTTCTCCGCTCCCCTCCCTTTGCCTGGATTTATTTATAATTTATAATTTATTGGCATTTACGGCTGTCAGCGAGGCGCTGCACCACCCCTGCGGTGGGTTGAGGTGTCGCAGCAGGAGCAGGGAGAGGGATTTTTTTTGGGATGGGCTCACGGGAGCCGCTGGATCCCGGCTCAGGTCCCTCGCACTCCGTGTTCTTTCCACTCGGCGCCGGCTCCGGGGCTCACGTTACTCCCTGGGTTTTAACTCGAGCTGAACTCTTGGAAAGTTTCTTTTTAAAGGTTGTGAGAGCACAGAAAAGGTGTGTGCATGCATCCAGGGATTGGTTTTGTTCCCTTTTTCCCCCTCCCTCTTTTTGTCTCATTTTTTTTTCCCGTTCTGAACAAAAAAGGGAATTTTGGCTCCTGCAAAATCAAATGGGATTCTGGAGTGGCCTTGTGTCCTCTTAAAGTGTGGATTTCACCAGAAAATCTCCAGGCTCGGCCCATTCCAAAAAAGAGAGCTATTTAGAATTTAGAGCTGAGCTAAAATCCTGCAGTGTCCTTAAATAACATTTACAAGAATTATAGAAAGGAGAGAACTGGGAGAAATGGAAGGATTTCCAGGTGGTTTCTTGGCAGAGTTTTTCTCCAGAACATTTTAGGAGCCCTGATGGACCCCGTGCTCTGGTCTTGGCTGGAATTAAAACATGGAAGGTGCCTTGGAATAGAATAAAATTGAATAAAATAGAATATTCTAGAAGGGAAAAATCCAGGCAGAGCTCAGAGCCCCTGGCAGGGCCTGCAGGGGCTCCAGGAGAGCTGCAGAGGGACTGGGGACAAGGGACAGAGGGACAGCACCCAGGGAATGGCTCCCACTGGGAAAGGGGAGATTGGGCTGGGATCTTGGCAAGGAATTCCTGGCTGGGCTGGAATTCCCAGATTTGCTGTGGCTGCCCCTGGATCCCTGGCAGTGCCCAAGGCCAGGCTGGATCCACCTGGGACAGTGGGAGGTGTCCCTGAACATGGATGGAGTTGGAATGGGATGGGATTTAAGCTCCCTTCCAACCCAAACCATTCCATGGAGGATTCACATTCCAATTTTAGCTCGGAATTCTCCGTGCATCCAATTCCCTGCTGGCATCCTGAGAAAAACTGGATGAAGCCCTAAAATAAATCCTGATAAATCTTCCAAAGTGTTGGGGTAATAACTCAGAGTACCTGGACGGCCTCGGTGCTTGATCTGGAATTTTAAAAATGATAAACTGTGACAGCAAGCAGGATGTAAAGTGCTGGAATAGCAAATGGATTTCTGGCAAATATTCCCTTTTCAAGCTCTCCCCCAGCTCTCAGAATGAAGGATTTTGATTTATCCCAGGCTACAAATGAAAATTTCCCTTTGCAAGAGATGATTACACCAAAATCCTGACTTGGATCATTTCCCTGATTATTTATTTAACAGCTGACGTGGGATTTTTGATGGGATAAAACGCAAATGAGAAAGGTTTGCATGGAAAAATGTGGGAAAGGGAGGGTCAGGGAAGCTTGGAGGCTGTGCCTGGAGTCTTGGTGGATTTGTGTGGATTTTTTGGGAATAATCTGCAGTGGAGAGACCCAAAATTAGGGAATATTGTGTGGGTTAGGCTGCAACATCCCCGTGAGGCTCCGTGTTTGTTCCTGGGGGTGGTTTCTCAGGAGGTTCCTGAGGTTTTCATGGAATCATCCTCATAAAAACAGGGAATGAGCTGGAAGGGACCTTAAAAATCCCCTAATTCCAGCTGCCCCTGCCATGGGCAGGAATGCTATTGGTTATCCATGTGAAAATCAGGAATTTGGTCCTTCCATGTTGGCTTGAGCTTCCCAGAGACCGGGAAGATCCGAGAGGACACAGGGCCAGGTCCTCACGATGGAGACCCCAGGAAAGGTCTTGGTCAGTGTGGAATTCCCAGACATGGAGAGGTGATGTGAAATTCCCTCAAGGTAAAAAATCCTGGAATATCCTGAGCGGGAAGGGACCCACAGGGATCATGGATCCAACTCCTTCCCTGCCCAGGAGATCCCAACAATCCCACCCTGTCCATGGGGGCGTTGTCCAAACATTCCTGGAGCTCTGGCAGCTTTGGGAATGTGGCCATTCCCTGGAAAGGTGTTTGAATGAGCAGAACCCTCTGGATGAGGAATTTTTTCCTGGTTTCCAACCTAACCCTGCCTGGAGCAGCTCCAGCCATTCCCTGGATCCTGTCACAAGGAGCAGAGATGGGAGCTGCAGATCCCAATGGATCTCCCTCGGGTTTCTCCAGCTGAACATTCCCTGTGCCCTCATCCACTCCTCGTGTGGCTCCTCCAGACCCTTCCCCATCCTCCTGTCCCTCCTTTGGAAGCTCTCCAAGAGTTTTGGACCTTTCTTGGGTGGTGCTGCCCAAAGCTGCCCCAGAGCAGAGCAGGACAATCCTCTCCTCTGGTCACATCCTTAAATTCCCAATTTATCCCTGGGACTTCAAACCTGAACATTCCCCAAGGATTCCAGGCAGCAGCTTAAGTAATCCATTCACTCACACTGAGAAAATTCCTCTTTTTTGGTAGTGGGAAAAATTCCCCTTTTATTGGTAGTTGGAAAATTCACCCCTTTTTTTGGTAGTCAGAAAATCCCCCCCTTTTTTGGTAGTCAGAAAATTCCCCTTTTTTGGTAGTGGAAAAATTCCCCTTTTTTTTGGTAGTCAGAAAATTCCCCCCTTTTTTGGTAGTGGAAAAATTCCCCCTTTTTTTTGGTAGTCGGAAAATTCCCCCTTTTTTTTTGGTAGTCGAAAAATTCCCCCCTTTTTTGGTAGTCGGAAAATTCCCCTTTTCTGGTAGTGGGAAAATTCCCCTTTTTTTGTAGTTGGAAAATTCCTTTTTCTGGTGACTGAAAATTTCCTTTTGGTAGTCAAAAATTCCCCTTCAATAGTCAAAAAATTCCCTTTAAATAGTTGAAAATTCCCTCTTAATTATCAAACCCCATCTTCCAAATGACCTTCCCAGCATCTTCCATTTCTTGTTACACTTCCATGTCCTCCTCCAGTGGATGGAGGACATGGAAATGTAACACGAACTGGAAACCAATGGATGTCTTTTGTTTTCCGGTGCTGGAAGCTGGATCAGACCTTTCCATGCTGTTTTTCCCTCCATTATAAATGTAGATGGGATCTATATTTCTGTATATTTGTCCTGAGGTATCGAGCTGGAGCGTTTGTTATGGAATGAGAGCTCCTTTTCCAGGGTGAGGAGCAGTTTTCTCTGGCATGGGAGCCGTGTTTAGTCTACATTCCCAGATCCCTTTTCCTTGAACAATATTTGCCCAATTACAGCCTCACAGAGTTGCTTGGCTTGGGAGGGAAAGGTGATTTTTGGGATGTGCTTGGGGAGGGGGGGATTGCAGGGAATGACCCCAAAAAACTGGGATGTGCTCCTTGGGTATCCATGAAATGCAGGAGTGTCTCTGGTGTCCTGCTGTAGTGAATTCCTGACTCTGAGCACGGCCAGGAATGTGCAGGGAGAAAAAGGGAATATCCTGGGATCTGTGAACGTCAGCCCAGGTGGGCACTTGGAATGGGAATGGTGTCCAGCAGGATCTGGGAAGAGATTGTCCCTCTGTGCTGGGCACTGCTGAGGGCTGAGTCCAGTTCTGGGTCACTCAGTGCAGGACGTGGAGGGGCTGGAGCATGGCCAAGGCAGGGAATGGAGCTGGGCAGGGGCTGGAGAATCCCTGAGGAGCTGGGCAGGGGCTGCAGAATCCCTGAGGAGCTGGGCAGGGGCTGCAGAATCCCTGAGGGAGCTGGGCAGGGGCTGCAGAATCCCTGAGGAGCTGGGCAGGGGCTGCAGAATCCCTGAGGAGCTGGGCAGGGGCTGCAGAATCCCTGAGGAGCTGGGCAGGGGCTGCAGAATCCCTGAGGAGCTGGGCAGGGGCTGCAGAATCCCTGAGGAGCTGGGCAGGGGCTCAGCCTGGAGCAAAGGAGGCTCAGGTTGGGCCCTTGTGGCTCTGCACAGCTCCATGAAAGGTTGGAACCAGGTGGGAGTTGGGATCTGATCCCAGGGAATAACAGGAAAAGAGGGAATGGCCTCAGGCTGTGCCAGGGGAGGCTCAGGCTGGACATCAGCAGGAATTTCCTCATGGAAAGGGTGGTCAGGCCTTGGAAGTACCCAGGGAGGTTTGGAGTCCCCATTCCTGGAGGTGTCCAAGGAATTCCTGGATGTGGCACTCAGTGACAAAGTGAGGAGTGGGCACAGCTTGGACTCGATGATCCTGGAGGGATTTTCCAACCTCAGTGATGCCAGGATTCTGTGAATTTGGAGGCCGGACCAGATAATCCCCTTCCAACTCAAATTATTCCAGGAAAGCTTGGAAAAATTAGGGAAGTAGAGATGGAAACCTTTCCTGGCTAAACCTTAGGCCCAGTCTAGGAGCTGGCCTGGTGGAGCACCAAGATTATTCCGTAGCCCCCAGGTAAATCCAGGTGGGATGTGTGTCCCACACAATTCCTGTGTGGAAGAAGCATTTTCCCACATAAACACACATTTGTGTCGGGTTAAACCAGAGCCATCCCTGATCCTGGGAAAACAGTGGAGTTCATCCACACAAAGTTGAGGATGGCTCAGAACCGAGCAGGAGAGACAGGAAAAGGGAGCAGCTCCTAAATAAACTCAGTTTGGGGGGAATAATTGGATAATTTGGAGTGGAAGGGACCTGCAGTTGTCCCTTGTCTGCCCAGGAAGGGACAATCCAGGAAGGGACAATCCATGCGAAGCGGGATCTTCTCTCCCGATGCTGCGGCCTGGACAATACTCGGGAAGGAGAGAAAAGGTTGGGAAAGTGAGGGCTTGGGAAGCACTGGCAGCGCTGTGGGTTAAGCCTGGCTCACTCCAAGGGCTGGGCTTGACCACAAAGCCTCATCCCAGTCCCAGGGGAGGATGTCGTGGGTGTCCTGGGCTCCCGTCACGTCACAGGGCCGGACACTCCGGCGGTTCCCATTCCCGAGCTCCGCCTCTGGCTGGGCCAGAGCTGCTCCTGCCGGGGTTTATTTAAACCCAGGAGCAGCAGAATGGCTTTTGCAGGAGCCTCATTAGGCCATTATTGCGTCTATTAATAAAGCAGAACATTTCCTCTGCTGGACATTCATCCCTGGGTGGATGCGCTCCATGGGGCGGGAAAGGGGCCTCTGGACAAATCTGGAGTGAGGAAATTGGTGGATCAGGTTACTCCTAGAAAATTAACCAGTGTTTGTCCATGGAAAAGCAGGAAAAATGGATCCAGAGAGCCCCCAGAGCCGTCCTGCTGTTCGAGATTGGGGAGGCTGATTTATAGGGAAGGCCCTTGGGATCAATTAATTAGGGATTGCAGCATCTGGAATGTTGGAATTGTCTGAGCCACCCCTGGAGTCTCAGGAAGAGCCATTGTCAGGTACTGCTGATACAGCCTTGGAGACCCCCAGGGGGAATTAATTAATGAATGTCTTTGTCCCACTCATCCCCAAAATTCCCCATCTCCTGTGGGTCATTGTCCCATCCCTAAAATTTCCTATCTCCTGTGGATCATTGTCCCATTCTCAGAATTCCCCATCTCCTGTAGATCATTTCTCCATCTCCTGTGGATCGTTGTCCCATCCCCAAAATTCAACACTCCCAAAATTCCCCATTTCCTGTGGATCATTTCTGCATCTCCTATGGATCATTGTCCCATACCCAGAATTCTTCATCCCCAAAATTCCCCATCTCCTGCAGATCACTGTCCTATCCCAAAAATTCCCCATCTCCTGCAGATCACTGTCCTATCCCAAAATTCCCCATCTCCTGTGGATCATTGTGCTATCCCAAAATTCCCCATTCCCTGAATTCCCCATCTCTTGTAGATCATTCCCCCATTTGCTGTGGACCATTGTCCCATCCCAAAATTCCCCATTTCCTGTGGATCATTGTTCCATCTCCTTTGGATCATTGCCCCATTCCCAGAATTCCCCGTTTTCTGTGGGTCCTTGTCCCTTCCAGGGCAGCTGATGGAGTGCAGTGACCACTGCAGGTCCTTTCCACTCTGGGTTATCCAATGATTCCCTCCAAACTGAGTTTATTTGGGAACTGCTCCCCTTTCCCATCTCTCCTGCTGGGTTCTGAGCCATCCCCAGCTTTATGTGGATTTTTTCCCGGGATCAGGGATGGATCTGGTTTAGCTTTTTACCTGTGTTCTGCCTTGCTGCAGGAATTCCATAGGAGTTTCCCAGGGAAAATTCCCATCTTGAAGAAATCAGGAGAATCCATCGCTTCCCTGCTTCATCACTGTCTGTTCCACTTGGAATTTTTCTGACTCCCAGACATTCATTCCTGCTCTGCCTTTCACCTCTGGGGTAAGGATTCCTGCAGGATCCAGATTTCACTTCCTGAGAGAGTTTGTGGGATGGGACCAAGCCCAATCCTGGTTTTGGATAAAATTATTGAGCTGCCTCGAGAATAATTTCTCTGTGCTTCCCTAAAAAAATAATTCCTTAAGTCATCTTCCTTTTAATAATCCAGGACACAAACTCATCCCAGATTTCCCTCATCCATCCTGGTGGTGGAGAAATCACCAAGGAGAAATCCACCATCTCCTGTGGATCATTGTCCCATCCCCAAAATTCCACATCCCCAAAATCCCCCATTTCCTGTGGATCATTTCCCCATCTCCTATGGATCATTTTCCCATCCCCAGAATTCTTCATCCCCAAAATTCCAAAATCATCTACCTCCAAAATCCGCCTCTGGAGATCCCATTCCATTTTTCCTTCTCCCAGCCTCGTGACGTGACCCATCCTCAGGTAACTCTGGATCTGAACCCTTTGGAGGAGCTGTTTTCTGGGAGATGTTGTGGCTGCCTCACTCCTGGGAGTGTCCAAGGTCAGGCTGGATGGGGTTTGGAGCACCCTGGGATGTTGGGATGTGTGCCATGGCAGGGGTGGGATAAACCAGGCTTTAATCCTTCCAATCCAAGACACTTCATGTTCCATGTGTCCAACACCTCTGTTTTGCCAGGGGAGCTGTGAGAATTCAGATTGCTCCAAAATTCTCCAAATTTCTCTGAGTTCCTTACTTTATTTTAAAGGAAAACCTCTCCAAGCCAGCTCAAAACCAGGTTTTAGAGTTGCCATGAAGTCCAGGCTGCCCAAGCCGGGATTCCCTGGGCTGGGCTGTGGCTGTGTGGCTTTGGTGGGTCTGGGAATGCTGTTCCTGCCTGGAATCCCACACGGGTCAGGTGTGGGATCAGAGGTGCTGTGTTCACTCCATGGCAGCTCTTTGATCTCCCATTTTCTCCCAGAAGACCAAGAGCAGCTGTAGGTTGGGAATTTGAGGCTGGATTTGTCCACCTGAGGATCCACGAGTGACCTTGAGCATAGAGGTTGGGAAAAATGGGACAAACCTCTTTACACCAGGGTTTTTCCAAGGGAAAATGTGAATGATGGGAAAGGATTAGAGGGCTCGAACACCTTTCCCATGGGGAAAGGCTGGGAGAGCTGGGAATGTTCCCCTGGAGAAGGGAAAATTCCAGGGAATCCTCAGAGTCCCTGAAGGGGCTCCAGGAGAGCTGCAGAGGGACTGGGGACAAGGGACAGAGGGACAGCACCCAGGGAATGGCTCCCACTGGGAAAGGGGAGATTGGGCTGGGATCTTGGCAAGGAATTCCTGCCTGGGCTGGAATTCCCAGATTTGCTGTGGCTGCCCCTGGATCCCTGGCAGTGCCCAAGGCCAGGTTGGACACTGGGGCTTGGATCCACCTGGGACAGTGGGAGGTGTCCCTGCCCATGGCAGGGTGGAATGGGGCCTTTAGGGTCCTTTTATAACCCAAACCATTCCATGATCCCATGAAATTATCCCCAAGTCTGAGGTGTTTGTAGGATCTGATCCTTCTGTGCATGGCCCAATCCCACTTTCCCCACACAGGGATGAGCTCGGGGAATTAGGGAACGTTCCCACTTCCAGCCAGGGTTTCCAGACCCTCTGTGCTCTCTCTAAAGTTCTGAGCAGAGACTTTCAGGATCCTGCAGGGACCTGCTTTGGGAATGCCAGCAGCAGGCAGGGAATGTGGCTCCCAAAAATGCCCTTTGGGATGCTCCTGCTCCAGGTGTGAGGATGCAGCCAGAGGACAGGATCCTGCTGGCAAAATTCCTGCAGGCCCCCCTAGGGCAGTGGTTCTACATTGGATATTCCATAGGAATTGTGGAATCATGGAATGGTTTGGATTGGAGAGACCTTAAAGCCCATCCAGTTCCACCCAGGGACACCTCCCACTGTCCCAGGTGGATCCAAGCCCCAGTGTCCAACCTGGCCTTGGGCACTGCCTGGGATCCAGGGACAGCCACAGCAAATCTGGGAATTCCATTCCAAGGTCTCCCCACCCTCCTGCGCTGATAAATCCCAGGACAGAGACTGAAAGGGAATTTCCACCTGTTCCATGTCAGCTCTGGGAATGTTTGTGCCAGGGCTGAGTGTCCTGGTGTCGGTGCTGGGGCAGGGAGATAATCCTGGATCAGGATCAGGATCCCTCATCCCACACTCCTTTTTCTGGGAGAGACCTTCCCGAGGTATCTCTGTGATGGTGGAGATGGGGAGAGGAATTTTTAGGATGTTTCCCTGTGGGATGAATTTCATTGCTTCAAATCCAAGTGCAAGGGAGCAGGGGCTGCCCAGCCCCATCCCACTGGGATGTGGGGTCATGGAAGGGGCTGAGGAATCCATTTGGAACACAGGGGTGGGAATGGCACACCTGAGGCTGGACACGGGTGTGGCCACAACTTTTTGGGATGTTACTGAGTCCCAATACCCTTCCAAGAGCTCTTGGAGCTGAATCCTGGTGCTGGGCATCGGGATCCAGCCCATTCCATGGCTCTGCTGCCTTGCTGCCCTCTGCAGGTCCCATGTCCAGGCTCAGCCCATCCCATATCCCAGGGAAACAGCCCTGGCCTGGCTCAGCCCATCCCTTATCCCTATGAAACAGCCCTGGCATGGCTCAGCCCATCCCTTATCCCAGGGAAACAGCCCTGGCATGGGTCAGCCCATTCCTTATCCCATGGAAACAGCCCTGGCATGGCTCAGCCCATCCCTTATCCCAGGGAAACAGCCCTGGCATGGCTCAGCCCATCCCTTATCCCAGGGAAACAGCCCTGGCATGGCTCAGCCCATCCCATATCCCAGGGAAACAGCCCTGGCCGGGCTCAGCCCATCCCATATCCCAGGGAACAGCCCTGGCATGGCTCAGCCCATCCTGTACCCCATGGAAACAGCCCTGGCCTGGCTCAGCCCATCCTGTATCCCAGGGAACAGCCCTGGCATGGCTCAGCCCATCCCATATCCCAGGGAAACAGCCCTGGCCTGGCTCAGCCCATCCTGTATCCCACGGAAACAGCCCTGGCATGGCTCAGCCCATTCCTTATCCCAGGGAAACAGCCCTGGCATGGCTCAGCCCATCCCTTATCCCAGGGAAACAGCCCTGGCCTGGCTCGGGCTGCTCCCCCCATCCCAGCATCCCAAAATATCCGTGTCCTGCTGCAGCTCCCCCCATCCCAGCATCCCAAAATATCCGTGCCAGGCTCCAAGGGCAGCCGGGCACTGGAGCAGCAGCCGGAGCCAGCTGTGCCAAAGGGCACCCGCAGCATTCCCGGGCAGTTTTTCTGTGGATTTCTGCCACTGGAGGAGCACGTGGGATGGATGTGAGTCAGCCCTGGAGTGGCTCTGGATGTGGAGATGCCCGGGAGATGCTTCCTGGAGGGATTTGTGCTGGGTGGGAGAGCGTGGAGGGATTCAGGGATGTGGGAGTTCATCCAGCTGTGAAAATTCCCTCAATTTCCTTGGAAAACCCCAATTCTTGGTGTAATTATTCCCAGTGTTGCTTGGGAAGTTTTCCATGCACAGACTGGACCTGGAGCTTTCCCTTCCCCTCTTCCCTCTCTCCTCTGGGTAAATCCAGGTCTCTGCTCCCATTCCACCCTCCCTTTTCCTTCCTGGGAAATCTCTCCTGGCCCAGGAGTCCAAGCTGGAATTTGGGCTGGTTCAGAACATCCTCCCTTCCATCTGATCCCTGACCCAGAACAGCAGGAATCTGGACTTGGAGCTCCAGGATATTTCTTAGCACCTCTTCCAGAGGCTGAGATTGGATGGGATCCAAAGGAGCCCAAACAAAATTCCAGGGGCAGCTTGGGTTCTGCAGGCACTGAGGAAATCCAAGCTTTAAAAAAGGAGGAAAAACTTGAAACCCTCCCCACCCCCAGGTTCTCCAACACTTCATTTTCCTGGGCAGGGTTTGGATTTGGCATCCAATGAATCTCCAAACACCCCAAAATCCAGGAGCTCTGCAATTCCACGGGGCCTTTTCCCTGGGAATTTGGAAACACCTTGTTGGAGAAAGGGGCTTTGCAATTATCCCGAGTGTCCAAATGGAAAAACTGAGCTCAGCTGGGGCTTTGCCAAGGTTATCCCGACGGTGGCAGGGTGGGAATGAGGTGGCAAAGGCACTTCCCAGAAAATCTGGGTTTAAGTGAGAGGCAGGATCCCTCTGAGCTCTCCAGGAACAATCTCAGCTCCTGCCCCACTTCCCAGAGCTGCCTTTTACAAAATTCCAGGTGGGAAAGCTCCACGGTGGGAAAATTTGTGATGAAACCTGACTGTGACCAGCTCAGCTCTGGATAGTGGGAACACCTGGGAGCTGGAAGTTGTTTTGAGCTCCACTGGGATGGGAAAATCCCACTTGGAGGATTGGGGGATTCCACCTTCCAGGACCTGGAGTCCTGCATTCATTCCTGGGGTTGCACGGATCACGTTTTCCTTTCCATGGGAATTTTTTGGCGGCTGAGTATCAAAGCTCTGCTCGGCAGGCCGTGGATTTCCTCTGGAGGGATTCCCACTGGGAATGTGGGAGGTGGCACCCGAGGCTAAACAGGAGGAGCAGATGGGTCAGCAGAAGGAGGAGCAGGAGAGGGAATTGGTTTGTGATTCCTTCACACACCAAACAGCAGAAAATGTGGGAATTTCAGGTCACGGCTGAAAAAAACGGAGTCAGCGGGGTGGAGGAGCAGCTGGAATTTGTTGTAGATGGAGTCAAGGTGGGAAAAAAAACAGAAGAAAAGACATTTTTGTGGAAAAGTTGACATGATTTGGGTTCCCTGCCTTGTGTCCCTGTGTGTGCTTCCCTGGGCTCAGGGAAAAACCCCATGGATTCCATCCTGGGACGCGTGGGGGGATCTGATCCTCCACGCTGGTGGTTGAGGAATTCTGAATCCCCAATCTTCTCCAGGCTGTTTGGAGCTGATGGATGGAATCAAAGTCGCCAAAATTCCCCAATTTGTCTCGTTTGAGGCTTTGCTGGTGCCTCTGCCTGGAGGGTGTCGGATCCTGCTTGGATCCAGGCAGATCCTGTAAATCCAAGGCAGATGGGAAGCAAATAAGCACCAAAAAATGAATTAAATTAATCATTCAATAATTTTAATTGATTTCTCCACCTCCAAGAGAGGACACAGCTGCCAAAAAAAGGGACAGAGCCTGAAATGCCGAGTGTGGAGTGGAGGATTTGGGATGAAGGATGAGTTTGGCACGGGAACAACCGCGGAGGGAATTCCGAGGGCAATTCCGGCTTCCCGGTACCTCTGTCCAGGTAAGAGCTCGCTGGAATTCCGGCAGCAGGCACGGGGATCGGGTTGGATTGGATTGGAACCAGATGTCAGGAAGTGCGAGCTCCAAACGTGTGGAAGGGCCCCCCGGCCATGGCGGCCCGAACAAGGGGTCATTCACCGAGCAATCATCGGCATCCCGCGGCTCCAGCCCCGAAAAACGGGAATCGACCGCCGGGAGCCGAGCGGGAATTCCAGGGAGAGCTGGCTGGGATCAACGGAGCTCCCGTTGACCCTGGAAATGCTCCCCAGAGGGTTTTGCCTCAAGGCACAGCTTGGGGAAAAATGAAAATTATTGGGAAGAGAGGCCAGGGTCTCTCCCTGTCCCTCAGCTCCTGTTGGAGCTTCCCTGGGTTGTGTTTTCCATGTTTTCCCTTGGGAGCCATCGGGTGTTGAATCATGCAGGAACAAATCTGCTGTCGTTTGGTCCGGGGGTGCTCCAGGTGTTTAAAACAGGTTGGGAGACTCTGAGAAACAGATTCCATAAATTATCTGGGAGTTGTGGTTGGAGCAGGGAAACCTGAGTGGGATTTTCCTGCCTGGCTTTCATAGGAGGTCGGAATCGTTGGATTTAAGGAGTTTTTGGTGCTTTTACAATCACTGAAATGATCAGGGAAATTGACATTTTCTTTCCTCTTTGCTATCCCATGTTGCTCCAATGTATATCAGCTTGATCCAAAAAACCATGAGGATGGGTTTGGGAGAGATTCTCCCATTTCTCTTCATGGATAAACCTTCAAGAATAATGGTAAAACCCCCCAGTTTTGAGGCTGGAATTGTGGCTTATGATTTTAAACTTTTTTTTTTTTTTTTTTGGTTTTCCTTTCTTCACCACTCTTTTTGATCCAAAGAAAGCCTTCCAAAAACTCACCAGTCATTCCTGGAAGTGTCCAAGGCCAGGCTGAATAGGCTTGGACAGCCTGGGAAAGCGGGAGGTGTCCCTTAACACGGCAGGGGGTGGCACTGGGTGGGCTTTAAGTCCCTTTCCATCCAAACCATTCCAGGATTCTGGAGCCCCTCTGCTCTGGGAGAGCTGGGAATGTTCCACCTGGAGAAGGGAAAATTCCAGGGAATGCTCAGAGTCCCTGCAGGGGCTCCAGGAGAGCTGCAGAGGGACTGGGGACAAGGGACAGAGGGACAGCACCCAGGGAATGGCTCCCACTGGGAAAGGGGAGATTGGGCTGGGATCTTGGCAAGGAATTCCTGGCTGGGCTGGAATTCCCAGATTTGCTGGGGCTGCCCCTGGATCCCTGGCAGTGCCCAAGGCCAGGCTGGATCCACCTGGGACAGTGGGAGGTGTCCCTGCCCATGGATGGGGTGGCACTGGATGGGATTTAAGGTCCTTCCCACCCAAACCATTCCATGATTCCATGGCCTTACACCAGACCAGTTTTCCAAGCTCAAGGTAATCCAATATTTTGCATCTTTTCTGACTGCATCCCTTGACCTTTCCACTCTCCTGATTTCCTGCAGGTGTTGGAAGGCTGGAATCCAAACTCATCCCATGGAAAAGAGATTATTCCAGGGAATATTTGAGAACCACCAGCTCCAGCTACTGAGTGCTTCCCAGTGGATAAATCCCACTGTGGGGTAGGAGAAGATGTCCCAGTTCCTGCCTGATGCCCCATAAAGTCTCCATGGAGCCGTTCCAGCTCCCAGGATCCATGGAAGCTGCTCCATAAGGAATGGGACACACCTGGAGGCAGCCAGTTTTCAATGGAGCCCCCATTTGTGGGTGTGGATATGGAGACTGTTCCCTCTGGATCCATGGAAGGAGGGTTTGTTTGGCCTCACAGGAATGGAGCAGCCGGAGTTTGGATCAGCCCCTTCCTGAGGGAAAATATTCCTGAGGTTTGTGGTGGGGAAGGTGGGTGTTTAAACCTGGATCAGATCCTCGCTCCCTGCCTGATCTCCACAATCCCAAAATGTGTCACACCTGGCAGGGGGAGTGGCTGTATTCCCACCTTGCTCCCACCTGGATTTGGGGATGTGAGGGAATGTCCAGCTGAGGGGATCCCTTATTTATCCTCTAACTAAACTCCAAAAAAGAGCAAATCCCCTCAGATTTCCCAAAATTCTGCAGGCTCCAAGGATCCTGGGGCAGGATTTAGGATGGTGGGATTGGAGGGAATATCCGGAACAGGGGGAACACCCTTTTCTCCCCTCTGCTCCTTCCGAGTGTCGCCGAGTGGAAAAGTCCAGAGGGTTTTGTCTTTCCAAGCGCTCACTTAATGGGATTGGAATGACTTCGGAACTGTTCCTCTCCGACCAAAAATAACCCCAAACATTCCCCGTTCTGCCCACCCCTCCCGGGCCTCATGACTTTAAAAGGATTTGTGCCTTGAGAAAACAAAGCCGGATGAATTCCCATCGGTGGAGACCATTCCAGAGGTCTGCGTCTCCTCCTCCCTGCTCCACGGAAAACCACGGCCTTGGCCAGGGCTGGAAGAGGAGCCATTCATGAGTTTGATTTCCCAAATGGAATCCCGAGGGATGCTCTCAGTCATTCCTAAATGAGATCCGTGGGGATTCTGCTCCTGGCATGTGCCAGGTTATTCATGGAGAGCCGGGCAATGCCCTCGGCACATTTTTGGGGTGATCTCATAACCAAATTTTGTCTGGGAAGGGATGGCCTCAGCAGTGGGATAATCCACCTCTGGAAATCCCCAGTTTTCCCAAAATTTTCCACTTAGTGCTTGGGAGACAGATTTTAAAGCAGGAGATGCTGCCTCACCTTTTTCTCCCTGAAGTGGCGTTTGGGGGACTGGAATGGCTTTGGAAGCACTTGAGGAAGGAAAGGATGGGTTTTGGAATTCCTTGGGGCTGGAAAAGGTGGATTTTGGATCTCATTGGGGTTTCAGAGGATGGTTTTTGGAATTCCTTGAGGGTCAGAAAAGATGGGTTTTGGAGTTCTTTTGGGTTTGAGAGGATGGGTTTGGGATTTCATTGAGAGTGGAAATGGTGGATTTTGGATTTCATTAGGGTTTGAGAGGATGGGTTTGGGATTTCATTGAGGGTGGAAATGGTGGATTTCGGATTTCATTAGGGTTTGAGAGGATGGCTTTTGGAATTCCTTAAGGGTTGGAAAGGATGTGTTTTGGAATTCTTTGAGGGTGAAAAGGATGGTTTTCGGAATTCATTAGGGTTTGAGGGGATGTGTTTTGGAATTCTTCGTGGGTTGGGAAGGATGTGTTTTGGAATTCCTTGGTGTTTGAAAGGATGGCTTTTGAAATTCCTTAAGGGTTGGAAAGGATGGGTTCTGGAATTCCTTGAGGGTTGGAAAGGGTGGGTTCTGGAATTCCTTTGGGTTTGAGAGGATGGCTTTGGGATTTTATTGGGTCTGGAGAGGATGGCTTTTGAATTCCTTTGGGTTTGAAAGGGTGGATTTTGGATTTCTTTGGGGTTTGAGAGGTTGGCTTTTTGGAATTCCTTGAGGGTTAAAAGAGTCGGAAATGAGGCTTTCCATGGAATAAAAGCATTATTTTCTGCCAGAGCACAGAAATCCTCCCCTTGTTTGGTTTTCCTGAGAATGTTGGCAGAGAAGTGCCCAAAACTCCTCTCTTTGGTGGGTTTTGTTTTGGAGAATCCCAGAATGGTCTGGATTGAGAAGGACCTGAAAGATCCCTCAGATGCAAATCCTTGGGGTGTTCATCGTCCCGTGGTTTGTAATTGCTAAAATGGTGCTGATTTTCTCCCATTCTTCTTTGTCACTCCGGGGTTTTATTGGGATTCTGGTGATAAAACGAGAGCAGAAACAGATTTTTTAAGAGAAATCACATTTTTTGGAGGAAAGGCAGAGGGGAAAAATAATTTTCAGCTCCAAAATGATCCCCAATTCCAAGTTCTACTGATAAAATTCTGGTGTTACCTTTTACAGATGAGCACAAAGTTTGTGGATTCCCAGCACCTTGTTCTCAGAATTCTCCTAACTGGGAAAATTTTCCTGCTTTTTTTGGCTGGAGCTGCCTCACCATCCTCTGCCTGAGTGGTCCCATAATTTATGACTTAATTTAGGAGCAGGACTTTTCCTGGAGTTTCCTGTGTCCACAGAGCAAACTTTGCCTAAGGAATCCTCGTGCTCCTCCAGCATGGCAAACCTGGATGGACAGGGAATGGGAAGCACCACAGAATTCCCTGGGAAATCCTCTGGATTTGGATGGATGGGGAGTGCTGACACCCCAAAAAAACACGTGGAAAAGCAAATCCCATGGTATCCAACATGTGGAGGGATGAACCACCTACAGTTTAACGAGGAAATCAGGACACGGGAATGGCTTTTCCAATCTGGTTCCAATTCCAGCCTGAGGAAGACAGGATGGGAAGCAGGAGGCCTGTCTGGATAGAAACGTTTCTGATCTTGGAAAGCCCACGTGGAGCTTTATTTCCCATAATTGCACACCCAGACATGTTTGGTGCTGTAATTCCCGATGTTCCCCAGCAGCCAGAGGATTTTTCCCACCAAGCTGTTGTTCCCATGTGGAGAACCTCTGGCTCTTCCTCCCCTCCCTGCTCCAGCCTGGGTTGTTCCAGCTTGGCAGAAACAAGGAGAGAAGCCAAGTTATGCTCCCAGTTCCAGAGCTTCTCCTAAATATGGATCCCCTTCTGGAGCTTCTCCTAAAACATGGATCTCCTTCCAGAATTTCTCCTAAAATATGGATCCCCTTCCAGAATTTCTCCTAAAACATGGATCCCCTTCCAGAATTTCTCCTAAAACATGGATCCCCTTCCAGAGCTTCTCCTAAAACATGGACTTTCTTCCAGAGTTTCTCCTAAAATACAGATCCCCTTCCAGAGTTTCTCCTATAACATGGATCCTCTTCCAGAGCTTCTCCTAAAACTTGGATCCCCTTCCGGAGCTTCTCCTAAAATAATGGATTCCTTTCTGGAGCGTCTCTTAAAACACGGATCCCTTCCTAGAGCTTCTCCTAAAACATGGATCCCTCCTAGAGCTTCTCCTAAAACATGGATCCCCTTCCAGAGTTTCTCCTAAAACATGGACTTCCTTCCAGAGCTTCTCCTAAAATAATGGATTCCTTTCTGGAGCTTCTCCTAAAACATGGATCCCTCCTAGTGCTTCTCCTAAAACACGGATCTCCTCCTAGAGCTTCTCCTAAAAATACGGATCCTCTTACAGAGTTTCTCCTAAAACATGGACTCCCTTCCAGAGCTTCTCCTAAAATAATGGATTCCTTTCTGGAGCTTCTCTTAAAACACGGATCCCTTCCTAGAGCTTCTCCTAAAACATGGATCCCCTTCCAGACCTTCTCCTGAAACTTGGATCCCCTTTCGGAGCTTCTCCTAAAACTTGGATGCCCTCCTAGAGTTTCTCTTAAAACATGGACTTCCTTCCAGAGTTTCTCCTAAAACGTGGATCCCTTCTGGAGTTTCTCCTAAAACATGGATTCCTTGTTCCAGCCACATGTGCAGATATCCTTCCTCTGAATTCCCATGGCACATCATTCCTAACAATATTTATTTTCCTGGATTCTCTCCGGGGTCAACCACGATACTCCAAAATCCAGGGTTTTGGATTTGGATCACAAGGTCTCCATTTTTGGAGATCTCAGCCTAAAAGCCCTGCCTTGCTAAACCAGCTCAGAACCTCTCATAGGCCGAGAGTTTGGCCTAAAGTTGGATGAATTTGGAGTCTTCTGGAGAAGAGTCTTCCTGGTCCATGTAGGTAATGTAGGATAATGTAGAATATGGGATGGAAAGGAACAGTTCTTTATTCCTCCAGTGGTGAAAAAGGTCTGGATTGGGTGGGGAGTCATAAAATCATAGAATGGTTTGGGTGGGAAGGGATCTTGAAGCCCTTTCATGGGCAGGGACACCTCCCACTGTCCCAGGTGGATCCAGCCAGGCCTTGGGCACTGCCAGGGATCCAGGGGCAGCCACAGCAAATCTGGGAATTCCAGCCCAGCCAGGAATTCCTTGCCAAGATCCCAGCCCAATCTCCCGTTTCCCAATGGGAGCCATTCCCTGTGTGCTGTCCCTCTGTCCCTTGTCCCCAGTCCCTCTCCATCCCAGATCCAGTAAAATTCCCCTTGGAACTGGATCCAGCCTGGACAGGCACCCTTGGGCAGCTGCTGCTCGTTGGCCTCATGGTGAGCAATATTTTGGGAGGATGGTTCAGATGATGCAACAGGAGATGTTGGGATGAGCGAGGAATATTCCCAAACTGATGGCTGGGAGGGAGATTGGATGAATTAGAACAAAAGATGCCATCAGGATGCAGAAAAAACACAGAATTCCTGCTTAAATGTATAGGAATATCTCTTCTTCCTTTTCTCCCAGCAGACAAATCCTTTATCTTGAAGTTCTGGGGACTGAAACTTCCAGGGTCTCCTGTGGGATGTCCTGTTGCTCCTCTGGCTGGAGAAGAGAGACTTGCACTGAGATAATTATTCCAAAGGACATGGATATGCTAAAAAAAAAGCCCTAAAATTGCTCTTTTCTCTCCTAAATTCTGTAAAACCAAGGTTAGAAATGTGGAGCTGATCCCCATTGGAGAATCCATCTCAGAGAGTGAAGATTGAGATTTGGGGATGGAATTTCCTCTCCACTGGTTCTTCAGGAAGCCAAATATCCCAGCCTGGTTTTCCTTTGAGATTCCTAAAGGGAGGTGAGATAAATCCCACTTTTAATACCTTCATCCTTTTCCATGAGGTTGAGCTTCCAAGGTCTTCCACAGCATTATTTTCTCCTGGTTTTTCCTTGGATATATCCAGCTTTTAAACAGCTTTTTGGCAATCTGCAGCTAGTATTTCAGCCTCTTCCTTGTCAAGGGTTTCTGTGCTGCAATAATTCTTTTTTTATCCTATTTTCCATAATTTTAAAGGAAATTAGGCTGATCTTCTTCCCCATTTAAATATTCAAGCCCTCAAAAAAAAAAAAAACAAACCAAAAAAAAACCAACAAACCCAAAAACCAAATAAAATCTGGTCCTCATGTAAATATTCAAGCCCTGAAAAATCATTGTCCTTCTGCTCTTTAGGGATGGTGGTTTTTCCCTATTTTCTGTGTGCTCTGCTGGATTTTATTCCCTAAAAATTCCATTGGAGCACTGAGCTGGACAATCCTGTCCTCCTTCTCCTTCTCACTTTTCCCTCCCCTGTGACCTCGGGATGCCATCAGGCAATGGGCAAGGCAGCAGATCCCACCAAACGTCCTTTCCCACTGGAATAACAGCTCCCAGCTCCCTCCCAGCCCCAATCCAAATCCTGATCCATGGGATGTGGGGTTTATTCCTGCAGCAGAAGCTGCTCCAGCTCGGGGTTGTGCCACGTGAACTCCAGCACTGCATGGAAGTTTTGGTTCTGCCTGGAAGAGCCTCTTTGATGAGCAGAATTCCTCATTTTGGGAGGGGGTCAGGCTGGTTTCCCATGGAAAACACGGACTGACACTGGCTGCAGTGCAATTATCGGTGAGGCAGAGCGGTGCCACCTGGGATAATTTTATCCAAATTCCAGAGGGGTGTCTGATCCCAGGCCCTGCAGCAGCTGAATCACCTAATCTGGCTCAGACATCTGGCTCCCAGCAGGATGATTGCTTGGAATTGCCAGCCTGTCTCCAGTGACTGGGGAAAAGGAGCAGGGATTCATTGGGAGGCAGAGCTATCCCGGTGAAATCACCTCTCCTGGTAAAACCTTGGCACGGCCTTCCCAGGGCTCGCTCCAAAGGTTGGGAAATGCATTGTTCCACTTTAGGACACTCATGAGTCACAGGCTGTGGAGTTTTGTGATGAATCCTCAAGACAGAATTCCAAGATCCCCTCCCAGCGCTTTCCCTTTATCCAGAAAGGTGGTTAGGCTCAGCCTAAGTTCATAGGACAGCGTTTGGTAGGCTGCTCCTGGTTTTCCAGCTGCCCACAGGCTTTGATCCATGTGCATTATCCCAGCTGGAAATGGACATGGTGTTCCCTCAGCAAACCCCTTGGGAGCAAGAGGAGTGGGAGGAGAAGTTGCCCATGGAGTGAGGATGGAAATGCCAATGGGATTTGGGGATGGAAATGCCAATGGGATTTGGGGATGGAAATGTCAATGGGATTTGAGGATGGAAATACCAATATGATTCCTGATCCTGCTCTGGGAGCTGGGCTGGACGGGCAGAGCCGGTGGGAAAACTCCTGGGAATTGCCCCAGAGCTGGGCCAGGAAATGCTGCCCTGCTGCAGGGATCTCTGGGATCCAAGGTCTCATTCCAGGTGTGCAGGAATTGCAGGTTATTCCATGCCTGGATAAAGGGTGGCTCATTAACAACCCTGCCTGTGTCACAGCTCCCTGCAAACTCCAGCTGGGATAAGGCAGGGATGGATTTCTCCAATGAATCCATGGAAAAAGAAGTGGGAGACATGAGCTGAATGTGGATAAAAGGGAAAGGAAGGAGGTGGAGGGGGTGATTCCTGCAGGACTATCCATGCAGTGCCACTTGGAGATGGCTCCAGCCAGGTCCTAATGTCACCTTTGGGTTCATCCCATCAGGAATGGGGTGTGGAAGTTACCCTAAAATTACTTTTTATTCCTGCTTGTCCCTGCATTCCTCCATTTTCATGGAATAAGAGCAAGGGAATGAAAAGCATGGAATAAAAAAAACCCATGGAATAGAAAGCAGGGAATAAAAACAAGGAGACCAGAATAGCATTGAAATTACAGCTGGAATTATGAACTGCTGAAACAGCCAAGGATTTAGCAGCTCTTAATTGCAAATAAACCAAATAATTGCATTTTGGGACCTGCTAATTTGTAACGGGGAGAGGAAAGGACAAATAAATCAAATTGGGGTTTGTAGCCAATTAAATATTTGCTTTAATAAGAAATAGAACAAAGTAAGGAGGCTCTGCCAGGGTAGAAAATGCGTCTGCCTGGAATTCTCCTGTAAAACATTTGGAATGAATGGAGCTGAAAGGATTTTACAGGAATCTCCTGGTTCATCCTTGGAGTTCTTTGTTCCCCCTTGCATTTCACTGAGTCCTGAAGGGGCTCTAACGTGGTTAATCATTAATTAGTGGTTAATCATTAATTAGCGGCAATTTGGTTCCGTTAATAAATGGGGTTTTTTTTTAGGAATCAGTTTTTCTTTCAGGAAGGACAAATCTTGTTACGGATGAAGGGAAGTGGGAACATCTTTGGGGTTGGATTGATTGGGTTTTGGACGTCTTTTCCAAGTTCACAGATGGAGCTGCAGCTGCAGGGCCTGGCAGCAAAATGGGAGAGTGTTGAGATGTTTGGGAACACCAAAAAATCATGGAATAGTTAGGGATGGATGGGACCACCCAGTGCCACCCCATTCCATGGGCAGGGACACCTCCCACTGTCCCAGGGTGCTCCAAGCCCCAGTGTCCAGCCTGGCCTTGGGCACTGCCAGGGATCCAGGGGCAGCCACAGCGAATCTGGTAATTCCAGCCCAGCCCCTGCCCACCCTCACTGGGAAGAATTTCTTCCCAAATCCCATCTAAATCTCTCCTCTTTTAGTTTAAACTCATTTCTCTTTGTCATTTCCCTACCTTCCCAGGTAAAAGGAGGGATATTTGTGTACAGCAGAATTCCCTTCGTCCCACCTCAAATCCTGCACGTGGAGCAGGGAAGTCTCCAGGTGTGCTGTGCTTTGAGGACCTTTGGGAAGAGTTTCTATTCCATCTTTTTTTTCGTGTGTCCAGGGCTGGCTCTCAAATCTTGGAGCATTTGGGATATTTGCATTCCCCACAGTCCCTGGTGGGAACAGCAGAGCCATCCCAAGCACAGAGGAGACGCGGATTCGGAACCAGACTCAGACTTAGGAACTTAAATCTCCCTCTCTGATGGGCCAGGCTGAGATCTCCGAGTTGAGGAGTCCCAAAAGGCTTCAGATGGAGCCCAAAAGTCCGGGACGAGGCATTCCGAGGGGGATCCAGGCCAGCTGGAAGGAGTCCAGGGGAGAGCAGCAGGAATGATCAGAGGTCCAGCAAACACGACCCAGGAGGGACGGAAAGAGTTGGGATTGTTTAGTCTGGAGAGGAGATGAGTGCAGAGGGATTTGCTGGGAGTGTGTAAAAGGGGACTGGGGAAAAGAGGGGGAGAACCTGCTCCTGGAGCCCTCTGCAGACAAAATGTTGGGATCCAAATCCAGGAGTGGGACATTGGTGTGGGACAGCAGGAGAAGGTTGGTCCTGGTGACGGGTGGAGCTGGACTCAGGAGGGAGAAAAATTGACTAAAAGGCCTGAAAAAAACCTTATTTTCATTAATTTTTTTCCCCTGGATTTGGTTAGTTTGATCCTGCTCTGGTGCCCTCCTGGATGGGAGCATGGGATGGAAACTGTGGTTGGAGAAGCCCAAAAGAGATGAGCAGGAGGAGGAATCCTAAGGCAGGAATATTTTGTCCTGTGCAGAGCAAAACCAAAAATCTCCAGGTCCTTTGGGAGTCCAGAGAGGTGGGAAGGCTCCCCCATGGTCACATCTCGGTAAGTAAAGGAGAAGGAAGGATGGAGTGGGAAAATCCATTCCCTGGTGAGCCCCAAGGCCTTCTCTCCATGATCATTCCCATCTTTCTCCATTTTGGGTGGAAACCTTGCAGGGAACTGGGAAAATCCCTTCCCTGGTGAGCTCCAAGGCCTTCTCTCTATGATTATTCCCATCTTTCTCCATTTTGGGTGGAAACCTCCCAGGGAAGTGGGAAAATCCCTTCCTTGGTGATCCCCAAGGCCTTTTCTCCATGATTACTCCCATCTTTCTCCATTTTGGGTGGAAACCTTGGAGAACTGGGAAAATCCTTTCCCTGGTGAGTCCCAAGGCCTTCTCTCCATGATCATTCCCATCTTTCTCCATTTTGGGCTGAAACCTCACAGGGAACTGGGAAAATCCTTTCCCTGGTGAGTCCCAAGGCCTTCTCTCCCTGATCATTCCCATCTTTCTCCATGTTGGGTGGAAACCTTGCAGAGAACTGGGAAAATCCCTTCCCTGGGGAACTCCAAGGCCTTCTTTCCATGATCATCCCTATCTTTCTCCATTTTGGGTGGAAACCTTGGAGAACTGGGAAAATCCTTTCCCTGGGGAACCCCAAGGCCTTCTCTCCATGATTATTCCCATGATTGTCCTCTGCTTTGGGTGGAATCCTCACAGGGAGCTGGATTTTGGAGATGTTCCTGAGTCAAATCCTAAAACCTCTTTTACTCAGCATTTTCTGGACTTTCTCCCGGGAATGTGCCCAGTTTGGGGCTCTCCCAGTATTCCTGAACTGGGGATGGTGCTGGGGCCTAGGGAGGGTGAGGAGGACACAGGGGGATCCTTGGAGACCTTTTAGGATCAGCCTGGAAAAGCCCTGGGCAGCCTGCTCTGATCTGACACTGCTTGGAGTATGAGGATGAGCTGGAGACCTCTGGAGGTCCCTTCCAGCCTGGAATATTCCAGGATTCTGGAATCCCAAGCCATCTGTATCCGTCACATTCCTTGAGGCCAAGGACTGGTGCCACCAGGAAGGATTGGAGATAGATCTTCAAGGAAAAATGAATGAAAATTGGCTCTACTCACAACAGTGAGGTTCCCTTATTTTCATTTTTATTTTATAATATTCCTATTATATTTTATTCAATTTTTTCCTATTTTCCCCTCTTTTAAATTTTTTCTTTGATTTTATTTTCCCTATTTCCCCTTTTTTCCTATTATCTCCTCTTTTTTTGTTTTTCCTCTTTATTTTTTCCTATTTTATTTTTTCCTCTTTTTTATTGTTTTCCTCTTTTGTTCTTTCTCTCTTTAATTTTTCTAATTTTATTTTATTTCTATTTTTTATTTTCTCCTTTATTTTCTTTTTAAATTTAAATTTATTTTTTACTTTATTTTATTCCTATTTTGCTTTCTTTTATTTTATTTTTATTTTACTTTCTTTTATTTTATTCCTATTTTATTTTATTTTATTCCTATTTTACTTTGGTTCATTTTTCTCCCAGTTTTTGCCATTGATTTTTTTTTTTTTAAGTTCACTTTTGTTTCCTTGTTTGATTTCATTTCCCCGAGCTCTGGGATGCTCCAGGTCCTTGGCATGGATTTTGAGGCCATAAATGACTTTTTTTACAGCCTGTTTCAACCTCAGGCCAGGCCTCCAGGTGGGATAATCCATGGTGCATCCCAAAAGTTGGAATCTCCCTGATAATCAAAATCCATGGCGCTATTCCCACATTTTTCCAGGAACTGGGATGACTTTGGTGTCTGAACTCTGGGCACAGAAAAATCCTGGCAGTGAAAAATCCTATCCCTGTTCCCCAAAATTCCCAGCTTTATATTTGAATGTTCCCTCATTTCCAGGTGCCTTGGAGAGAAGGGAGGAGGGGAGGAACTCGTTTTCCACACTCCCATGGAGCCACTGCCAGCATGGAGAGCAATCCTTGCATCCCAAGGAATTCTGGATGCTCCATCCCTGGAAGAGTCCAAGCCAGGTCAGGTAAAGCTCAAAACACCCTGGGATAGTGGGAGATGTCCCTCATGGAATGAGATGATCCCAAAATTCCCTTCCAACCCAAACCCTTCTGCGATTCCATGAGTCCATGCCTGGATTTTCCCAGATTTGGGCAGCCTGTGCTCCCTGAACCCCTTCCCATTGTCCAGGTGTTCTTCCTGCAGGGAACACCCTGCCCGGATCCAATCCATCCCCACCCCAAGGATCATTCCCAGGAGCACTCCAGACCATTCTCAAACATCTCCAGGAGCAGGATTCCCACCCCAGCCCCGGGGGAGGACGGATGTTCCCCATTCCATGAGGCTGGAATGTTTCCCCTGATGGCCAGCGCTGATTTTCCATTCCTTAATCCCATTTTGTGATTCCTGGTTATTCCCCAGTGGGTCTGACCCAAACAATCCCTCCCTCTTCCGGATATTTCTGTCCATCCGTAGACAGTTGTCCTCCTTCCCTGTTTTCCAGCCAAGCTATCCATATTTCCATATTTAGCTCCTCCAGCTTTTCTCCTCATAAGTCCATCCTTCCAGCCACTTCATTTTGTCCCACTTGGACTTCCCCCCAAGAATTCCAGCGCTGCCGAGGTGACCGGGAGCACATCAAATCCCCTGAGGAGGAGCTTGACAGATAAAGCTTTATTTATGGGAAAATCCCTCTTTTTCTTTTTTTTCAGGGGGTGGAAACGGGGATTTGGTGTTCCCCGTGAGACCTGGCTCGTGTCATCCAAATATTCCATGGAATGCAGGCACTGGGAACGGCCAAGGAGTGATGTCCTGCTGGGTTATTTTTGTCAATGCCATGGAGAGATACTGGGAGGTGAGGAGGAAGGGCTGGGCCCAGGAAAAGCAGGGATAAAGGAACCCGAAAATTCCCTATCAAATGGCACAGCCTGGCTGTGTCCTGATGGAGAAAAATCCCAGACTCCCTTTCCCAGTTTCCCTCAGGATCCTTTTGCTGCTGAAAAACAAAGGAAGTTTCTTTCCGTGCCCTCTGTCCCGAGCCAAGGCTGGTGCTCACCTCGTTTTCTTTGGCTGCTTTGAAGCCTTTGCTAATCCAGGGCAGAGAAAACCTTCTCCAAGATTTCCTTAAAAACCAGGAAGGACCAAGTTAGGGAGAGAAGTTATTTCCCATCCCTGGAAGTGTCCAAATCCAGGTTGGACACTGGGGCTTGGATCAGCCTGGGATTGTGGGAGATGTCCCTGCCCATGGAATGGGATGGGATTTAATCCCCTCCAATCCCAAACCATCCCACCCCATGATTCCATGAAAAACAGATTTTCAGCACATCCAAACAATCCTGTGCTGCTCCAAACCCTTGGTTTCCACATGGATAAATGAAACACCAAGGAGCTGAGGGTGATCATGGCTCTGGAGAGCTGGAATTGCTCCTTTCCCGAGCTTTCCAAACCCTTTATGCTCCCCAGGGAACAGTCCCAGCCCCAAGGCTGCTGGAGCTCCAGGAACACTTGGGCAACATTCCCAGGAATGCCCAGGGTGGGATTGTTGTGGGGTCTGGACAGGGATGGAGTTGGATCCACAATCCTTGTGATTCCTGATTTTTCCCATCAGGATATTCCATGATCTCCCCACACTGCTGTGACTGGGCAGAGGCTTGAAGCCTTGAGCAGATGAAGAAATTCCTGGTTTCTGGAGCAATCCTGAGCTTCCTCCACACGAATTCCGAGTGTGGAACGGCTTTAAATCATGGCAAAGCTCACGTAGCCCAAACAGCTTTGTCCCAAAACTGCAGCTTTTTTGTAGCTCAGCCCATCTGAAAATTCCTCTTCGGATTTAGAACAAAAACCTCTCATTTTGCTCCTCCAGCCTGGTTTAAAAATAGGGAAACAACGGCCTGTCCTAAAAATAGGGAGACAAACATTTTCCTAAAAAAAAAAAAGAAAAAAAATCCGTTTTTTTTTTAATTCCCATCTATTTTTGCTGCCCAGGCCTTGACTCAGCAAAGAATTTCTCCTTTGTGCAGATCCCATTTTTATTCCCATCTCCTCCTGCTTCCAAGGAATTGGCTCCTGGGTCCAGACAGTGGGAATTTGGGAAATGCTGAGGGAGCAGGAGGAAGGAAAGGAAAGCTGGGATGGAAAGGAGCTCAGTGTCTCAGGGAAACACCTTTGGAATGGTTTAACCTCCACTGGGAATTAATCCACACTGGGATGGGGGAGGGAAAAGATGGGAAAACTCATGGGTTGTTATAAAGATGAACAGGGAAAGGAAAATCCACATGAAAAAAAGAAAACAAGGAATTGATTCCCAGCTTTTCATCCCAGGCAGGTGTTTGCCCATCCCTGGGAAAACCAGGCTCCATCTCAGGAATGACGATCTGGGAAGACAAAATGGTGTCACCTGGAATGTCCCTGCATTCCTTCTTTTCCCCCAGGTTTATCCACTGAGGGTGGTGTCCCATGTTCAGGAATGTCCCTGTGGTCACAGCCATGGCCCTTCCCAGCTCCTGCAGCATTCCCAGCCTCATCCCTGGCATGAGGAGCAGGAAAGAGCTCGGATCTGTGAAACCACTTCCCGAAAGTAATGGAACCATCCCTGTGTTTCCAACACCAAATCCAGCCCAAATCCCAAACACAGCCCCACTCCAGCTCCTGGGTGGAATATTTACTCCAGCCCAGCCAAGCTGGCACATCCTGAGCTCCGCTTCCCTCCGGGGATGCAGCTGGGAGGCAGGAGGAGGTGGGATAACAGCAGCTCCCTGCGGGAGCCGGCACTGCCAGGAGCAAAATTCCTGGGAGCTCTCCCAGATGGAGACCCCCCCATTCCAGGGGCTGGATCCAGGCCTGTGTTGTTCCTCTCCCACCCACTGGAGTGGAGCAGATGGATTGGAGCTCTTGTGGAACTCCTGGATAATCTGGCAGGAGCAAGGAGTGGGAAAAAAAGTGGGATTTGTCTTCAGCTCTTCCAAGGAAACTTCGCTTCTTCCTGGCACAGACACATCCGTGGGCATGGAGTGATAGGACAAGTGGGAATGGCTCCAAGTTGGAAGAGGATGGATTTAGATGGGAATTTGGGAAGGAATTGTTCCCTGGGAGGGTGAGGAGAGGCTGGGCTGGAATTCCCAGATTTGCTGTGGCTGCCTCTGGATCCCTGGCAGTGCCCAAGGCCAGGCTGGACATTTGGGCTTGGATCCACCTGGGATAGGGGAGGTGTCCCTAAACATGGATGGGGTGGGAATGGGATGGGATTTAAGGTCCCTTCCCTCCCAAACCACTCCAGGATTCTGGAGCCCCTCTGCTCTGGAGCCAGACTAGCAGAGCTGGGAATGTTCCCCTGGAGAAGGGAAAAATCCAGGGAATCCTCAGAGTCCCTGCAGGGGCTCCAGGAGAGCTGCAGAGGGACTGGGGACAAGGGACAGAGGGACAGCACCCAGGGAATGGCTCCCACTGGGAAAGGGGAGATTGGGCTGGGATCTTGGCAAGGAATTCCTGGCTGGGCTGCAATTCCCAGATTTGCTGTGGCTGCCCCTGGATCCCTGGCAGTGCCCAAGGCCAGGCTGGATCCACCTGGGACAGGGGGAGGTGTCCCTGCCATGGATGGGGTGGGGTGGGAATGGGATGAATTTTCCAGTCCTTTCCCACCCAAACCATTCCATGATTCCCTGAATGTCAGGATGAGGTGTTTATCTGACCCGGGTCCTATTTTGGGATGAAGAAGGACAATTCCCATGTCACAGAGACAAGGATAATGAATGGATCAAGCTCTGACCTTCTCATCCAGCTGATGATCAAACAATGGAAGTTTTCTTCCCCTTTTCCCCTGGAAACAAAGGGAAAACTCTATCCCAGATAACTCCTCTTCCTCCCACCTTTCCCTGGCATTTTTTGTCCTTCCCAGGATTTTTTTGCAGTGTTCGGAGTCACTCTGGAATCTTTGATTTGGGATAAAGTGGCCATAAGTGAATTTCTGCAGAAGAGGAGTTGTGGGATTCAGGAAATTCCTTCTGGCATGAGGAGCGTGGGTCAGGAATTATAAAATGGATCCAGATCAAGTCCAGGGAGGTGTTTGTGGTGCAGTCACGTGAGCAGAGGGCCGGAAACTGGGAAAAATCCATGTTTTTCCAGCTTTTAGGTCTTCCTTCAGCATCTGCTGCTGGCTGGGCCTGGACACAAGGTGAGGATTTAGTTGGAATTTTGGATTAACCCTGATCATGGATTTACAGATGGATTCTGCTTCTATCCCCACCCATCCCACTTTCCCAGAGGGAAATTTGAGCTGTGGATTTGCCTTTGGGCTCTCCATGGGAACGTGGTGCACTTCAAGCATCTCCTGAACCCCAAATCCTCCACAGGGATGGTTTTTTTTGGGAGAATTTGCAGCATTCCCTGTTCCTTTGAGCATTTGTGGCAAATCCAGGGATTTTCTGGGCACTCCAGGAAATTTCCAGGACTCCAAATTCCTCTAATAATTCCTCCAAATCCCAAATACAGCCCCACTCCAGCTCCTGGGTGGAATATATAAATATATAAATATATAAATATATAAATATATAAATATGTAAATATATAAATATATAATAAATGCCAACTGGTCATGGCATTTACTGCTGGGGTTTAATTGATTAAGGTGGTGTTGGCTCAACCAACACCACTTTGGATTTGATCCTCTTGGAGGCCTTTTCCAGCTTTGCTGATTCCATTCCGTGATTCCATGGAGGTCCATCTCAGGTAAGCAGTGTCCAGGAAATTCCCTGCAGAATTCCAGGATGATTTTATCCATTTTTTTATCCCTCCACTACAATTTCCACCTCACTGAGGCAAAAACACACCAGAAAACCCCATCAGCATCCCAGAATTCCTTCTGAGCCAGTTTTTTCCCCAGTTTTGTCCTGGTGCTCCAGCTACTGTGGATCCCCCAGGGAATAAATAGGATTCAAATAATAAATAATAATAACAGCTCCAAAAACTTGTGACATTTCCATTTATTTCCTGCTTTTATGCTGCTTTAATCCCTCTCCCCCCTCCCTCTTTCTCCTGTGCTCTGTAAAAATAGAATTCCGAGCTCCAAGCCTGGGAAAATCCAAACCCCTCCCTGCATTCCCACTTCAGCACCAGCAGTTCCCACAAATTGGAGATTTCCCTCCCTCCTCCATGACTTTTCTCCTTTTTTTCAGGTTTTTTTTTTGCACTGGACAGGAATTGGGAGATTCAGGGTGAATCTGGGTTGGAAATTCTTCCCTGCTCCAGCTTTTCCTTTGAACTGGATAAATCCCCTCTTCCTTTAACAAGGAACAAATTTCCAGGGCTCAATGGGAAAGTTTGGATGCAGCATTTTTCTTACAGGTCACTGTCAGCTCACATTCCAGAAATTTTTATTTTGTTTTCCCCAACCCCTTCCCCTTTTTTTATTCTCCTTTTCCATCATTTTTTCCCTTTCCCCCCCGTTTTTTAGGTGGAAGTGGTGCCTGGATGTGGTTCCTGGGGGTGGTGGTGGTGGCATCCAGGGGTCAGTGATGTCCTGCTGATGTCACTTGTGGCTCTTGGTGGGAAGAGGAATTGTCCCTTGCTTGGCTGTGGCACAGCTTGGCCACATCTCGGGCATGGGGTGGGAAATGAGGAGTTGGAAATTGAGAATGAGGTGCTGGAGCTGGAAAATGGGGAGTTTGAAATGGAAGTGAGCTGTTGGTACCAGGAATGGAAGGTTTTGAAACGGGAATGAGCTGTTGGAACTGGGAAATGGGGAATTTGAAATGGGAATGAGCTGCTGGAACTGGGAATAAATTGTTGGAACTGGGAAATGGGGAGTTTAAAATGGGTTTGAGGTGCTGGAACTGGAAAATGGGGAGTTTGAAATGGAAAATGAGGAGTTTAGAAAGGGTTTAAGCTGTTGGAACTGGAAAATGGGGAGTTTGGAACTGGGAATGGGGGTTGGAACTGGGAAATGGGGAGTTTTAAATGGGAATGAGCTGTTGGAAGTGGGAAATAGGGAGTTTGAAATGGGAATGGGGGGCTTGGAACTGGGAGTGAGCTATTGGAACTGGAAAAATGTGGAGTTTAGAATGGGTTTGAGCTTTTGGAACTGGAAAATTGAGAGTTTGAAATGGGAATGAGCTGTTGGAAGTGGGAAATGGGGAGTTTGAAATGGAAAGTGAGGAGTTTAGAATGGGTTTAACCTGTTGGAACTGGAAAATGTGGAGTTTGGAACTGGGAATGGGGGTTTGGAACTGGAAATGAGCTGTTGGAATTGGAAAATGGGGAGTTTAAAATGGGAATGAGCTGTTGGAACTGGGAAAGGGGGACTTTGGAACTGGGAATGGCTACCGGAACTGGGAAATGACAAGTTTGGAAGTGGGTTTGAGCTGTTGGAATGGGAAAATGAGTTTGGAACTGGGACTGAGACTTGGAACTGGAAAATAAGGAGTTTGGAATGGGTTTGGGCTGTTGGAATGGGAAAATGGGGAGTTTGGAGCAGCGAATGAGCTGTTAGAACCAGAGAATGAGGAGTTTGGAACTGGAAACGAGACACTGGAACTGGAAAATCAGGGGTTTGGAACTGGGAATGAGCTGCTGGAACTGGGAAATGAGGAGGTTGGAACTGGGAATGAGCTGCTGGAACTGGGAAATGAGGAGGTTGGAACTGGGAATGAGCTGCTGGAACTGGGAAATGAGGAGGTTGGAACTGGGAATGAGCTGCTGGAGCTGGAAGATGCTCAGGTGATGTGTGAATATCCCAGTGGCAAATCCCAGCAAAGCTCTGGATGTTCCTGGAGAGCTCAGGGCTAATTTTATCCTCCTGGCACATTTTCCATGAAAAGCAGAGCTTTGGAGAGCGGGAGAGGCAGGAATGGGACATCCAGACCTCACCACACCGAGACTGGGACAGCTGGAATCTCCTTACTGGGACTTCCCTCCTTCCTGATGGAGCTGCTCTTCCCAACCCTTCCCAACACATTCCAACCCTGGATCTGAGCTGCCCAGGAAGTTTTGGACACTCAGCTTGTCTGGAGCTCCAGTCAAGCCCTGCCTCGACCTCCTCAGCCCAAATTCCTGATGTTCAGCCAGGTTCTTCCCAGCTTGGCCCAGGGTGCTCCAGCCCCGCTTCCCTGCCCAAAACAAGGGATGGTTTCCAGCCCTGGCTGGAGGCAGCACTTGGAGTGTCCAAAGCTGCTCCAGAGGGGGAAACTGGAGCAGACTGGGACAACTGGGAATGTTCTGGGAGCAGGCAGGGGAAAGGCTTTGTCAGGGGAGCCAACAAAACGGGGAAGTCCTTTTTTTCCCAGATTTCTGTGAAATTTGTGGCAGCTTTTCCAGGGGAGCCAACAAAACAGGGAAGTTCTTTTTTCCTGGTTTTCTGTGAAATTTGTGGCAGATTTTGGGGCTGGGTTGGAACAGGAGGTTCCTCCTCAGATTCCTTCTTCCTGCTCTCTGCAGCACTGCAATCCAGTGGTTTTCCCATTCCTCTTTCCCCCTTCTTTATTCCCTTCTTCCCAAAAAAGCCTTGGAGCACCTCCACCCTGCCGGAGGTGATGCTGAGCCCAACCTCCTCTCTGGCATCCCCTCTGTCCATGTCCCACCTTCCCTGGCTCCTTCTGGAGCATCCCAGGAGTTAATTAACCACAGGGATAACGAGCTGCCCTGCTCCTGCTGCTGCTGGGGGACATTTAAGGAGATTCATCCCCGATTTTTTTTCTTTTTTTTTGGGAAGCTGGGCCGGGGGTGGGAGCTGACAGCAGAATGAGGCCCTTGAAGGGCGATTTTAGGGGAAAATAATTGGATTCATGTGTCCCGCAGGCCACTCGTGACATCCCAAAGGGAGGTCAGGGGTGCTCGAGGCAGAGACAAGAGGCTGCTCTTGCTCACAGTCATTTCCCAGCGGTGTCAACAGCTCGTTACGGGGCCAGGCCTGACGACTGCTGGACTTTGGGACGGGTGACTCATCCCCTTCGCTTCCAGAGCCATTTTTATCCAGGATCGTGGCCTGAGTAAGCCACAGAAATCTTCCCTGCCCCTTCCCAGGAGTGGGACACAGCAGTGCTGGGCCCGGCAAGAGAAAGGGAAAAGGTTTTTGAAGGAGGTTTGGTTGGTGGTGTGCTCTGACAGGGACAGTCTTCTCATTCCTGGCTGGTTTTGGGGTTTTTGGGATTTTGGTGGGGGATTTTGGCTGTTTGAACTCTGACTAAGCCACAGAAATCTCCCCTGCCCCTTCCCAGGAGTGGGACGCAGTGCTAGGCCCAGCAGGAGAAAGGGAAAAGGCTTTTGAGGGAGGTTTAGTTGGTGGTGTGCTCTGACAGGGACAGTCTTCTCATTCCTGGCTGGTTTTGGGGTTTTTGGGATTTTGGTGGGGGGATTTTGGCTGTTTGAACTCTGACTAAGCCACAGAAATCTTCCCTGGCCCTTCCCAGGAGTGGGACGCAGTGCTGGGCCCGGCAGGAGAAAGGGAAAAGGTTTTTGAAGGAGGTTTGGTTGGTGGTGTGCTCTGAGAGGGACAGTCTTCTCATTCCTGGCTGGTTTTGGGGTTTTTGGGATTTTGGTGGGGGGATTTTGGCTGTTTGAAGTGTCCCTCTTTCCACTGGCCAGGCCTCAGGATTGTGACGCTCCCTCTTCTACAGTCCTGCAGATCCTGCTGGCAACAGAGCCAGAAATTCCTGGGCCTGGCATCCAAATATTCCACAAAATTTATTCCAAATATCCAAATATTCCCAATATGTGGGAATATTTCCGATATCCAAATACTCCTAAAATTTGACTGGGCCTGGTTGCTGCAGAGGCCTCTTGTCACATCAGCCAGGAACGTGGAAATCTCGTGATGGTGGATTTTGGGGAAGGGGAGGTGGATAAAATTAAAATGAAAGTCAGATCCAATTAAAATAATTAAAATCAGATTAGAACAGATTAGAACACATCTCAGAGGGTGAGGAGGGGCTGGGATGGAATTCCCAGATTTTCTGTGGCTGCTCCTGGATCCCTGGAATTGTCCAGGACCAGGTTGGACACTGGAGCTTGGAGCACCCTGGGATAGGGAAAGATGTCTCTGCCCATGGATGGTGTGGTACTGGATGAATTTTAAATTATTTTCCAAAATTTTCTGATTCCATGAGATTCCTTTCTAGCCAATTTTTCAGTGAAATTCCACCATTCCCATGGAATTCCACCACTGGAAAGTCAAATATGAGTTACTCAGGTGGCTCCTGCCACTCAAGGGCTCTGCTGACAGCCCCTGTGGAATGGTTTCATCTGTAAATTGTCAGCTTTAGGCTCTCCCAATTAATTTGGGAATTAATTAATGGAATTATCAGATATCTCCAGCTGGGAGGGACCCATCAAAGAGTTGGGAAGGCCACAGGAAGGATGAGTGTGTGTCATCCCCTCTGAACCATGCCAGGCAGCAACCTTGGGCTGAGGTGACCTTGTTCCTTCAGGGTCTGTCCCTCTCCAACCCGTGAGCTGTGGGTGAGTAACTCCATCCAAGGTTTCCATTTCGGGCAGACATTTCTGGGAAAAGGGTGGAAAGGAGGGATGAAACCTCTGTGAGATGGTGGATCCCAAAGCAGGGAGTGAGAGGTGTCCAAGGCCTGGCTGGATGGGGCTTGAAACAACCTGGGATGATGGGATGGGATGGGATGGGATGGCATAGCATGGGATGGGATGGGATGGCATAGCATGGGATGGCATAGCATGGGATGGGATGGGATGGGATGGGATGGGATGGGATTTACAGTCCCTTCCCAACAAACCATCCCATGATTCCATGATTTAACCCAGCAGCCAGATTCCCTCATCCCCTGTCCTGTGTCCCAAGCCCTGGATCACACATTTCCCATTGTTGACTCCTTGGAATAACCTGGTGGAGTCACCGGAGCCGTGCTCGGCTCCTTCCCTTCCCTCCAGGCACGGATCCCAGCCCAGCCCTTGGCTCCAGGGCGCATCCATGAGGATGAGCTCAGTTTCCACTCTGAGGCACGGCTGGAGCCGAGCTGGGCAGGATTTGTGTCCCTGTGGCTGCAGAGGGAGCGTGTCCTCCCACCAGGGAGCACCGCCGGCAGCCAGGACGGGGACGGGCTCTTGGCAGAGCCGAGGAAATTCCGCTTTCCAGTAGCAAAAGGTCGGGACACAGCACGAATGAGGCTGATCCCGTCCCAGCAGGGAAAAGCTTTTTATGGAACGGCCCTCTCCTCCTTTTCTCGGGAGAAAAGCCTTTTGGGACACCCCAAGGGAAGGAGGCAGAAGTGGGAGATTCCGGACATTTTTAGCCGAGCCTCTCCGGGGAATCCTGTGGAAGCAGGGAGCTGGTTCCTGCCTCCTGCTGTCCCAAATCCCATCTCAGCAAGCTCGGGGTGACCCCTCGGTGACACCGGGCCCTCTCTCCAAGCCACAGGCCTAAAAAAGGAAGAGCTGCTCCTTCTTCTTCCTCCTCTCCGTCACCGTGGAGCTCCGAGCCAGGAATGCCAAACAACATCCCGGCCTTCCAAGAAAACCAGGCCCAGCCACCTTAGCAGGGAACAATGGGGAACACTGAGGACACAGCCACAAGAGCTGGCTGTGGTTAACCTCGCTCCAACCCCAGGAAATTCCAGCAAACCCTAAAACAAATCCAATGGCCACGACTGTTTGCTCCCCGGGGAAGCCGGGAATAGAATCCAGAGCTCCCGGGAAGGGAGGAGGGGACAGGGGGTGGCCACTGGTTGTCCTGATGTGGTTCCATGGGGGCTGGAGCTGGGGATGGGGCTACGGAGTCACAGGCAGGGAGAAAATGGGATTTTGGCACTGATTGGCTGAGGAAAGGCTGCATTCCATGGATCCATAGGGCTTGTGTGAGGTGTTGGAGCCTCCTGAGGGGGAATGAACTCACCTGGAGCCAAGGGTCAGTGATTCCCAAGGGTTTCGTGTCCCTGCTCCTCATCATTTGGGTGACACCAAGCTGTGGGTTGAAGGCTCTGGGTGGGAGTCTTAGGCTGGAGGGGTTGTGTGGAGACAAGTGGGAATGGCTCCAAACTGAGAAATGGGAGGTTTGGGTGGGATCTTGGCAAGGAATTCCTGGCTGGGAGGGTGGGCAGGGGCTGGGCTGGAATTCCCAGATTTGCTGTGGCTGCCCCTGGATCCCTGGCAGTGCCCAAGGCCAGGTTGGATCCACCTGGGACAGTGGGAGGTGTCCCTGCCCATGGCAGGGGTGAATGGGATGGGATTTAAGGTCTCTTCCCACCCAAACCATTCCATGATTCCATGTGCTTCAGGCCACTGATTATCTCTGTCTGTGTCTCTCTAATCCAAATACAGAATCATGGAATTTTTAAGCTTGGAGAAGACCTCTGAGGAGGTGGCCACCATTAACCCACATCCTCAAGTGCCACGTTCCCACATGTTTTGAACACTTCCACATATGGTGAGTCCATCACTTCCCTGGGGTTGTTCCACTGTTGGAAAACCCTTTCTGTGGAAAAAAAACCCCAAAATAATTCCCAATATCCAACCTGAACCTCCCTGGGCACAACTTGGGGCCACTTCCTCTCGTGCTGTCACTTGTTCCTGGGAGAAGAGGCTGGACCCTCAGGGATTTTGGATGACACATGGAGTGCTGGGAGCAGGGATCAGTACAGCAAAAAGGAGGATCTAGGCTGGAGTCAGCATCCAAAGGTGATGGATGGATCCATCCATGTCCAAGGAATTCCTGGATGTGGCACTCAGTGCTCTGGGCTGGGGACAAGGTGGGCATTGGTCACATCTTGGATTCACTGGCCCTGGAGGGCATTTCCAACCTGAATAATTCCTTGATCTCCATAAATTTCCAACCCTTGTGGATCCTGGTACCTGGGGACCTCCAGGGATTTTTTGTGGAGAACATTCCAGTTGCATTTTTGCTCACATTGATGATTTGTGCTGATTTTGTGGATTCTTTTTTAGGTTGACAAGAAAAGGAGGAGGCAGCAGGAATCACCTTTGCAGTGCAGGGATTTGGGAATGACCTCACTGCAACAAAAAAATTCACCTGGCTGGAGCAACTTGGAGCTTGAGGCACTTCCAAATCCTTGGAATAGGGTGAGTGTAGCCAGCTCAGCTGTTTTTCTGGAAAAACTGGAATTTTAAGGAGCCTGGATGCAGGGGAAGAAGGGAAGAAGAGAGTGGCCAAGGAGTGATTCCTTAAAAAGAAGAGGATACTTTTCCCACTGCCACCAAGTTGCATCTGCTGCCATTTCCTGGTGACAATTTTCCAGCCCTGCTATCCCAAGGAATTATCGAGGGAATAACAAGTTCTCCTCCCCACAAACTGAATTACACAAAGCAAATCCCTCTGGATCAGGAGATGTGGAACAGGACGAGCAGGTCCGAGCTGGATTTCGCTGAGCTTTTGGCTTCCAGGTGTCCCTTCCTTGCAGGTAAAGCCCCAGCCCAGCACAGGTGAGACTGTCTCATTAGCAACAGCTAATTAGGGCAGACCTCGGGTGCAATTAATTAGCGTGGGGGATGAGCAGCCTTGTTTTTATAAGGATTTATTAAGAAAGAATAAATTTATTTGCAGCGGTGTGGGGTGTTTTTTTAAAATCCAGGAGAGCTGAGTCAGGGATGGGGTGATGGCAGCAGCTGATGAAGGTAAGGATGGAGATTTTTGTGCTGTGTGAGGGGTTTTTTTCTCCACTTCAAGAATTAAAAAGCTGAGTAAATTATTGTTAATTTGCCTTTGAGAAAGTTGGAGGTTTTGCTGTAAGGCAAAAAACACAAAGGAAAACACTTGGAAATTTGGATTCCTGCTCCCTTTCATTCCTTGTCAGAGAAGATTGAAATAGTCCTGGAAGTCCTTTTTCTTTAGTGTTTCTCTGGAAAATATTGATTAAAACAAGGCGTTTGCTGTGGAGCTCCTGCTGCTGAATCAGGAGGGGCCTGCTCCAGGATGGAGCTGGTTCTTAGGCTCAGATTAGCAGAGCTTGGCTTAGAGGTCATCAGGGCGCAGCTTCCCTGTGTGATTCACAGAGAGGGCTCCCAACACCTCTTATCTCATGTGAGCTCCACTCACCGCCCTGTTTGTCCTTCCTGCCCTTTCCACGTTGATGAAAAGCTTCCAAGGGCTGGATAATGGTGGGATAATGGGATCCTGGAGTCACGGCCCAGGCAAAACATTTCCTGCTGAACTCAGCTTGGCCAATAATTCCGCTTGGCTTGGGGCTTTCTCCCGCGCTAATCTTCGCTCTGAATCATCCCGGGCAGGAACTCCCTGATGTTTGGGATCTCCAAGGAGGTGGCCAGGGCTAATCTGGGAGTGAGGTAAAGTTCAGCTTTGTGAGTCACCCATTGTTCCCGAGGTCAGGATTAAGGCTGGCAGATGTCACTCGCCCGGAGGTCCCTCGGGAGGTGACTCAGGGCTTCTTGTCTAAGCCCCACTTCAAAGGCAGCTTTGGCAACGTCCCGGGACCAGACACCACCAAACACCAAATGTGCAGCTGAAGCAAAACCAGCTTCAGGGAGATTTTGGGATAAGCCGCAGCTTTGCAGCCTTCAGAATCCATTTAGGAAAAGTTTGGGGCTCTTCCCGTGAACCCTGACCTTGGTCAATGTCGGAGAGGGGTTTCTTCTGCCCCTCTTGGATGTTGGGTGACCCAAAATTCAACATAACCATGGCCTCATCACCACCTCATAAAACTATTGTTGTTGGGATAAAGGCAGTTGAGCTCCTTGGAGATTTCCTGGGAGGCTTGGAAAAGCTGGGAACATGAAATCATGGAATGGTTTGGAAAGAACCTTAAATCTCATTGTGTTCCAACCCCTTCCACTAAAAGCCTCCCACTATCCCAGGTGGATCCAAGCCCCAGTGTCCAACCTGGCCTTAGGCACTGCCAGGGATCCAGGGGCAGCCACAGCAAATCTGGGAATTCCAGCCCAGGCAGGAATTCCTTGCCCAGATCCCAGCCCAATCTCCCCTTTCCCAGTGGGAGCCATTCCCTGGGTGCTGTCCCTCTGTCCCTTGTCTCTCTCCAGCTCTCTTGGAGCCCCTGCAGGGACTCTGAGGTTTCCCTGGAATTTTCCCTTCTCCAGGGGAACATTCCCAGCTCTCCCAGAGCAGAGGGGCTCCAGAATCCTGGAATGGTTTTGGTTTGATCACCCACTCCCACCCCATCCATGGGCAGGGACATCTCCCACTGCCCCAGGTGGATCCAAGCCCAATGTCCAACCCGGCCTTGGACACTTCCAGGGACCCTGGGGCAGCCACAGCAAATCTGGATTTATCAAATTTGCCCTCATCTTCAAGACCACAGATATGGCTTGGCTTTTGGACCTGAGGGCTTGAATTTATTTCCGGCAAATCCACAGGCAAAACTTCCCAGGAACCCAGCGGCCCCTCCTGCGGGGCCAGGACAAACAGTGGCAGGAGGTGACAAGGCCCAGAGGCACGTGCGGCGCAGGGAAGGGCTCGGGAGCTGCCTCCTGACTCATTCCCGACGCCACGAGCCCTGGGCAGGGTCAAAAGTTGAAGGGTTTTTCCTCTTTTGTTCGTGGCTCCAGGTGGGAGCGGGATTTTCGGGAATCTGGGAATCCTTCCTAGAGGTGAGGGCACCAGGAAAGCCGGGCTGCTTTGTTGTGCCTCCCGACTAAACCAACACAGCTGACGGCGATGCCTGCACGGTTCAGCAGCTCTGAAAGGCAGCAGGAGGCTGGGCCTTAATCCCTTGAGCCTTTCATCCCTTGGAAAAGCCGGATATTTTTCCTCTTGTCATGGTTGGAGCGAGCCGGAGGTTCCTCCTTGCCAGGGCGCAGCCCCACAGCTCCAAAAGTCACAGCCCGGGGCTGTGTCTGTCCTGGAGGGACACATGAGCTGCCTCTTCCCTCTGGGGGCTGGGATTGAGGAGCAGAGCTGGGGTCTGTCATCCTGGTTCCATGCTGATCCATCCCTGCTGGATCCTTGTAGGCCTTTCCTCAAAATCCAGCGAAAATTTTTTTTTTACTTCTCCTGGGCAATCCCACCTGGCCTTTTAGGCTGCAGTTCCTGGATTAGGAAGGAGGAAAAGTCTTGGAATTCTGCAGAGGCCAAGGAGCCTGGGATCTGTTATCCTAGTTCCATGCTGATCCATCCCTGCTGGATCCTTGTAGCATTTTCCCTCAAAATCCAGCTAAAATCTTCAGGGCGAGCCACTCCATCCCCATGTGGATTTAGGGGAGTGAGGCCTTTTTAGGCTGCAGTTCCTGGATTAGGAAGGAGGAAAAGTCTTGGAATTCTGCAGAGGCCAAGGAGCCTGGGATCTGTTATCCTGGTTCCATGCTGATCCATCCCTTCTGGATCCTTGTAGGCCTTTCCCTCAAAATCCAGCGAAAATATTACTTCTCTTTGGCAATCCCACCTGGCATTTTAGGCTGCAGTTCCTGGATTAGGAAGGAGGAAAAATCTTGGAATTATGCACAGGCCAAGGAGCCTGGGATCTGTTACCCTGGTTCCATGCTGATCCATCCCTGCTGGATCCTTGTAGCATTTTCCCTCAAAATCCAGCTAAAATCTTCAGGGCGAGCCACTCCATCCCCATGTGGATTTAGGGGAGTGAGGCCTTTTTAGGCTGCAGTTCCTGGATTAGGAAGGAGGAAAAGTCTTGGAATTCTGCAGAGGCCAAGGAGCCTGGGATCTGTTATCCTGGTTCCATGCTGATCCATCCCTGCTGGATCCTTGCAGGGCTTTCTCTCAAAATCCAGAGAAAATTTTATTTCTCCTGGGCGATCCACCTGGCCTTTTAGGCTGCAGTTCCTGGATTAGGAAGGAGGAAAAATCTTGGCATTCTGCAGAGGCCAAGGAGCCTGGGATCTGTTATCCTGGTTCCACGCTGATCCATCCCTGCTGGATCCTTGCAGGCCTTTCCTCAAAATCCAGCGAAAATTTTACTTCTCTTTGGCAATCCCACCTGGCATTTTAGGCTGCAGTTCCTGGATTAGGAAGGAGGAAAAGTCTTGGAATTCTGCAGAGGCCAAGGAGCCTGGGATCTGTTATCCTGGTGTTGATCAATCCCTGCTGGGTTCCTGTGAGGCCCAAAATCCTGTTTTCCCTCAAAATCCAACTAAAATCTTATCCCTCCTGGATGATCCCACCCGACCCCTTGTGGATTTAGGGCTGTGAGGCCTTTTTAGGCTGCAATTCCTGGATTAGGAAGGAGGAAAAGTCTTGGAATTCTGTAGAGGCCAAGGATCCTGAATCTGTCATCCTGGTTCCATGCTGATCCATCCCTGCTGGATCCTTGCAGGGCCTTTCCTCAAAATCCTGCTAAAATTTTATCCCTCCTGGATGATTCCCATCCCCATGTGGATTTAGGGGTGTGAGGCCTTTTAGGCTGCAATTCCTGGATTAGGAAGGAGGAAAATTCTTGGAATTCTGTAGAGGCCAAGCAGCCTGGATCTGTTATCCTGGCATTGATGTTATCCTGGCAATGATCCCTGCTGTATTCTCGTGAAGCTTAAAATTCTGTTTTCCCTCAAAATCCAGCTAAAATCTTCTGATTTGAATCACACCAGCCCCATGTGCCCTTACGGGTGTGAGGCCTTTTTAGGCTGTTGTTCCTGGATTAGGAAGGAGCAAAAATCGTGGAATTCTGCAGAGGCCAAGGAGCTTTGCATGAGGGAATCATCTCCCAAACTTCAGCATGAAGTTGGAAAACATTGGATTGCTGCTCCAGGCTGTTCCACAGTGTCCTCAGGTGGGACCTGGGACAGGGTTTGCTGGTCCTGCCTTGCCCTTTCTCCAGGAGGGAACAACCATCAGCTGAACTTTTCCATGGAATCCACAGGCACAGGCTGGGCCCAACCTGCCCCTGGCAGAGCCTCCATCCTCGTGTCCAGCCATTGTCACCCAGGGACATGGAATTACCCAGGAAAACCAGAGATTTTCCTCACTTTTAATCCATTTTATCCTGCCCCAATCCTGGCTGTGACTCTGAGCAGCTCACTGCTGGAAAGCGGTGGGAATCTCAATATCCACTCTTTTCTTTGGAAATACTTGGAAGTTTGACTGAAGATGCCGTGAATCCCCTCACATCCCATCCCAAGTTTTTCCCTACCCTTTCCAGACTTCTGAAATTATTCTGTGAGCATGGAATATCAGGATTTCCCACATTCCCATCTTTTCCTGGCACTGCTTGTGCAGAGCTGCTGGGAAGGAGCTCCGAGGTGAAGGAATCACAATTCCTCATCACAACATCCAGGCTCGAGTTGGTTTTGACCTGGAGGGTTTTTATTAATTAATTAAAAGCTTTAGACATGGATTAAACGAGGGGGATCATTCCCAACTGGGATATGGACAACCCCACATTAGCAGAAAGAGAAATTCTAGTAGAATCCACCAGCTCCAGGAATTTTCTGCTGCTTTTTGAGGAAAACTCTCCCTTTCTCTTGTTTTACCCTTTCATTTCCTACTCCTTCCAAGCATCTCTCAGTACTCAGAACTCTGGGAATTATTCTGACAATCTCAGAGTCTTCCCTGCATTTCTCTTCTCCACTCCAAGTGAGGAGTTGGATTTTGGAAGTGTCTCCTTGGTTGTTTTCCTGCCAGGTGCCACAATTCCCTTCTGGAGCCACTTTTTAGGGAGAAGGGAATGCTTTTCAAAAGCAGCTTGTGGAAACTCTGGATTAATTATATTTACTCCTGTAATTAATGGGCTCCTTCCACTTTTGGATGATTCCTGCCCTCCCAGTAAATATTCCACATTCCTTAAACCCTGAACAAGGACCTTCAGTGACTTCATGGTTGGGAAAATCCTTCTTTCTGTACTTTTTTACTTTTTTTTAATGGAGGCTGAGGAGGAAGCTGGAGATCCTTGAGAGGTTTCTGTGAAACCACCCTCATCACTTCACATTCCTGGCATTTTTCCTTGCCATCGGAATTGTGTCCAGGTAACGTCACCTCCTTCAGAGGTGGATTTGAAGTTCCCTGGAAGGGATCAGCTTTCCCTCTGAAAATACCTCTGGAATGACCTCACCTATTATTCTGTGGGAATATGGAGTTGTGCTCCTGCTGGATCCCTGTGATGCTCAAAATTGTTGCACAGCAACAATTCCCAATCCTTCTCTGGGTGCCCTTCATGCCAAGAATTTAATCCACTTCCCCTCTTTTCCCTTTGTCTCCTGATTGTTCAGATCCCAAGTTTGCTGATGATCCTGGGATATTCTTTTCCAGAGTCATGGGATATTCTTTTCCAGAGCAATAATGGCATCGACAATACCCAAGGATTTTATCAGTATCTGGAATTTGGATACTTTGGAAATGGATCTGAAACCTGCCCTGACTTCCACACTTGGAATTTGCTCTTTTTCCATTACTTTGAGGTTTCTGCTTGGGATTCATGGATCACAACGTTGTATCCCCAAAATCCTCAAAATAAATCATGTGACTGGACCCAAAATGTGGGAGATGTCCAAAATGTGGACGTGACCCTGGAATTCTTGAGGTTGAGCAGACTGAAAATGAGGAGGGAAAAATCAACCCAAAAAGTGATCCATGTTCCCAATATTTTGATTCCATCTAAAACAAAATTTTGGGGGGTTTCTTTTTGGATTCCTGGAGTAAAGGAAATGAAGTCTTCAGATCAGATAACCAGGAAAAGATGGATGCTTCCAATTCTGTGCCATGGCTGGATAACCAAGGAACCCTTCTGTGGTTGTGGGGGGAACATGGAATTTTTCCCTGCATCCCAAGAAATGAGGTGATCCCATAAAATGCAGCCAACCCAGTTTTGAATGGACTTTGTAATTAATGGATTGCTTCTGGAAAAATTGGGAAGCAGATCCCACTTTTCCACCAGTAAGAGAAGGAGGAGTTAATGCAATAACGGTCATCTCTCATCCATCCATTTTTAGGGATGTGGGAAACTGGAGCAGGAACACCTATCCCAGTATTCCAGCATTTTAAGGGAGCTTGGAAAAAAGAGGAAAAGGGATAGGAGGCAGGGAATGGCTTCCACTGGGAAAGGGGAGATTGGGCTGGGATCTTGGCAAGGAATTCCTGGCTGGGCTGGAATTCCCAGATTTGCTGGGGCTGCCCCTGGATCCCTGGCAGTGCCCAAGGCCAGGTTGGACACTGGGGCTTGCATCCACCTGGGATAGTAGAAGGGAAAGCCCATTGGAATTTCAGATTCCAAACCTGCCAGAGGTTTGGGACACTCCCACCCAGGCATGGGGGTTTCTTGGATCTGTCCTGGTGCAGGATCTGGAGTTTGGTTTGGATCCTTTTGAATCACTTCCAACTCAGGATATCCTACAATTTGATGGATTTTTTTGTTTACCACTCTCCCAAAAGGCATCTCCCTGGTTTGGATGGAATTAATCTGGTGGGATCTGCTGGCAGGGATGTGGGGACACCGGGAATGTTCCCCCTGCACGGAGCCAAGCTGGAGCACGAATCCAGCGTGGCAAAATTGGGATTGGGGGAGAATTTTGTTGGGACTTGTCAAGGCAGAGCTGGGATCTCATCCCAATCTCCTCGTGCCAGAATCCACCCTAAACAACCTGGTGGGAAAAAGTGGGATGTGGGATCCTGCCTGGTTTGTGTTCCCATTCCCTGTGGATGAGAGAAGAGCTGGATCACACACCCGGGAGGTTTCCTGGGTTAACCTGAAATATTCCGGGAGAAAAGCTCAGGAAAGGCATGAAAAGGTCAAAGTTCAAGCACTGCCTCACCTGAGCAGCTTCCTGCCAAATCCAGGGCTGTGCCAGAGTCACGGATTGAAGGATTTGCCTCCGGTTACTCACGGAAGGCGGGAAAAGGGGAGGGGACGAGGAAGGAAAGGAGCAGGGAATAAACCTGCCTTGGCAAATATCCCTGGAATGTACTGCCAGGTGCCTGACTCATTCTCCTGGTTGGATTTGGGCTCCAGAGGCCTCTGCTCCCGGGGTTCGAGTGGGAATCGGTGCCATGGGGCCTCTCAGTGGCACTGGGACAAACTGTCCCTTTGTCCCCAACACCAATCCTCCCCCCACACCAAAAATCTCCACCTGTGGCTCCAGGATTTTCCTTTCCCTGCTCCAGGAGCCCTCCAGGAGTGGCTCCAGCAGTGATGGGGACCCAGGGGATCTCTCAAGGCTGATTTTCCCAGCCAGGGGTGTTTGAGGTGAGCACCAAATTTGGGATCAATGAAGTTCTTATCCCAGATTTCGGGTTAAGGTCACCTCTGGTGGCCTTGGGATGAGGGAGGTGACACCTGGCAGGTGCCAGTGAAATCTGGGAATGGGCAACATTTATCATTCCCAAGTGTCTTCCTGTGTGGAATGCTCCTGTGTGGAGAGGTTTTATCTCTGACCTGGCTGGGTGTGACCAGAGACCCCTCCAGACCCCTCCGTGACATTCCCAGCCCAGCCAGGGGGTTGAGAGCCCAGGAAAAGGTGGGACCAGGACCAGTGAGCAGGATTGGAGACCAGAAATTGGTTGTGTCTCTGGAAGGGATTCCAAAGAGGGAAGGGATTCTGGGAGCTGCTGGACACAGGCTGGGATGGAGCTCCCAAATCCTCCAGGACCTCCAGGGCTCTGTCCCACCTGGATCTGGGAACAACACAACCACCCTGAGCCAAATTCCAGCTTTTTATGGTCCTGTCCGCCCTTCCTGCTGTTTGTTCCACTGGAGAAACCCCAGGAGAAGGTGGGATCAGGACCAGTGAGCAGGATTGGAGACCAGAAATTGGTTGTGTCTCTGGAGGGGATTCCAAAGAGGGAAGGGATTCTGGGAGCTGCTGGACACAGGCTGGGATGGAGCTCCCAAATCCTCCAGGACCTCCAGGGCTCTGTCCCACCTGGATTTGGGGACAACACAACCACCCTGAGCCAAATTCCAGCGTTTTATGGTCCTGTCCTCCCTTCCTGTTGTTTGTTCCACAGGACAAACCCCAGGAGAAGGTGGGATCAGGATTGGTGAGCAGGATTTGAGACCAGGAATCGATGGTGCCACCAGAGGAGATTCCAAAGAGGGAAGGGATTCTGGGAGCTGCTGGAGACAGGCTGGGATGGAGCTCCCAAATCCTCTGGGAACTCCAATCTCTCTCAGGATGCCTCCACACGCTCTCCCATGAAGAGATCTTTCCCTGTTTCCACCTCTGGCTGCCAAGGAAATATTTGTGCAGAATTCCAGGAGCACCAATCCCATCTCAGGAACTCCAAAATCTCTCACTGCGGTTCCTTGCCTGCTCCCCCAGCTCCAGGCCTGAAACTCAGCTGGGAATTTCCTGCAGGATTCTCTGAGAATTCTCCATGGAATAAGGACAAACACCCTGGGACCTGTGGAGGGGTCTGTCCCTGCTCTCCATAACTGGAAAGGAATTGAGGAATTTTTGGGAACTGGTGGTGTTTGCACATGGCCAAAGGGTCTCTGGTGGTGGCCAGAATTCCTGAATATCCAAAATGGGATCTAGATTCCTCCAGCAAGCTCCCAACAGGACAAAGAGGAGCACTGAGGATACAATTCCTGATCAATATCCAGGTGGGTTTTTTTTCCCTGTCTATCCAACATGGAGAAAAAGCAGAAAAAAACCACAAAACTCCATCAAGAGCTGCTAATTTTAGGGATGGCACCTCTGGCTTAGTGAATCCCCAAGCAGGAGATAAGTGGGAATGTTTTGGGATGGAATCTCAGCATGGATCTTGTTCAGCCTGGAGAAGGGAAAAATCCAGGGAATCCTCAGAGTCCCTGCAGGGGCTCCAGGAGAGCTGGAGAGGGACTGGGGACAAGGGACAGAGGGACAGCACCCAGGGAATGGCTCCCACTGGGAAAGGAAAGATTTAAATGGAATATTGGGAAGGAATTCTGATGCACTTCAAGATGCTTGGAGAGCTCTCCTGAGCTGATTCCTCCAGGATCTCTTTGCTCCCAGTGGATTTTTATTTCCAGGGATATCTTCTTCCCTTGGAGTCCCAAGCCAGGCTCCTTCCTGCTCCTTCCCAACTCTTCCAAGGTTTTCCTTGTTCCCGGGCTCCCAGGTAGCCCAAATCCACATTTCCAAAGTTCTTCCTCTTCCTTGCTCCAGGCCACGGAGCAGCTTTTCCTGACCTGAGTCTTCCGGCCCTGGATCCAGCCTTTCCCTGGGAATATTGAACCAGTGGGATCATGCCAGCAATTCCTCCTGGAATTGTGCAAATCCCTGATTTCTTGGGGTTGGCCCACAATGTTCCAGGGAAAAGGGATCATCTTTAAGCCCAGTCTGCTTAAACTCAAGTTTAGCCCCAAAATTCTGTTTCAAGCATTGAAGTAAAAAAATGGGGTAAAAAAATCTGAGCAAACCCTGACTCCTTAAAATATTTTCAGGCTTTGGGTGGATAATATTCCCTGAGTCTGCAAATATTTCTGGTGGGCTCAAAACCCAGAATTTTTTGAAGATTTCTTTCCCTCAGGGAATGAATTATTCATCCTGAATCCCCCGTGCTGTGTCAGGACCCAGCTCCTGGTGCTGACCCGAGCCAGGGGTGCCTGAATTTCCCTAAATTCCCTCCTCCTGTGCAGATGCTGTTTATCCCAGGAAAGCTGAAAATGCCTGGAATACTCACCCACCTCGGCCACGTTTGAACCCAATCCCTGAATATTTTGGCTCCCGATGTTTGCTCAAGGAATAACAGAAACATGCAGAGCTTCTCTTGTGGTTTTCTCCCGTGGCAGCGCGGATTTCCGCTCCTTGTGCCGGAGCTGCCTCTGGAAACCCCGGGATGATCCTGGATCTCTTCCGAGCTGCTCAGGAATGTTGATGTAGGAAAGGCCGGAGCTTTCGAGGCAGATCCTCAACCTTGAGTTCCTTTTCCTGATCTTTTCCACTCGGATTAATTCCCTCATTCGGCCTCAGGATGACTCCCAGGTTTGTTACGTCTGTCTGGGCCGCGTTTGGTTTTTTTGTTGGGATGAAGTCACCCATCCATGGAATTCTGGGGTTTCCTATTTAAACTCAGGGAATGTTCTTTGTTGTGGAGTGTGTTGCATTGTTAAATCTCTTCTTTTTTGGGATGCTGGGGTTTTTATCAATGAATTGCTGTCAGTTTTTGGGAATTTTAATTCCAGTGTGGTGACATGTGCATGTTTACCTTGGAAAACATCCAGAGCTCCAACAAATTCCTAACAGAAAATATTTGCAGACTCAGGGAATATTTCCCAACCAAAGCCTGAAAATATTTTTAAGGGACAGGGATTTTTTTTTTCCTGGAGAAAACAAATCCAATTATTCCTGTTGTAGGACTGGGAATTCTTCCTGAGGGTGCCACAGGATCAGATAAAGAAACACATGCAGGGGGGGTTTCCAATGCAAACCATTCCATGATTCCATGATTCTGTGTTTGGAAGAAGTGGTTTCCCCAAGGAATTTCCAGTTCCAAGCACGGAGGGGCTGTGAGCCATTCCAAGACTTTCTTCTCCAATCTCTCAATTTCTCCTCTTTTTCCCAAAGAGGTTGTCCAAGATAAACATGCATGTGCCACCACGTGGGAATTAAAATTCCCAAAAACTGATGGCATTTCATTGATAAATATCCCGGCATCCCAAAAAAACAATACAAGATTTAACAATGCAACACATTCCACAGCAAAGAAGATGAGTTTAAAACATCTCATGGACGCTCTGGGAAAAGGTGGGAAGTTGGACATTGGGATCCCTCTGGATCCCTCCCAGCACCTCTCCCAGCTGGATCAGCTCCACCAGCTCAGAGTGGGACAATTTTTCCCCTTCCCAGCTCCTGGAGCTGCCATCCAGGAGGGAAAATCAGGAGGGGACAGGGAGGGTGGAAAAGCCGGCTGGGAGGGAGCTCTTCCCTAACCAATTCCACCTGTTCCGTGCTCCCAGACCCGCTCCAATTTCTGCCCAGCTGGATTTTTACTTTCCACTCTGCCCCAGAGGCTCCTCCAAGCATTAAATTCCTTTCCCAGCCTCCTCCTTGCAGCGGGAGCAGCTGATTAGTGGCTGCCCCTATTTAATTTTCCTTTCTGGACTAATTATTCTTCTTGATGGTCCATTTATCGGGCTCGTTTCCCTTTGTTTTTTGCTCTGGGATGCTTTTCAGAGGAAGGGAGGAAGGGTAAATAAAAACCAGACAAGCCAAGGAGATGCAATTCCATCCTCGTTGTTCCTTATTTAAATGAACTCTGAATTCTCAAGCCACCCCTTTCTAAAAGGAGCCGATTTGCCCTAAATTTCAGTGGGATTTTATCCCATTTTTTGGTCATTCCCTGTATTTTTTACATAGGTTACCTGGCCTGAATTCCAGTGTTTCACTGGCACTGCTGGAATGTCTGATCCCACGGATTTATCACTGTCCTCTTGTGTTCCCAAAGCCTCAGACTCACCAGATAAGAACTCTGATAACAAAATAAGGTCTCTGTTGGGGAATTCCCAGCTGGAGAGCAGGATGTTATCCAGGGATGTACAGGATGCTTTTCCCTGTCCCTTGCCAAGGTTTATCCAGGGGTTGAACCACCTAAAATGCCTCTTTTTTTCCTTAAAAATTTGTAACTTTACGGGCAAATGTGTCTGAAGTGTAAGATTTTTCACCCAGGAGTTGAGGGGTGGTTCTGGGATTGAGTTTAATGTCACAGTGTCCTATTTGGCAAAAATCCATGCAAAAACAGAGCTGTTCCTTCCCAGGTAAGTCTGGCTCAGCAAAGCTGAGGTTTCCAGGTGTTTTCCTGTGTTGTGAGGAGCCAAACTCATGGAAAAGGTGATGGAATCATAACCCTGGATCCCAAAATTTCATCAAGCAAAAACGTTTTCCATTGTCCATGACGTCTTCCAATTTCATGGCTCCTTGGAATCCCCTTGGCGAAAACCGGGAATTTTTCATGGATCATCTGTGCTGTGAACTCCTCACCCCTGGAGGTGGCCAAGGCCAGGCTGGATGGGGCTTGGAGCAGTCTGGGATCCAGCCCGGGATGCAAATCCTATGGGAACAGCGCTGGAATTCACACTGGTAAGTTCTCTGCCTCCAGGAATTGAGGAATAAAGTGGGTGGACAGTTTGATCGTGGAATATCCATGGAACAGGAATACAAACTTAATTTCAGGGAATTTTGGAGGAGCTTCAGCTCTGGTGCGGATCCTTTGGAAAGCAAAAAAATTCCTCTTTTTTTCCTTGTGTGTGGTGTGAACAACATTCCTTTGGATTTGTTCTTTGGTCTACAGAGGTTTTGGGATCTATGGAGCAGGAGTGTAAGGCCATGAGTCCTGCTCAGCCTGGAGAACCCAAAACTCCCAAAGGAAAGGGCAGGAATGGTTTCCATTGGAATGTTCCAGGCTGGAGCTCTTCATCCATGTGCCCCATGGAGCCATGGCTGCTTCCCTGGAAACAGGGAAGAGTCTGGAAGACTCTGGAAGATCATGGATCCACATAATGGGACTGAGCCTGAACCTTCCTGGAAAAAAAAGAACCAACTTTTTGTTTAGCCATTAAAAAAAGGGGGGAAAAATATCCAAGGAGCTGTTTTGTTCCGGAAACTTCTGGGCACATTAAGCAAAACCAGATCCCAGAGGGTGGAGGGGAAGAGAGAGGGATACAGGAAAGCAATCAAATCCTACTGGAGGAATTCCTCCTTTCTGGAAGAACATAAACCAGGAGCAGAATGTAAACAACCCTCCATATGTCCCTTGTAAGTCAGGAGCAACGGGAATGAATTCCCAGCAGGAACGGGACATTGGGAGCGCTCGGCTGGGGAGTCCTTTTGAGGTTTTGTTCTTCTTGATGGATTTAATTTGGAATTTGTCCCTCTTTTGTCTCCTCTTCCTGCTCCCCCAGGATGAGCCAGGAGCTGAACTCTGTGAAGAGGTGCCTGGAGTAATTCCAATTAATTAGGCAGGGCTGGAGCACGGGGGTTAATGAGGGCTGCTAATGATCCCTGGATCAGGAGATGGTTGGGGAAAGGCTGGATTCTCCTCCTGGGAAACGACTGAATTCTCCTCCTGGATCCATTGGTCACCTGTGCTGGTTTGTATTTGAGCTGAGAAATTCATTCCTGATTTATTTGGATTCCAAAGGGCGATCCCTCTTTAAACTCTCTTGGAATACGTTTTCCAGCTGGAAAATTACTTTAAAAGGCTCCAAGCAACTCCTTGAGAAAAGCTCCTTTCCCTCCAAGTCCTTTTCCTAACTGAGGGGGGAAAAATATGGGCACAGGACTTTTAAAACCAAGAATTCCAGAAGGGGATTGGGTTGGAAAGAACCTTGGAGATCATCTTATTCCAGCCCCTTCCATGGGCAGGGAATCTTCCACTGTCCCAGATTGCTCCAAGCCCTGTCCAGCCTGGCCTTGGACACTTCCAGGGATGGGAAATCCACAACATCTCAGAATCCTGTGCCAGGTTAGCTGAAAACTGACAGCAAATCCATGGATTTCCTATATGATAACAGGAAATTTCCAGAAAAACTTCCACCATTTTTCTCCTTTTCTTCTCTATGATAACAGGAAATTTCCAGAAAAAAAAAATGGCATTTTTTCTCCTTTCCTTCTGTTTGTTTCCATGCTGCAAGATCCCAGATAGACCTGGTAATAGATAGACCAGATAGACCACAGGTTGCCATAAATGGATTTTGGAAGGAGAGGACGGGAAAGAATTCCAGGCTATTCCTTGATCTGTGAGCACAGCTGGGCCCGGATCTCTGATCAAAATGCAAATTAACAATCTGGATTTTTTGATGCCTACAAAGAGCAAACCGTACTTTAAACACACCCTAAAGATTAAGGCTGCAGGAGAAAATCCCTTTTTTTGCTATGCTAAAAGGAACAAAGTCCTCTCCTGCTGTTGTTGGGAGAATGGGGGATCCAGAGGGAAAACCTGACCTCTGGAAAATTCCAGGACTTCACCTCATCCCCATCCCAAAGCCACCTCCAGGACAGTTTATCCAGGGAACGATGCTCATTTCCATACTGCCATCTCCCCCCCTAAAATCCTAAATTTCCAGTAATTTATAAAACTCACAATTAGCCCTGACCCTTTCTCCTATCAGGGAGCTGATTCCAGCCTGGAATGTTCCCCCAACCTCTCCTGAGTTTGGGATCACTCCCTGCTCAAGGCCAGCCTTAAACTTCAAGATTTGGAGAGATTTCCTGCCAGCCCTGCCTGCCCTTCTCACGGCAGCGCCGCTGATCCCCGGCGTTCCTGACGGGAAAGTGCCTGAGCTGAAAGGGTGGGCGGGGAGGGGCTCCTCAGCCCCGGCTCCTGTGGAGCTCCAAAGGTCGATTTTCCCTCCTGGGCTGCAGGACTGTGACAGGCTGTGGGTGGAATCCGAGCTCCTGCTGCTCCCGGATGAGAGGTTTGAGCAGCAGGGATGAAGGGAATCGGGATTCTCCTGGCTCAGCACCGGGATGGAGCCACCGGGGATTGCTCCAGAGCCTGTGGATGCAGCTCTGGTCCTGTCCGTGCTGTGGCACTGACCTGACCTGGAAGAATTTGGGAGGTGTGGATTTGCAGCTCAGCTGGGACCAGTGGGAGCCAGGGGAGGATTGCCCTAATCATGGAATTGTTGAGGCTGGAAAATCCTCCAGGATCATCAAGTTCAACCTGGGATTGATCCCCACCTTGGCACTGAGTGCCACATCCAGGAATTCTTCAGACACCTCCAGGGATGGGGGACTCCAAAGCTCCTTGAGCACTTCCAAGGCCTGAGCACCCTCTCCATGGAGAAATTCCTGCTGATGTCCAACCTGAGCCTCCCCTGGCACAGCCTGAGGCTGTTCCCTCTTATCCTGTTATTCCCTGGGATCAGATCCCAAATCCCACCTGGTTCCAACCTGACAGGAGCTGTCCAGAGCCAGAAGGTCCCTCTGGATCCTCCTTTTCTCCTGAGCCCCTTCCCAGCTCCTCAGGGATTCTGCAGCCCCTGCCCAGCTCCTCAGGGATTCTGCAGCCCCTGCCCAGCTCCTCAGGGATTCTCCAGCCCCTTCCCAGCTCCTCAGGGATTCTCCAGCCCCTTCCCAGCTCCTCAGGGTTTCTTCAGCCCCTTCCCAGCTCCATTCCCTTCCCTGGACACTCTCCATCCCTTCCATGTCCCAGCCAGGCTGTGCAGGAGCTCAGGAAGGATCTCCCGGCTCCCCGTCCAAGCCAGCAGTGCCCAAGGTTTTATCCACACCTGGAATTGGGTCTGTCCCATGGAAATGCCCTCCAGCAGCACAGGAAGAATTCCAGTCCCTTGGAGAAGTGTGGGAACAAGCCAGGTGGGATCTTCCAGCTGCCTGAGGAAGCAAATCCCCAGTTCTGGGGTCACAATCTGCCCCTGGATCATCCTGACTCCTTCCCTGGGATTTCCCTTGAGCCAGGACACATCTCCAGGAGCCTGGAGCACCCTCAGGCTTTGCTGCTTGGGCAGCTCCATGCACAGCTTCCAGGTTCTCCAGAGCATGGATCAGCTCTGGGAGCTGTGGAGCTGATCCTGAAAATCAAGGGTTTGTATTAACCCTGTCCCTGCTAAGCCAGGTCTGGAAAAGCTGGGAATTGCAGTTTGGAGACACAGGAACCACCTGGATTGGGGCCGGCTGGAGGCTGGAGGGTGTCCAGGTGCCTCATCCTGGAGGGAATAAACCCTCCTGAGCTCCTCAGCAGTTTTGGGATCACGGGATTGGGATGGAGCTGGACCTGAGCATTCCAGGCTGCACCAGCACAAACTGGGATGTGCTGGGCTGGGTTTCATGGAAGTGGCTTCCCCAGGGAGTTTCCTGCTTGTTCCTTCAAGGAGGCATCTTCCCACAAGGAGCGTCCCATCCAGCACATTGAGGAGCTAATGGGATGATCCCATTGTTTGGGTCTGTTCCCTTAATTAAAACACACAAATTGAGGCACAAAAAAAGTGGAAAAATTAAAGTAAACAACCCACAACCCATTTGTTTTATTTAATTCCTCTGTCTTCTGGAACAATCTCCAGGGAAATCAAGGAAGCTCCGAAAAAGAGGAACAATGTCCATGTGGAGGCCACAGGTTGCCATAAATGGATTTTGGAAGGAGAGGACGGGAAAGAAGAAAGGGATTGAGCTCCTGATAAATGAGGGTGGGGATTGAGAAGGCCGGAGATGCTCCACAGGGAGCTTCCTTCTGCATCCCCTCTGTGGGAATGGGAGGGAGGGAAAATGAGGATTTTGGAAGGTGCCTGCCCTTGGTTCTTGGCTGAGGAACACAGGGAGGGGGAATGGATGTGGCCACATGGGAAGAGATGTGGAAAACAGGCTGGGAGCGCCATGGATGTGGAATTTGAGGGGTTTCACGTGGTTCGTGCCATCCTGGCCAATCCAGGGCTGTGGAGAGGCTGAAATCCAGAGAGAGAGAATTCCAGAATTCTCCTTCTGGAAAAGGAAGGGGTCCTGGCTTGGTCTGGGAGGCAGAATCCTGCTCTGGCACCTCCTTCCCTGGAGAAGGCATCACTCATCCCGGGTTTCTGGCAGAAAATTCTCCAGAATGGGAATGGGAGGGAGGGAAAATGAGGATTCTGGAAGGTGCCTGCCCTCGGTTCTTGGCTGAGGAACACAGGGAAAGGGAATGGATGTGGCCACATGGGAAGAGCCATGGAAAACAGGCTGGGAGCACCATGGATGTGGAATTCAAGGGGTTTCACGTGGTTTGTGCCATCCTGCCCAATCCAGGATGAGAGGCTGTGGAGAGGCTGAAATCCAGAGAGAGAGAATTCCAGAATTCTCCTTCTGGAAGTAGAAGGGGTCCTGGCTTGGTCTGGGAGGCAGAATCCTGCTCTGGCACCTCCTTGCCTGGAGAAGGCATCACTCATCCCAGGAAATTCCCGAATGGGAATGGGAGGGAGGGAAAATGAGGATTTTGGAGGTGCCTGCCCTTGGTTCTTGGCTGAGGGACACAGGGAAAGGGAATGGATGTGGCCACATGGGAAGAGCCATGGAAAACAGGCTGGGAGCGCTATGGATGTGGAATTCGAGGGGTTTCACGTGGTTTGTGCCATCCTGGCCAATCCAGGGCTGTGGAGAGGCTGAAATCCAGAGAGAGACAATTCCAGAATTCTCCTTCTGGAAAAGGAAGGGGTCGTGGCTTGGTCCGGGAGGCAGAATCCTGCTCTGGCACCTCCTTCCCTGGAGAAGGCATCACTCATCCCGGGTTTCTGGCAGGAAATTCCAGAATGGGAATGGGAGGGAGGGAAAATGAGGATTTGGGAGGTGCCTGCCCTCGGTTCTTGGCTGAGGGACACAGGGAGGGGGAATGGATGTGGCCACATGGGAAGAGCCGTGGAAAACAGGCTGGGAGCACCATGGATGTGGAATTCAAGGGGTTTCACGTGGTTTGTGCCATCCTGGCCAATCCAGGGCTGTGGAGAGGCTGAAATCCAGAGAGAGAGAATTCCAGAATTCTCCTTCTGGAAGTGGAAGGAGTCCTGGCTTGGTCTGGGAGGCAGAATCCTGCTCTGGCACCTCCTTCCCTGGAGAAGGCATCTCTCATCCCGGGTTTCTGGCAGAAAATTGTCCAGAATGGGAATGGGAGGGAGGGAAAATGAGGATTTTGGAAGGTGCCTGCCCTCGGTTCTTGGCTGAGGAACACAGGGAAAGGGAATGGATGTGGCCACATGGGAAGAGCCACGGAAAACAGGCTGGGAGCACTATGGATGTGAAATTCAAGGGGTTTCACGTGGTTTGTGCCATCCTGGCCAATCCAGGGCTGTGGAGAGGCTGAAATCCAGAGAGAGAATTCCAGAATTCTCCTTCTGGAAAAGGAAGGGGTCCTGGCTTGGTCTGGGAGGCAGAATCCTGCTCTGGCACCTCCTTGCCTGGAGAAGGCATCTCTCATCCCGGGTTTCTGGCAGAAAATTCTCCAGAATGGGAATGGGAGGGAGGGAAAATGAGGATTTTGGAAGGTGCCTGCCCTCGGTTCTTGGCTGAGGAACACAGGGAAAGGGAATGGATGTGGCCACATGGGAAGAGATGTGGAAAACAGGCTGGGAGCACCATGGATGTGGAATTTGAGGGGTTTCACGTGGTTTGTGCCATCCTGGCCAATCCAGGGCTGTGGAGAGGCTGAAATCCAGAGAGAGAGAATTCCAGAATTCTCCTTCTGGAAAAGGAAGGGGTCGTGGCTTGGTCCGGGAGGCAGAACCCTGCTCTGGCACCTCCTTGCCTGGAGAAGGCATCGCTCATCCCAGGTTTTCTGGCAGAAAATTCTCCAGAATGGGAATGGGAGGGAGGGAAAATGAGGATTCCGGAAGGTGCCTGCCCTCGGTTCTTGGCTGAGGGACACAGGGAAAGGGAATGGATGTGGCCACATGGGAAGAGATGTGGAAAACAGGCTGGGAGCACTATGGATGTGAAATTCAAGGGGTTTCACGTGGTTTGTGCCATCCTGGCCCATCCAGGATGAGAGGCTGTGGAGAGGCTGAAATCCAGAGAGAGAGAATTCCAGAATTCTCCTTCTGGAAGTGGAAGGGGTCCTGGCTTGGTCTGGGAGGCAGAACCCTGCTCTGGCACCTCCTTCCCTGGAGAAGGCATCACTCATCCCAGGTTTTCTGGCAGAAAATTCCCAACCCTTCCCAGTCCCAGGAATGTGGCTCCCATCATTCCCACCCAACATTCCATGGAGAGGAGATCAATTTGAAGACTCCTCTTCCCTTTCTTGCCGTTCCCACCTCGGTACCCTCCCCACATCCCTCTGCACATTCCCGAGGGTGGGAATGATCTGGGAGAGCTCCTGCCCTCGTGTGGGACCCTCTGCTTGCCCCTTGTCCTGGAATGTTGGGACAATTCCTTTGGATTTTCCAAATGAGGGAGTCTGGAATTCCTGGCCTGAAACTCCCAGCGTTTTCCTCCTGAATGTGCTTATTTATTATCTATATTTTATTAACTTATTTTTATTCCAATGTTAATTTTTATTTTATTATTTTTTAAATTTTATTAATTTTTATATTTTATTATTGTGTTTTATTTTATTGATTTCTATATTTTATATTTTATTTTTATATTTAATTTTAATTTTAGTCCATTATTTATTTCAATTATTTATTCTTATGATTTATTATTTTATTATTTTAGAAGGTATTTAACTCACAAATTTTATTTTTAATTAACTATTTTAATAAATAATTAATAATTAAATTTATTAATTTAAATAAAGAATTAACTATTTAAATTAACAATTTATTGACTATAAAGTCATAAAATCACGGAATCATGGAATAATTTGGGTTGGAACAGACCTTAAGGATCATCTCCTTCCAATTCCCTGCCTTGGGCATGGAACCTTCCACTAAAAAAATCCAAGGAAAAGGCTTAAAATATGGATTTACCAAAGGAAATGGGGGAAGTCAGGAATGAGGGGCTGGATTTGGGATACTTTCAATTTGTTTTTATTTTTAACTTGACTCTGAGCGCCTAAAAATCCTCAACGAAATCCCTGATTTCTTTGGGAAAAGGAAATCGAGGAAACAAAGCAGTTCAGGACAATTTCTGATTCCAAATTCTAATATATGGAGACAAATCCCTCCCTGTGTTTGGCCCTACTAGGAGTCTCAAAAATCCAATATCTGGAGACAAATTCCTTCCTGTTTTTTGCCCTAACAAGGAATCCCAAAAATCCCTTCCTGTTTTTTTTCCCTAATGAGAAATCCCAAAAATCCAATATTTGAAGACAAATCCCTCCCTGATTTTTACCCAAATGAGGAGTCTGAAAAATCCAATATTTGAAGAAAAATCCCTCCCTGTTTTTTGCCCTAACAAGGAATCCCAAAAATCCAATATCTGGAGACAAATCCCTCTCTGATTTTTGCCCTAATGAGGAATCCCACAGCAGAGAAAAGACATTTGGTCAAGGCTTGGTTTGAAAAAAAACAAACAAATGCCCAAAATTCCATAAAACTTCCCAAAAATTTGTTTCCCAGGAGCTCCTAACGAGCAGAAGATGAGCAGGACGAGCTGTTCTCATCGAGCTGTAGGACTGGTCCCACAAAACGAGGGAAGGAGGGATGAGGGGAACGTGGGATGGTGGGGATTGTTCCAGGAAGGAGATGGCAGCTGGAGGAGAACGGGAAGGACGCGGAGCAGAGCGAGGGAAAACAACTCCAAGCACCACCCCTGTTTTGTTTCCCATTATTGCTCTAATTCCAGGCTAATTGGAAACGGGCTGGATGTGTTTAGGAACACGAGGAACATCTGGATCTCATTGGAAGAGCTCCGCTTTTCCGAGTGGCGCCTTCCATTTTCATCCCAGGCCAAAGATTCCCACATCACGACTTGTCCTCTTTCTTTCTCTCCATTTTTTTCTTTTTGTTGTTGTTTTTTGGTTTTCTTTTTTGTTTTTTTAATTTTTTATTTTTTCCCCCCTTCCTTTCCAGCAAATGGGAGGTTGAACTTTCGACTCTGTGGAAAACAGTTGGAGAGAAACCCTGAGAAATCCCGGGAGAGCCATTGAGCCTTTCTTCCCATTATCCCGCTTGATTCCTTGCTGTTCCTCGCTTCTTTCAATCCAGCCCGGAGCTGTTTCGTGCTGGTGGCACCAAGGGAAACACGGGGAGGCACGAGAGGACAGGGGGGAAAACTGGGGAGAAAAGAAAGAAAAATGGGAAAGAAGAGTTTGTGAGGTCAGACGTGGAGAAACAAAGACAATTCCACGGAAAAGCGTCCCTGAGCTGGGCCAGGAGTCGAGCTTTGCCAAAGGGATGGATCCACACAAATATTCCATGGCTTTCTGTTCCGGGCCCAGCTCCTTTGGGAAGTTCTCCTGCAGGCCCAGAGTTATCCAAGGTCATGGAAAGGGCTCTCCTTGGGGGTTTCTGCCAGGATTCCCAAGGATTTTCCTCCATCTCCTCATGGTTGTTTCCCCGGATTCCAAAGGCAGAGCCATCGGATTTCTCCATCATCCAAGGAAGCTGAGGATGGTTTTGCCGGGAAAACCAAGCCCCAGAGGGTTGGGAATTCCTCTTTTTGGTGGAAGCCAAACAAAGCCATTTCTGGGATCAGGACATTTTCCCAGATTCCTGCTTTCCTCCCTCTTCCCAGGGCCCATCTTCAGGAGTGCCAGCTTTCCCAAATGGAACAGCAAGGAAGGAGCCCAAGATCCAAGGAAGGAGCCCAAGATCCAAGGAAGGAGCCCAAGATCCAAGGAAGGAGCCCAAGATCCAAGATCTCCTTGTGGACTAAACCAAAGGGCAAATCCCAGCTCACCTCCAGTGTCTCCAGTTCTCCTTTGGGTTTGGAAAAGCTGTGAGGTTGTCTCCCATTGGGAATTCTGGAGGAGAGGAGATAATAAAGGGATTGTGGGAATCTTTCACTCCTCGGCTGGGAGATGAATGGAAAAATCCCAAATCCCCACCCTTTGGAGAAGAGGGAGGAAGGCTGGGAATGTGTCCTGATCCTGGAAGTTGCTTTGTTTGTCTTCCACCAACAAGGGGAATTCCCAACCGTCCATCCAGGTGGGACCAGGGCTCGGTTTTCCCAGCAAAACCATCCTCAGCTTCCTTGGATGAAGGAGAAATCCGACGGCTCTGCCTTCGGAGTGAATCACAAGAACGTGGAAAAAAATCCTTGGGAATCCCGGCAGAAAACCCCGAGGAGAGCCCTTTCCATGACCTTGGAAAACTCTGGGCCTGCAGGGGAACTTCCCAAAGGAGCTGGGATGGGAAAAGAAAATCGTGGAATGCTGGAGGTTGGAGAAGACCTCAGGGGTCACCAGGTCCCACCACCAGCCCGTGTCCCCAAATGTCCTCTCCAAAGGTTCTGCTGGAGGTGGGAATTGGAAGAATCCCAACATTAAGGAAAATAAAGGGAAGAGATAAAATCATGGAGCTGCTCCTCCAAAGGAATGCCAAAAGAAATCACGTTGGATAAGAAAATCCAAGATAAGAAGTTGTTCATGGAATTATCTTACCATTAATTAGTGCCGTTTTAATAACAATGAAGTATTTTTATTAATTTTTAATTAAAAGCCGTAAGGGTTTTTTCCTAATTTCCCCTCATATTTAAAACAAATAAAATTAGAAAATAATATAATTTAAATAAAATTTCTATAGCTGAATTTATATATAATCCCATAGAATTTCATTATATATATTTATGCTTATATCTATTTTATGTTTTTATCCTATATAATTATATGTATTATTATTTACAATTATAATTATATAATTGCAATAATTATAACCATATAAAATTAATTATAATTATAATTGTATAATTGTAGGTATAATTTTAATAATTATAATTTATTGATAATTTATCTATAATCATTATTTATTTATTATATGCATATAAATTTATTATATTTGTACAAATATGACGTTTTTATAGAGACATTTAATATTTTAGAAAACCAAAATAATATAATAATTTTTATTAATGAAATTAGTATAAATAATGTAATTATTAAAAACAATATAATAAATAATAGATAATAAAACAATAAAATAATGAAGTTATATTATATTATATGATAATAGTATTAGATAATATAATATAATATAATATAATATAATATAATATAATATAATATAATATAATATAATATAGTATAATATGATATAATATGATATGATATGATATGATATTATATTATATTATATTATATTATATTATATTATATTATATTATATTATATTATATTATATATAATAATGTATAATAATTTATTAAATAACATATTATAAGAATGAACTAAATAATAAAATCATATATTATTAGTTTAATGAATAGTTTATTATTAGTTTAATTATCAAAATTTTGGGGAAAAAATGAAGGATTGGCCGAACTGGTCTTGGCTTGGCTTCCTCTTGCCTTGGAAAATTTTTATTCCCAAAAAAATGATCAGAATTCTGGAATAAACCTGCGAGTGATGGATGAAGAATTTCCTCCAGGTAATTTTATGTTCTTAGGAGCATGGATTATTTATTGTATATATAATGAATAAAATATAAAGGGAATATTATAAAAGCAAATATATATTATGTATACAGATATTATTAATATAAATCCCAAACCGTGGATTCCTGGAATCACCGAGGCTGGAAAATCCTCAGGACCCGCGGGTCCGAGCAGGGCTCTCCAAAAATAGAGTTCAAGGAATTCCTGCCATATTTTATGGGGTTTTAATAATAATTGATTTAATTCTATAATACCTCATAATATTGTATAATATTTAATTATTATATATTTATAGATATTATTATCTATATTTATATTAATAATATCTATATACATATTTTCTTTTATAATATTTCTTTTATATTTTATTCATTATACATTCAATAAATGAAATATATTATAAAATTGATTTATTTTTATTTATTTTATAATCGTTTGTTTATATTTGTATTTATAAGATTTATATTCTTTTGTTATAAAATAAAATTATAAAATTGTAAATTTTTATATATTATTTTATGAATATAATAACAATAATTTAATAATTTAATAATTTAATAATGTTATGATTTTATAATTTTAAAATTTTATGCTTTTATGCTTTTATAATTTAATTTTATAATAGAATACCTATTATGTTACATTATATTACCTTTCATTACATTACATTGTACGTTTCTCCCCATGTTATGGAAGGTGTTCCTGGCATCCCATAATGCCCTGAAATCCTTAGAAAATCCCATTTTTATTTTCTATTCCCCAAATCCTCCTGAGCAGCTGCCTCTGAGAATCCCTTCTCTCCCTTCCTGGATGAAAGGAGCTCCTGGTTTTGTGGTAATTAAGGTTCTTCATTATTGATTAATTACAACACAAACAGGGCAGGCTCTGATCTCCAATGGGAGATTTGCCCGGAATGATTGGAAAAGGAAAACAAAAGGAAATCAGGGAATATTTCCATTACTTGATCATGACAGCCTGAGTCACGTTGCCTGATGAATCCATGGAAAATGATCAGAATTATTCTGGAATTACAGCAACACAAATAAAGCAACGCCCCAGAAATCTAAAATATGATCCTGGTGTTTTTTCCTTATTTTCTGAAATTTTTCTTCCCCAGATTCTTTCCTTGGAAGGTTTCCACTTCCATGAGGAAACTCTGGAATTGTTGAGTGTCCCAAAAGTTCTGTTCTTTTGTTAGGAAAAACAAAAGTTAGGAATTCTTTTGGCAGATATTTTCCAAACATCTTTTTTTGAAATTCCCGGCCAAAAAACGGTGCTGAGAGGTGCCCTAAGTCAGCTGCTCCTAGGAAAAATTCCGACTGTTTTCATCTTTCTGCTGCCCCTTGAACAGCAAATCCTGTCCCAGAAATCATGGACCCCTCCACTGGACACTTTTATGGAATAAATCAGGGAAAGGGGAAGTGTTAAAGGCTCTTTTTTGGCAATAAAAACAGGGAAAAGGGTTAAAGGAGCCCAAATGTTTAAATTAATTTTAAATCCCAGCCCTAAGTCAGCTGTTCCCAGGAAAAATTCCGACTGTTTTCATCTTTCTGCTGCCCCTTGAGCAGCAAATACTGTCCCAGAAATCATGGACCCCTCCACTTTTATGGAATAAATCAGGGAAAAGGGAAGTGTTAAAGGCTCTTTTTTGGCAATAAAAACAGAGAAAAGGGTTAAAGGAGCCCAAATGTTTCAAATAATTTTAAATCCCAGCCCTAAGTCAGCTGCTCCCAGGAAAAATTCCGACTGTTTTCATCTTTCTGCTGCCCCTTGAGCAGCAAATCCTGACCCAAAAATCATGGACCCCTCCACTGGACACTTTTAAGGAATAAATCAGGGAAAAGGGAAGTGTTCAAGGCTCTTTTATGGCAATAAAAACAGGGAAAAGGGTTTAAAGGAGCCCAAATGTTTAAATTAATTTTAAATCCCAGCCCTAAGTCAGCTGCTCCCAGGAAAAATTCCAACAATTTTCATCTTCCCGCTGCCCCTTGAGCAGCAAATCCTGTCCCAAAAATCATGGACCCCTCCACTGGACACTTTTATGGAATAAATCAGGGAAAGGGGAAGTGTTAAAGGCTCTTTTTTGGCAATAAAAACAGGGAAAAGGGTTAAAGGAGCCCAAATGTTTAAATTAATTTTAAATCCCAGCCCTAAGTCAGCTGTTCCCAGGAAAAATTCTGACTGTTTTCATCTTTCTGCTGCCCCTTGAGCAGCAAATACTGTCCCAGAAATCATGGACCCCTCTACTGGACACTTTTAAGGAATAAATCAGGGAAAAGGGAAGTGTTCAAGGCTCTTTTATGGCAATAAAACAGGGAAAAGGGTTAAAGGAGCCCAAATGTTTGAAATAATTTTAAATCCCAGCCCTAAGTCAGCTGCTCCCAGGAAAAATTCCGACTGTTTCACCTTCCTACTGCCCCTTGAGCAGCAAATCCTGACCCAAAAATCATGGACCCCTCCATTGGACACTTTTAAGGAATAAATCAGGGAAAAGGGAAGTGTTAAAGGCTCTTTTTTGGCAATAAAAACAGAGAAAAGGGTTAAAGGAGCCCAAATGTTTAAAATAATTTAAAAGTGGTTGGGGCCCAGCCCAAAGTCCAGCCTAGGGAAAGAGCTGGATGTGGAATGTTGGGATAGGTGGGATTCACTGGGGTGGCAGCTCCTGGAATATCCAAAGCCAAGCCAGGTTTGTCCCTGGGACAAGTCCTGCCCTTAATACCGAGCCTGGTTTGCTGGGCTGGGCTTTTTGGGTCTCTCCTAAATCTTCCAGTGACAGATTCCCAGTATTCCCATCCCTCTGGAATCCAGGAGTCAGTCAATCCAGGAGCATCCTGGAACTTCCCGGGAGCATCCAAAGGTCCCAAGATGCTGCTTCCCTTGAAATTCTGGAATGGTTTGGGTGGGAAGGGATCTCCAAGATGGTCCAGTTCCAGCCCTTGCCATGGGCAGGGATCCCTCTGGAATGTGTGGGATCCCAGAGTCCGGGAATCGGGATGAGGGTGAGGCCCTGGTGTGGGTATTCCCAAAGGAACTGTGGCTGGAAGCACCCGAGGTTGGGCAGGGCTTGGAGCAGCCTGGGATGGTGGAGGGTTGGGGTTGGATCCATTCAAGGTCCCCTCCAGCCCAAACCATTCCATAATTCTGTGATTCTCCAAAATAAATTTCTCCATAAATTATTGGAGAAATCTCCAAGAGAGCAGTGGATAAAACACTTTTTACCAGAGTCTGGTTTTTCCTGGAGAAGCAGCCGGAGCCAGGGTGACCTTCAGTGTCCTCTGTGACCTGGATTCTCCATGAGGAAACCACTCTGAGCGTCTCTGGGAATGTGGGACAACATTCCAGTGAACCCAAATCCAGGTTTATCACACACCTTGAGTCCTCCACAGTGGCCTAAAGCTGGACTGGGTGGATTTAGAGCCCTCCAGCATTTCCAGAAGGTTCTGGAGCACCCCAGGAGCCTCATCCACCTCCCAGACTGAAACATCTCATGGATTAAAAACTTCCTTCCCTCCCATTCCGCTCTGGATGCAATTCCGGCTCAGTGGAGCAACCAGCTGGATCCTGGAGCTTCCACCTGGCAGGGACCTGTGTCCCAGGTTCTCTTCCAAAAATATTCCTGGGCAAGTGTCACCTACTCAGAGCTCACCACATTTCCTGGGAGGGCCTGGAGTGCTTCTGGTTGGGAGCAATTCCCTCCCAATGGAATTGTTTTGGATTTGTTGCCTCTGAGCTGGTTGTGTAACCCCTTGGCAGAATTCCTGATCGTTTGTAACTTTTTGTCTCCATGTTTTGATAGGAAAAATAGCTCAAAGGCTCTGCTAATAAATCCCTTCGTCCTTGGCATTCCCTGTGTCCCGTGCTCCATCCACACTGGAAATCGCCGGAGGCATCGCGGCCCTTTGGTCTCGTGGTGATATCCCGGATCCAGAGGTTGGGTGAAAGCTGGGAGAAGAGGAAAACTGACATTCCCTAAGGATTGAGCAAGGCTTTGCCTCACCTGGACACGGGATTTGTGCTGCATCCAGCTTTTCCATGGAATGCCGCTTTTCATCGCACCTTTCCCGGTCTCCTCTGTGCTCTCCTCGTGACGAACTGGAAACTACAGGAGGAAAAAAGGGAAAATTTGCATCCCTCTTCTCACCTCTGGAATGAGAACATTCCCCAGCTCTCCCTCTCCTTTTCCTGAAACCTTGGCATGGAGTGAGATTCCGACCTGGAAGCAACGTCATGGAGAGCCCTTCCTGGGAAAGAATTCCCTTGATTTTGTCCTTGGAACTCGGCCTCTCCTCACCTTCCTCTCCCATCTCCTGATGGGACAAATGGAATCCAAGTCATGAGGCAGATCCATGAAAAAGCAACATGATAAGCCAAAAGCTCAGCATTCCAGCCAGGAATGTTTTCCAGTGCTGTTTTGGGGTGCTCACCCCCGGAATTAGTTGTTCAATGAGCTGATTTTTTATTTTCCATGAGGAATTTGTTATTTCCTTGGAGTAAGTCCCAAAAAAAGCCCCTGCACGGACGATGTTCCTCTGATTCCTGACTTGGAGCAGCAAAACGAGATCTCCCTGGAAAACTGAACACTGTGGCAAGGCTTTCCCTGGATTTTCAACTCCTTAGACACAGGGAGCTACAAATCCTGGATATTTACCTGGATCTCCCTCTTCCCTCAACTTTTGGCTCCCAGAAATTTTAGGCTCAAGCCCAGGCCTTGCTTTGTAGGCTCACGAGACTTCTGCAAGTGCAGGAGATCAGGTGATGGAATTGTCCTCAGAATGCTTGTGGG